>SJYT01029251.1:0-21561 GCA_006410635.1 Cephalophus harveyi | reverse complement strand
ACTCTCACATCCATACATGACCACAGGAAAAACCATAGCCTTGACTAGACGGACCTTAGTCGGCAAAGTAATGTCTCTGTTTTTGAAAATGCTATATAGGTTGGTCATAACTTTTCTTCCAAGGAGTAAGAGTCTTCTAATTTCATGGCTGCAGTCACCATCTGCAGTGATTACATTTGAGTGAGTTCTAATGAGGTGGATGAACCTACAGCCTATTATACTTAGCTAAGTAAGTCAGAAAGAGAAAGACAAATATCATATATTAATGCATATACACGGAATCTAGAAAGGTGGTACTGATGATCTTACATTCAGGGCAGCAAAGGAAACACAGACATAAAGAACAGACTTCTGGACTCAGTGGGAGAAGGAGAGGGTGGGATGATTTGAGAGGACAGCATTGAGACATATATATTACCATATGTAAAATAGACAGCCAGTGGGAGTCTGATGTATGACGGGAACCCAAAGCAGGTGCTCTGTGACAGCCTGGAGGGATGAGGTGGGGAGGGAGGCGGGAGGGGCCACTCATATATCTGTGGCCGAGCCATGTTCATGTATGGCAAAAACCATCACAAAATTATAAAGAACTATCCTCCAATTCTTTACCAACTGATATATGAGTTGAAAAGCATCAACTCTTCAGTGCTCAGCTTTCTTTACAGTCCAACTCTCACATCCCATCTATATTTGGTTGGTTAATATCAACATTCATTGCTACTATCAATGATATCTGACTCTATAGATTTGCAACTCATTTGGGTTGACAAGGAAATTGGTTAACCACTAATAGTAGTGCTTATTGAGTATTTATTATAAAAGGAAATGGCAACCCACGCCAGTATTCTTGCCTGAAAAATCCCATGGACAGAGGAGCCTGGCGGGCTACAGTCCATAGGGTCGCAAAGAGTCAGACACGACTGAGTGACTGAGCACGCATGCGCATTGAGCATTCATATATAGCATTGTAAGACAATGTATCATCATCATCTCATTTTACTCTCACAATATCTCTATAAGGTAGGTCCTAATACTTTCATTTCCTAACTGGGGCTTCAAGGGGTTAAGTAATTTATCAAGGGCTCACATAGTTAGATTTAAACCCAGGCAATGTGATTCCAGGCCAGTGTTTGCTTCCTAAACTTGAAGCTACTCTCACATTTGCCAGTTAGAAACTGCAACAATAGGGTCTTTCCTGGTCCAGTGATTAAGACTCCACACTTCCCATGCAGGGGGTGCAGGTTTGATCCCTGCTCAGGGAACTAAGATCCCATATGCCACATGGCCAAAAAAAGAAAGAAAGAAATTGTAACAATAACTCTGAATGTAACTATCTCTGCCTCTCCTATGATTCTGATTAGATTGATATTCTTCTGAAGGGTAGAAGTCAGCTTTTCTTTTCTTTTTTCTTTTTTAATTTCCATTTCCTTCAACACAGAATTGGACCCCAAATAGTGCTGACTCATTTACTCACTTAGGGAATCTGACCAACAATGAACGCTTCGCTCCTGCCATCTTGCTAACTGCGCTGTCCTGCCCAACCCTCAATTGTTACCTCAGTCTGTGAAAATGCTAAAGAGAGGTTTGGAAATAGGATTGTGTTGATGATTCCTTGTCCTGGATTGATGATAATGTTGAGAGGAAGGAAGTCACGATGAGCTGCTCAGTGAAGGAAAAGAGTAAGTAGAAGTTTCTTAGAGGCACAGAAAGAGGAAAGGAGAAAGCAAGGAGAATTTAAGCAAACCCTTGATGGAGAGCGATGGATCAGGGAGAATTTCTAACGATGCTGTGTTTATGTTGACGACAACTTAAGCATTTGATACACAGCCTTATGAAATGTTATTTGGATAGCTTGCACTTTTACAACAACTTGGCTCTGAAATTAGGCCAAGGAATAAAAATGTAGCAAACAAATGCAAGAAATCTGGGAAGCAAACGATGGAGCCCGTGAGTGGTTCAAATGCGCTTCCAGCAGAGGGTGAGATGGATTTGCCATCGGCCCCCTCCCCCCCTTCTCCATGGAGATATGTAAGTTTGGCAGAGCACCCCACTGTCGCTCAGCTCGGGCCATATTTTATTGAAGACATTAACAGATGATGGTCACAAACATAAAAATGTCAACTAGACAATCAATAAGTAGGTATTTATTGAGTACCTGTTTTCTCTTAGCATGGGAAGACCCAAGAGATAGGTTATGGGGTCTTCCAGATAATTTAGTTGAAAAAACGTCAAAGTTAGGATGGCAAGTGTGTGGTCTACATACTACCCTTGGCTCTGTTTGTCCTCGAGGTGGATTTCTGTGGTCCCTGAGACCACAGCAGCCCCTACATGCTGGGGTAAGAGACAGGCGGGCCGAGATAGCTCTGAGGATGGGGAGACTTCAGGGGAGGCTTAGCCCTAGGTGCACTGTGTTCATTTTCTGAAGATGCAGGAGCAAATCGCTGCACACTCAGTGGCTTAAAATAATAATAATAGAAACGCAGTCACTCACCGTTCTAGAGGCCGGAAGTCCAAAACGTCTCAGAGCTGCATTCCCGCCAGGTGCTCCAGGGGAGAACGCGTCCTGCCTCTTCTAGCATCAGCGGCTCCCTCCGCTTTCCTGGTGAGTCACGACATCACTTCAAACTCTGATTCCATCTTCACATCCCGTTCTCCTCGTGTGTCTGTCTTTCCTGTGTGTCTCTTAAAGTATGCGTGCGTGCTCAAACCGCTTCAGCCGCGTCCGACTCTTTGCGACCCCATGGTCGCCAGGCTCCTCCGTCCATGGGATTCTCCAGGCAAGAATACTGGAGACGGTTGCCATGTCTTCCTCCAGGGCATCTTCCCCACCCAGGGATCGAACCTGCGTCTCTCGTATCTCCTTCATTGGCGGGCGGGCTCTTCACCACTAGCGCTACTTGGGAAGCTCCCTTTTAAAGTACACATATGGTTGCATTCAGGGCCCACTTGGACAATCCAATATGTTAATACATGCCCTTTTTAAAGACCCTTAACTCATTCTAAATAAGGTAACATTCACAGATTCTGGGAATTTGCCATGAATATCTTCTGGGAAGCCATTTCCAGCCCACCACAGTAGGGGAGAAAACGAAACTCAATTGTGCATGGCATACAGTAACTCGTTTTAATTCTATAACTGTCAGTGGAGTAATCTTATTTATACTGTTGCTATTGTTTAGTTGCTAAGTCATGTCTAACTCTTTGCTATCCTATGGACTATAACCTGCCAGGCTCTTCTGTCCATGGGATTTTCCAGGCAAGAACACTGGAATGGGTTGCCATTTCTTTCTCCAGGGGATCTTTCCAACCCAGGGACTGAATTTGCATCTCCTGGGTCTCCTACACTGGGAGGCAGAATCCTTACCATTGAGCCACCTGGGAAATCCTTTTATGAATATACATAACTAAATCACTTTGCTGTACACCTGAAACATTGTAAATCAACTATAATTGAGAATAAACTTTTTTGAAAAGGAGAAAAGAAATTAGAAAAATTAAAATGCAGATAACTAAAAGAAATGGATGGCTAACTCAATGTCTCTTTCATCTTTACAATTCTGGTATCAAGGAACAGCTAACGCTCAAATGAAAGTACAATATGGTTTGCATAAAGAAAACTGGTTTTTGACCTTGCTGTTACCAAGAAGGCCTTTGTAGAAGTGGCCAGTCTTCTGTAGGGTAGGACTTACCTTGTCAGGTCCCTGTTTTCAGTCTCTACCACTATCACAGTGAGAATTCATTCAGTCAGTCATTCACTCATTCTTTCACCACGTATTTATTAAGTCCCTTTGATTTTTCTGGCCTTCCCTGGTGACTCAGCTGGTAAAGAATTCTCTTGCAATGTGGGAGACTTGGGTTCAATCCCTGAGTTGGGAAGATCCCCTGCAGAAGGGAATGGCTACCCACTCCAGTATTCTGGCCTGGAGAAATCCATGGACTGTATAGTTCATGGGGTCCCAAAGAGTCAGACACGACTGAGCGACTTTCACTTTGATTTTTTTAAGAGCTGTAATAGTAACTAAGACTACTGTTGAATTTTTAAAAGCCTAAACCTAGTTCCTGATGGAAATTAAGAAGATCAGATTGAAGCCATCAGCCTACTTTCTCTGTTAGCAGCACAAATCATTTAATTCTAGAAAACTTTGGAACTGTGATTCCCAAACTTCAGCTTGCATCAAAATCACCCAGAGGACTTATTATGATACAGAGTTTTTTATTCAATTGTGGCCTGGGGTCTGAGAATTTTCTCTTTTTTTTTCAGTCTTATTTAGTTATTTTTTGCTCTGCCGGGTCTTCGTTGCTGTGAGGGATTTTCTCTAGTTGCAACTAGCGAGGACTACTCTCTAGTTGCGGTGCTCAGGCGTCTCTTGTCGTCACAGGCTCCAGGCATGTGGTTGCGGCTCCTGAGCTCCAGAGCATGGGGTCAGTAGTTGTGGCTCACAGGTTTTGTTCCTCTGTGGCATGTGGGATCTTTCCCGATCAGGGATTGAACCTGTGTCTCCTGAATTGGCAGGTGGATTCTTCACCACTTAGCCACCAGGGAAGCACCGCCCCTCCCTTTTTTTAAATTTTATTTTTAGCCACACTGTATGGCATGCAGAATCTTAGCTCCCCGACCAGGGATTGAATGTGTATCCTGCAGTGGACCTGTGTTGAGTTTTAACCACTGGGCTGCCAGGGAAGTCCCTGAATTTTCATTTTCAAGACGTTCCCAGGTGATGCTAATGCTGCTGAGTCAGGGCCCGCACTTTGAGAATGGCTGCTCCAGAGAACGATTCCCACCCAGTGGACCCACGGCCCCCAGGCTTACCATGACATTTTCTGAGCAGTTAGTATAGTCTATTGACTGAATAAACAAGAGCAAAACTACCATTATGTGGGCTTGTTTAAATATTTTGATGTCAAAAAGAAATTCTCGCTCCAAAAATTTAGTAACCGTTGAACAAAAGCCAGGAAGTCAATCAGGTTTCCTGTCTTTTGCCAGCACTGATCTCTTGGCAGAGATTTCTATAGTGTTGTGTGGAGAACAAATCAAATTCTGAATGTTGGCTCAGTAGGAAAGAAGGCCATGATTGATGATAAATGTTTGTCTGGTTAAGGGAGAGGAAATGAAAGTCCTGTACCGTGTATTTTCCTCTCTTGACTTAAAGATTGGAGTTGTTACAAGTTAGGCTTGGATCTTCTTCTCTGCTAACTCTGCATGCTTACCCCTGGGCCATATCATCCATGTCTGGCTTAAAATATCATTGGTATGCTGGGGACCCCTTCCCGGGTCCTGTCCCGCTCACTCCTTCACTTCCAGAGCTGTGTTTCCAACTGTATTCTTGACGTCTCCTCTTGACTTTGCACATATGACTCATAGTTAACATGTTCAATAACAAATTCTTTTTTCTTAATTTTATTGAAGTGTAGTTGATTTATAATGTTGTTTTAATTTCTGTTGTACAGCAAAATGACTCAGTTAAATCTATCTATCTATATATAATATACATAGTCTATATGAGAAGACCCTGATACTGGGAAAGATTGAAGGTTAAAGGAGAAGAGGGTGGCAAAGGATGAGATGGTTAGATAGCATCCCTGAGTTTGAGCAGACTCTGGGAGACAGTGAAGAACAGGGAAGCTTGGCATGCTATAGTCTGTTGGGTTGCAGAGCCAGACACGACTTAGTGACTGAACACAGCAGCAGCAACAAAGCTTATTAATATATTAATCTTTTCTCCATGGAGGAAGAATTGACAACCCACTCCAGTATTCTTGCCTGAAAAGTTCCATGGACAGAGGAGCCTGGAGGGCTACAGTCCATGGCTTCGAAAAGAGTCAGACACAAGTGGGGGACTACGCAGAAGCAAGAGTATATATGTGTATATTCTTTTTCACATTCTTTTCTATGATGCTTTATCACAGGATATTGAATGTGATTCCCTGTGCTGTACAGTAGGATCTTGTCTTTTATCCATCCTATGTATGTATAAATCTGCTGATCACAAACTCTCGATCCACTGCCCTCTTGTCTTTGGCAACAAGAAGTCTCTTCTCTGTGTCTGAGAGTCTGTTTCTGTTTTGTTGATCAGTCTGTTTGTGCTGTATTTTAGGTTCGCATATAAGTGATGTCATATGGTATTTGTCTTTCTCTTTCTGACTTCGCTTAGTATGATAGTTTCTAGGTCCATCCATGTTGCTGGTGGAAAAGGAAAATTCTCCCAGGAAGAAAACTATCAAATTTTCTTTCTTTAGAGCAGGGAAGACAAAGAGGTAAACCCCCAGATCCTGGCACCAAAGCTTCTTGACCTTAGAAGTGGTCTGTGGAGTTCCTTGATTCCCAGGTGGAAGAAGCTGCCTGCCAAGGCGGGAGACAAGACACAGGGGTTCCACCCCTGGGTCGGGACGATCCCCTGGAGAAAGGCATGACAACCCTCTCCAGTATTCTTGCCTGGAGAATCCCCATGGACTGAAGAGCTTGGAGGGCTACAGATCACGGGATCGCAGAGTAGGACACGGTTGACGCGCCTGAGCACGCGTGCACGGAGTTCCTCAGTGCCCTGCGCTCAGCCTTTCCTGCGGGCTTCACACAGCCTTACTCTGATCGCCCCTCAGTAATGTCCCCTGTGATAGGACAACACCCATCACGAGACCAGGGAACAAGATCTCCCTAAGCCAGGCAAAGGCGGACCTTCTCTCTTTCTCTCTCTCTCACCCACCACGTCTGCAGGGAAGCCTGGAGGATAACTAGAGGAAGCAGAGCTTGACAGACATGCTGCCCACCACCCGTCCTCAGATCTCATCACTGCGTCTCTAAGGGCTGCCAAACAACTCCCCGTAGATGGCCAAATGAGATTTCAGAGCATCCTCTCCTATACATTGATGATCCCCGAAACCCTTGGAAGATTGGAAAACCTTTATGTGTGTGAGATAGTTGATATTCTCAAGGTGGAGTGAAGTCAGACAGAGAAGGAGAACTATCATATGACATCGCCTGTCTGCAGAATCTAAAAAGAAACAATGTATATTTAGAGAAACAACTCACAGACTTAGAGAACGGATGTAAGGTTGCCCTGGGCGAAGGTTGCGGGGAAGGGATGGTTAGAGAGTTTGCAATGAACAGATGCACTCTGTTATATTTAAAATGGATAACCAACAAGGATCTATTATATAGCACAGGGAACTCTGTTCAGTGTTATGTGGCAGCCTGGAGGGGAGGGGAGTTTGGGGGGAATGGATACATGTATATGCATGGCTGAGTCCCTTTGCTGTTCACCTGAAACTACCACAACACTGTTAATCAATTGTACTCCAATATGAAATAAGAAGCTTTTAAAAAATGAACAAACACAATAACAAACTCATAAAAAAAAGTCAAAATGTCTGATATCAGTCTTCTGGGGCAACTATGAATACTAATGCATCCGTTGACTTGGCCTGGTTTACAGTTCTGAAATAAAAGATGAGTAAGGAGTAAAATAAAGATTTAAAGGCAACTTCCTTTACAATAGTTAAATACACTGTGAGGCTGGGTTCCTGCTGGAATATATAGGCTAACATAGGCATTCCTCTTTCCTAACTGTAAACTCCAGCCAAGCAATAATGATCATAGTAAACCAAGGAAACCTCGGGTTAAACAAATGATTACAGTTGACAATCGAGGTGTAAACATGACCCTGATTAATGAGTCTATAATCTCTCTTCCAAGTCTCTGGCCCTTAGCCATGCTTCTAATTAAACAGAGTGCGGGAGGAACCTTTCATCAGCCGGGGAGCTGGTGCACTCGCGTTCTGAATTCCTCAACAGACCGACCACTCCAGCCATGATGTTTCAGCTTTTTTTTTTTTTAATCTGTCAAAATTCAAATAAAGTTTCATTTGTCAACAAGACTCTTCAAAGCACCGTAAGTCATTGGTCTTCCCTCACTCTGCAGGAAAACAGAGAAGCTGGGATGGAAAGAGAAGATGAGCACGACATATATTTATCAGATGGCCCTGCCACAAGCCACATAGATCAAAAGATGGAGCAAGTAGAGCTAACAAATGAATATCCCTAAAAATAAAAATAAAGCAATAACAGTGTATTCACCCTTGTTGTTGTTGTTTAGTCACTAAGTCATGTCTGACTCTTTGTGACCGCATGGACTATAGCCCACTAGGCTCCTCTGTCCATGGGATTTCTCAGGCAAGAATACTGAAGTGAGCTGCCATTTCCTATTCCAGGGGATCTCCTCAACCCAGGGCTTGAACTCACCTCTTTTGCATTGGCAGGTTGATCTTTTGCCACTGAGCCATCTGGGAAGCCCATGTATTCATCTACCTCAGACTACGACAGGATGTCAGAGGCTTCTGGAGGTTGGTAAGTGTATCCCCCAACTCAGAGAACAGTTCTTTACAAAAAAGAACTACAAGGACTTCCCTGGGGGTCCAGAGGTTAAGACCCTGTGCTCACAATGCAGGGGACCCAGGTTCAATCCCTGGTCAGGAAGTTAGATCCCACAGGCTGCAACTAAAACCCCACACAGCCAAATAACTAATAAAAAAAGAAAAAATGTTTTAAGAGCCAGAGAATAGCAGCAACTTCTGCTTAAGACCACCATGGCCTGAGTCCATCCCATCACCTGCATTTTGTGTACCTTCAGGCTCCTTGCATCTCATGGGATCAAAATACGCTAAGGAATTGGGGGGTTTCTCACATACGCTCCATGACATCTGCTCTGTAGCCTGCCAGCCATGTTCAGTACTCAGGAAGAAAGAAGAGAGATATCTCTTAAGCAGGATCGTTTGCCATGCATCTATCATGTGGTGTTGACAGTCCCTCATGCAGTGTGGTGCGGGGGCAATGATGTCTCAGTAAAAATTCTCACTGGGATCCAATGATTTATTTAGCTAACAGCTTAGTTAATTATGTCAGTTTGACAATTTCAAGAGGGAAGGAAAAACACACACGGGCTGGATGATGGGATGGTCTCAGTAGTATTTTTTTTCCCTAGGTATGGTTAGGAAGGGCTCCCCTGGTGGCTCAGAGGTAAAGAGTCCACCTGCCAATGCAGGAGACATGGGTTTGGGAAGATCCCTTGGCAAAGAAAATGGCAACCTACTCCAGTATGTTTGTCTGGGAAATCCCATAGACAGAGGATCCTGGCGGTCTACCGTTAGTGGGGCCACAAAAGAGTCAGACACCACTGAGTGACTTAACAACAACAAATCATTAGGAAACTCAGTAATTTCTGGGGAAACCTCTTTAAACTATAGAGAATTCCTTTATAATCAAGACCACCACTACGTTTTGAAAGAAATCTGTTTTTCTCTGTGTACTTGAACAAGACAAAGTTTAAGACAAAATAGCAAGCAAACAATCAGCATTTAATTTTTAAAGGCTAGAATGTTTTCTCTGGAAGGAAAAGGGGCCTTTCACTAAAAATCTGGAGGTCTGGGTTCCAGTTTCTGCTCTGCTTCTCGGTGACACTCTTGACCTCAGCTGACTGATCATAGGAACCAAAGGTAAGTCAGGTGTTAGGGAAATTAAATAATCTTGTTTAGGTTTCAGTGACAACACAAAGCAGGCCTCTGACCTTGCTTCTAACCTGCCTGGACACTGCCCTGACCAGGAGTGACTGAGTGACTGTCTGCTGTGAGTGCAAGATTTGCAGCACCATAGATAGATAAGATGGGGGAGAAATCTTGAGATTGTTGAGCCTCTGGAGGGAGTCTGGCCAACCAAGCCCCAGGTTTAACCACATTCCAAGTTTTACACAACAAAACAAACAGCATTAACATGAGACTAGAGCTGTAATCTGGTCACAGATTGATGATGATATCAGTTTGCATCCTGGGATTATAAGCAAGAACCCAAGGAGTAGACCGACTGGGACTCCAGACTTCCCAGAGCTGTTTGAGTCTGGATGTTGGTCAAAACTCAATTTGGTGATGTATCCCCTGCTCTTTCTATTTCTCTTTTCTTCTAATGTTAGTATATTGAGAGTAAGCTAGATGATTCCTTGATAAGTATTTGTGTTATTTTTTGTATGTAATGAGTGGCTTATTTTGTTAACAAAACCTTTGAACCTGAGACAAAAGGGAAAACTTTGGGCAAAACATCAGGTTGCAGGACAAGAGCTCTGCATGCCAGAATCTGTAAGACCATGGATGTTCAGGTTACAGAACAATCCTGGTACAGAGAGGGACACTGAGATTTGTAAACAGCCCAGGTTTTGTGCCTTTGATATATCCACTTGCCTGGGCAAAGCCTTCCTTGTCTCCTATAACATTTGTATCAATAGTCTAATTTGATATTCATTTGTATCAAACATTTGATATTCAGGAGCATCAAAGTTCTCCCTTATTCAAAGGCTCAATGGTTGCATTTGCTTCCTGATCTCTTTCTCTCATAGGTTGAGGCCATTTCTGACACATTCATCCTTTCCGTACATATTATTGGGAGCCTGCTATAAGAAACAGGCTTCCCAGTCCTGAGGACACAGGGAAGACAAAACAATCTCTGTTGTCATGGAGATACCTGCTAGAGCCTTAATGCCTTCCTGCCTGAGAGATGGGCCAGGTATCATTGCCACAGGAGGTAGGAAAAAGGAAGAACCACAGGCAAGCCATTCTGGCACGCTGGAGGTGGAAGATAGGAGAGGAGTCTGCAAACAGGCTGCTGTGTGCTCCCAGGTAGGACACTGAACTTCTCTGTGCTTTGGTTTCCTTGTTTTAATTATAAGTGGAACTCATTGGTCCAACCTCCTTGACAGAGCGCCATGCGAAGCATTAAAGATAACTTCCGATCTCTGTAAGTTCATGAGGGAAAACTTCTCTTGTTTGTTTTTGTTACTTCTGTATCCCACTGTCTGCCTTGGGCTATGGACATGGGACACAGAAGACACTCAGTGAATGTTTGGTGAATATATATGTAAACTTGCTGTTGTTGTCCAGTCCCTAAGTGGGGCCGGACTCTTTGTGACCCCACGGATCGCAGCATGCCAGGTTCTTCTGCCCTCCACTATCTCCTGGCGTTTGCTCAAATTCATGTCCATTGAGTCAGTAATGCTATCTAGTCAGCTCATCCTCTGTTGCCCCCTTCTCCTTTTGCATTCAATCTGCCCTAGCATCAGTCTTTTCCAATGAGTCAGCTCTTCATATGAGGGGACCAGAGTATTGGAGCTTCAGCTTCAGCATCAGTCCTTTCAGTGAATATTCAGGGTTGATTTCCTTTTGGATTGACTGGTTTGATCTCCTTGCAGTGCAAGGGACTCTTAAGAGTCTTCTCCAGCACCACAATTCGAAAGCATCAATTTTTTGGCACTCAGCCTTCTTTATGTAAATAGCACATGGAAAAATACTTTCAAATGTAAGGAAACGATGGGAACTGACGTCTCACAGCTATGAGTGATTCTCTGGGGAGACTGTTTCAGTGTGTCCGCCCCCACACCATCTCGTGGCCATTCCGAGCAGTCAGGATGAGCTCAAAAGAACACACTAGCAACCCTGATCTCTGCAAAATGAAATCAAGCCAGTGGCTTAAGAAACACAAAGTAATACACAGCAAACATTGACATAATTCATGGCTCTCTCAGACCACCATCCTTCTTACTTTCCATCAGTCTTGTTGGAGGGAATGTGAAGGAGTCTCCCTCATCATTTTGACCAGAATTCAACAGGGATGTGGGCATAGAAAGCAGGAGTAAAACCCTCCAAGTCTAACCCCATTGAAGAAAGCCTTTGATTCTGATCAGACCATCTGATTCCTAGAGAGGGCAGTTAGCCTCGGTCCCAACTGATGGCAGGCACTTATGATCAGACAGTTGAAGAATCACAAATCCTATATAATCAAAAGACGCTGGTACCCGTCTCCCCACTGGATATTAATTTAACATTTATGCAGTCAACCTCCTTGCCCCATCCTAGAGTTGCTTCTCAAATATAAACGTCAAGTGAGGCAGCAGAAATTAATTTCACATGCTTTATGGGCACTGGGTAATACCCAGAAGACTAACGGCAGCAGAACAGAATTATAAAGGAATGGAAAGTGAGCATGCTTTAGAGACCCGGGCACACTGCCAGCAGCAGTAGAGTAAGTGAGAGAAAGGAGCCCTGGTGATTGGGGTCAGCGGTCAGCTTTCTTTTCAGCACGAGTGGTTTCTAGACCCGCTAGAATTTTTCCTTTCAAAGACAGCACACAGGTTTTGTGTTCTGAAGCCCACTTCAAAGACAGGATGCTCAGGTTTTCTGATGCACGGGTACCAGGTGGCTGGAGGTGGCAATCACTCTGGTTCTAGCAATTCTGGAATTCTTTGCATGAGAAGTTAGGATGGGGGCGCCTAACGGGTATTCAGTTTGTGTCGAATCATTCTGGTGCATGGGTATGTGGCTCGCTCTGAACGTAGATCACCTAGGTTTAATCCCACTTTTGCCATTTATTGATTGTGCAACCTTAGGCAGCTTACTTCAACTACTTTCGCCTTGGTTTTCACATCTATAAACTAGAAATAACACTGGCACCTACTGCATAGCATTGTTGAAGGGATTAAAGCAGTCGAGCGTGGAGAACAGAGCCAGGCACGTTAGTACTCAGTTAATGCTGGTTATAATCGTTATATTATCAATAAGTAATTTGAACTTTCCAGCTTTAGATTAGGAATGGCTGTGTTTACCAGCTTTCTCCTTTCTCCATCTGGGTCCAGAGATCATGGTGCTGCTGTGATTCTGCGTTCCTGTCCCTGATTTGGGTCTCACTCTCCATCAGTAGGAGGTAGAGATGAAAGATCATTCTGGGAGTCCCAGTCCTGAGTCTCAGAGCCACTTCAGCTACTAACCTGCTAGACAAGTCTAAGGTAAAGCCACTTTCCTCTTTGAATTTCAATTTCCTAATTTTTTTTTTTTTAATCAGGGGGTTGAACCAGTAGATCTCTAGGAATGCTTCTAGTCCCAAGAACTAAGATGTCTGTTGCTTCTGCGGATGCTTACAGACCCTTCTACCTAAAGCCTTTGGTAACTTAGCTGAGCCTCTGTTTTGTGTTGAATGCCAGGTATACATCAGTAATCCTCCTTTCCCAATTTACATTTCACTCAATGTTCTGCCTCACTCTTCTCCCACTTCTTGCCTTCATTTGGCAGCTTGAAGTTCTAGTATGAGCAAGGGGGAAAAAGAATCCAGTTAGCCTGAAAACTTCCCTCTCTTCTCCCCGACTTCTCCCCTCAACATTTCTTGCAGTTTGTCAACATGCCTGGTTTTCTTATTTCTAGAGCATCCTCTCAAACGAAGGCATTCTGTAAGAGGAGAGGAAACGTACAAATAGGTCTTTCTTGTGTCGTCATGGAGCCATCTTCTTCCTTCATTTATCATCAGTTCAGCTGGAAGTTGAAGTTACAATATCACATGTAGCCAGCATGAGCTCAACCCCTCAACTACACGTGAATTTCTGAGACATAACAAAGCAAACCCTAAAATAAAACACTGTGGAACTGGATTTGGTCCAAATTAAGTACTTCTCTTTGAAGTGAAGTTGCTCAGTTGTGTCCGACTCTTTGCGACCCCATGGACTGTAGCCTATCAAGCTTCTCCATCCATGGGATTTTCCAGGCAAGAGTGCTGGAGTGGATTGCCATTTCCTTCTCCAGGGGATCTTCTCAACCCAGGAATCGAACCCAGGTCTCCCACATTGCAGGCAGACACTCTACCGTCTGAGCCACCAGAGAAGCTGTTAAAGAAATGTTAAGAGAAACAGCTTTCAAATCATAGATCTGATAAAGGACTTATATTCAGAATATGGAAAGAACTCTCAACATTCAGTAAAAAGGGAAGATAAAAAACAACTTAAAAATGGGGGAAAGGTTTGAACAAATACTTCTCCACAGGGAAATATGAATGAAAGCTAGGTGCATGAAAAGATGTTCTCAGGCAAGAGTGCTGGAGTGGATTGCCATTTCCTTCTCCAGGGGATCTTCTCAACCCAGGAATCGAACCCAGGTCTCCCACATTGCAGGCAGACACTCTACCGTCTGAGCCACCAGAGAAGCTGTTAAAGAAATGTTAAGAGAAACAGCTTTCAAATCATAGATCTGATAAAGGACTTATATTCAGAATATGGAAAGAACTCTCAACATTCAGTAAAAAGGGAAGATAAAAAACAACTTAAAAATGGGGGAAAGGTTTGAACAAATACTTCTCCACAGGGAAATATGAATGAAAGCTAGGTGCATGAAAAGATGTTCAATATCATATCCATTAAGGGAAATTTTTAAAACATGTGCTGTCCCTGCTCTCCTATTAGAATGGCTCAATAAAATATACTGACAATATCAAGTGCTGACAAGAATCCTGAGGAACTGGAGTTTTCATTCTCTGCTGTGCAAAGCAGCACAGCCTTCTTTGAAAACAGGTCAGCAGTTTCCTATAGAGTTAAACATATACTTATCTTATGATTTAGCAATCTCACTCTCAGTTCAGTTCAGTTCAGTCGCTCAGTCGTGTCCGACTCTGCGTTTAGTCGGCAAAGTAATGTCTCTGCTTTTGAAAATGCTATCTAGGTTGGACATAACTTTTCTTCCAAGGAGTAAGCGTCTTTTAATTTCATGGCTGCAGTCACCATCTGCAGTGATTTTGGAGCCCAAAAAATTAAAGTCTGACACTGTTTCCACTGTTTCCCCATCTATTTCCCATGAAGTGATGGGACCAGATGCCATGATCTTCGTTTTCTGAATGTTGAGCTTTAAGCCAACTTTTTCGCTCTCCTCTTTCTCTTTCATCAAGAGGCTTTTTAGCTCCTCTTCACTTTCTGCCATAAGGGTCGTGTCATCTGCATATCTGAGGTTATTGGTATTTCTCCCGGCAATCTTGATTCCAGCTTGTGTTTCTTCCAGTCCAGCGTTTCTCATGATGTACTCTGCATAGAAATTAAATAAGCAGGGTGACAATATACAGCCTTGACGGACTCCTTTTCCTATTTGGAACCAGTCTGTTGTTCCATGTCCAGTTCTAACTGTTGCTTCCTGACCTGCATACAGATTTCTCAAGAGGCAGGTTAGGTGGTCTGGTATTCCTATCTTTTTCAGAATTTTCCACAGTTTCTTGTGATCCACACAGTCAAAGGCTTTGGCATAATCAGTTTGGCACTGTCAGTTATAATCACCCAAAACAGGAAGCAACCCCAAAGCCCTTCAACGGGTGAATGGATAAACAGTGACCCATTCATACAATGGAATACTGCTCAGTCATAAAAATAAGAATAACAAAGAAGTGTGGATACAGACAACAAATGGGGTGGATCTTGAAGGTGAGTGAGTGAAAGAAGCTCACTTCAGAAAGCTGTACCCTGTGTGATTTCATTTACATGAAATTTACTCTGAGGGCTCAGTCACTTAGCTGTGTCCAACTCTTTGCCACCCCATGGACTGTATCCCACCAGGCTTCTCTGTCCATGAGATTTTCAAAGCAAGAATACTGGAGTGGGTTGTCATTCCCTCCTCCAGGGGATCTTTCCCACCCAGGGATCAAATTTGAGTCTCCTGCATTGGCAGGAAGATTCTTTAATGACTGCACCACCTGGGAAGCCCCCAGGCAGGTCCAAAGGGAGAGAAAGAGTCAGAAGCAGAATTTTCTTTGGCACTTGGCTTATGGGCTGACTTGAACGTGAGTCTTGCAACTTGCTCAGCTCCAGCCTGCGAGGCTATGCCCCTTCCATTTCTCTGGTTGCCTCTGAGTCCACATATCTCTCCAAGCCATTGGAGCTGGCACGTCATCATGAGCTGGGATGTCACCGCAGGACTTAAGCATGGGGCTTTCCAAAGGATTGGGCTCTCATGAAGTGGCACCATCACCATGATCCAGACACAGGCACGTCCCTCTCACCCAAGTCCCTCCTTCCACTGCACTCTAGATGCCCTCTAAGTGGCACCCGCCCAAACCAGGGACAGTCATTTGTCCACTCACTTCCCAAATATTTACAGCATCCCTATTGGATATCAGGCAGGGCCAAGGACCCCACTGCCAGGCCGATGCCCACAGCATACTCTGGAGGGCACAGCTGTGACAGCAGCTGTCTGTCTTCACAAGGGCAAACAGAGGCATGTCTTGTCCTCGGTGTCCCAGGCTTTTATCTCCTTGCCCATCTTAGCCAATATCAGAAGCTTCCCCACGCCTCACCCCGTTCTCAGACAGAGAGTTAAACACAGGCAGATGGACGTCCGAAATGGCAATGTTTTTCTGTTGACTCACTAACCTCCATGAGAACTGGCTTCCTTGATTCTCCCGTCCTATTCAGTTGGTACTTAGAATGACTTTTCTCAGCCTGCTGGCAGAAAACATTCGTTTTTCTCTCCACTTCCAGAGATAAAATACGAAGCTGGTGAGAGGAGCTGTTAAAAAAAAAAAAAAAAAAATCAGCAGTGGCTTGGCCAAGGTTGCCTGACAGATTGGCAGTAGAACTTGGGACCAGGGTCTAGCCAGTAAGAGCTTCTCTCACAGTCACAGGCTGGAGGTGGGGGGCGGGGGGTGCTGAAGACCGTACGAACAGAAGCATTGCTAAAAACCCTCTCCAAAAGCTGACCAGAAATGGAAGAAGCTCTCTCCCAAATATCTGAACAAGCTATATAGGACAGAAATGCTTTCAAAACACAGTTATGTCCCCGGGGCAAGAGATGCTTTTGGTGTGAGTCGTGATGACAGCGGCAAGAAACGGAGCCGCAGTCGGGGAGCGGTTCCAGCCTGCCAGAAGCTGGGAGGCTTTGCGCTGTCGTAATTCACCCTCACGCGCACACACACTTGCCAGCGGAGCTCAAGCAATGTTAGAGGGCTGACAAGCCACGAAGACCAGGAAGGGCAGGGTGAATGCCGATCAGAAAAGGAGAAGGCGAATGTACATCAGGCCGCAGTCCAGGAGCACAGGCTAGCCTTGTGAGGTTCGAGAGCGATTGTGTTGCTCGCCCAGCACTCATGGAGGCTGCCCGAAGGTGCCAAGGGAGGAAGGACAGCAGAGGTCTGCCATCGTCCACTTGCCCAGCACACAGGGCAGACATGCTACCCGGGTATTGCGTGCAGTAAGGCTGGCCTCATGTGGAAGCAACGGCAGGGCTTCACCAAGGGAGAATGATGCTTCCCACACTGAAGGCTGTCTTACACCAGCCCCCAACTCCCTGGGAGGAGGGGCAGAGTTAAGGAATCTGGGTTCATTTAGAGGATGTCACAGGCTGGAGTCATTAGTCGCAAGGGACCATGTCACCCAGCCCTCCTTCACCCTCACACCTGCCTGACGCCTCTCCCTCCACTAACTTCAGATTCTCTGGGTAAGAACAACAGAGCCTGGGGACTTCCCTGGTGGTCCACTGGTTAAGATTTTACCCTCCATGCAGAGGATTCGAGTTTGATACCTGGTGGGGGAACTAAGATCCCACGTGCCTCATAAAACAGAAACAATATCGTAACAACGATAAAGGATCTACCTCCAATGCAGGAGGCCTGGTTTCGATCCCCAGGTCAGGAAGAACCCCTGGAGAAGGAAATGGCAACCCACTTCAGTATTCTTTCCTGGAAAACCCTATGGACAGAGGAACCTGGTGGGCTACAGTCCATTGGGTGCCAAAGAGTTAGACAAGACTGAGTGTAACACATTAAAAATGGTCCACATCAAAAAAAAAAAAAAAAGTAAAAACAGAGCCCAAGCTTGAAAGGCCTTTTTATCTGCCTGATCTTTTGTTTCCAGCAAACATGCCACCTGCAGCCAATGATATTCAGGAGAGAGTTAGAGAAAGAATGGGACTTCCCTGGTGGCTTGGTGGTAAAGAATCTGCCTCCCAATACAGGAGATAGGGGTTTGATCCCTGGGTCAGGAAGATCCCTTGAAGAAGGGAATGGCTATCCACTGCAGTATTTTTGCCTGGAGAATCCCATGGACAGAGGAGCCTGGTGGGCTAAGTCCATGGGGTTGCATAGAGTCGGACACGACTGAGCAACTAACACTTTGACTTTTACTTTCACTTTAGGAAAAGTAAAGCAGAGGAAGACAGTCCCAGGTCCCTTGGGGTCCCTTCCTGGGCTGCGGACTCCTCTGCCTCACTGACCCCCGCACCACCTGACCCAGAGCGTCAGGCAGCTGTCCACAAGCATCGATCTCCACCGATGAGGTCTCGCCCATCTGCCCTCCAGGTTGTTTCACTGAAAAATGAAGACAGGCCTGTGGCCTGAGACCCTACACGCTCTCTAATTGGTGAAAACCAGGTGTTGGTGGGAATGACATTCCGACACTAACTCTGGACATCCGACTGGGGGGAAGGGCAGTGGCCAGATATTGGCAGAGCCCAGGGCTCATCCTAGCTCTAACTAGCTTTCTCAGACTTAGAGACTGAGTCACCCTCCTGCCCTTCAAGGCCCTGCCTCAGAAGCAAGCGTGTGCTCTACTGGTGCACAAACGGGTGAGGACAAGCTTGGCAGAATGTTTCAGCCACACACTGCCCTTTCCCTGAAACCTTGAACTCTCACCCAGCACCCCCAGGCTCTGCCAGGTTTCCAAACGCCCTCTGATGACTTCTGATCGGACCGTGTTCTCCGGGCACTGCGGGCAAGCCAGCTTCCCCCACACACCCCCCCCCCACACACACACCCGGCTCTTTATAGACCATGTCTATCCCCCTGCCTCTGTGAATCTGAATGGAGGGACTCAGACAATTGTCTGCATCCATTCTTTCTTCTAAGATTGCTGGAAAGGGCTGGACCACCTGAGGAGAGAAACCTTAGGGAGATGCTGCCCTCTTCTGGGAAACACACACACCACAAAGACCCCAAAGAGCCACAACTTCCTCCTTGTCTGTAATCCTTGCAGGAGAAAACACACAGCTCAGCATTCTGAGGATAACTAGCAAAGGATGCCCTGGGTGGAATGACCCGGAAGCAGAGAACCATGGGCCTATTTCACGCTCTGATCATTACTGAAACCTTCCCTGAAAAGGGGGCAGTGTCCTGAGAGGACAGGTTGGGATTTTAGGTGATTGCAGTCATCCTCCTTCCTCTGAGCAAGACCTCAGACTCAGCCCATTGCCCTGCGTCCAACAAATCCCTTTCTTGCGTGTGAATTCAAGTTCACACATCCTTTGGGTCAGTGATTGAGTGGACAAGTCAAATCGGAGCATCTATGTACTTAGCTTACTAACATACGTCCAACCTTGCTCTCAGCATACCCACAGCGAAGTCAGAAAGACAAGAAAGTGGGCAAAGAGAAATATGTAGAGTGTGTGTGTGTCCATTGTCTTAAAGAACAGAGAAAACCAAGGCGGTCATCAGGTCCTGAAGATGTCCTGGTGCAGAAGACAGCCCACCTGAGCCTTAAAGAATGCACAGGATGCAGGGGTGATGGGGCAGAAGGCGGGAGGCAGAGATGCGAGGATGGGAAGCTACATTCAGGCGTGTGTGCTGGAGAGGAAAACCAGCCTGGTTTCTTTCTTTCTCTCTTGCTTTCTTCCCTGTGGGGACGTGCAAACAATAGGCTGCTTGGGCTTGAGTTGGTCAGCCCACCATTGAAAGCAGCTGGCCACCGTCAGAGTTTACATACCACCTTCGGTCTATAAATAGCGCCCCGCGTGCACTTACACACCCCTCTGCTGAAAATAGCACTGGCTGTTCTCCCTGTGACTTTGAACTGACAGTTTATATTTAGTTTACTCTCTCCCGTCTATTTATATGCTTTTTGTTTACATAAATACCCCTCTCTGCTTATTGCTGTAATGTCTGGGCACCTGATGTCATTAGACGAATTCACAGCAACTTCATTCCACACGAACCGGGCGGCTAATTCCATCTTCCCCCGGCCCCCATCTGCCCGCGAATGTACTTCTCAGAATTCCACAACTCCAGCCTTGAGGCTTGAAGTCATTTCTTAAATACATTCACTGCCTCCAGCTAGATTCCCTGGAACAGAACTATTTGCTGGATTCCCTGAAACTGAACTATTAAACTTCCCAGGGCTCTCAAGACAGAAGAAATCTCCCCTTTCCCCCCACCCCCCAACCACCGCCCTGAATTGGCGTTTCACACCCGTGGCTCGCTTCTGATGGACACCACGAACCGTTTGCTCTGCTCCAAGGGCCCTTCGAAAACTCACAGGCTGTGCATCGGCACCAAGTCCATTTTCTCAGCCATCATTTCCACATTATTTCCTTTGGGCTTTCAGTTTTCATTTGTACTGATCTTTTCATCATTATGAGAATTCTCCTTGGAAAAGTCATTGGGATTCTGTGCTTTCCTTGAAGGCGAAGGGTTCAGAATCTTAGTGTGACTCTGGCTTTGGTTGAAGACCATTCCTTGAGTACATGGGGTGACAACCTGAGCCCCACCCCATATGTTGGGGTGTCACCTCGGGGTACCGTATACGGCACCAGGATAGCTGTAAGCCCTGGACCCCTGCCTGCCCTTCTCCCAGGACAGCAGAAAGAAGAGATGCTTTGGCCACGGACAGTCCTGGAGGCAAAACTCTGCCACTGACAGCTGTGAGGTCCTGGGCAGGTCCATTGACTTCTCTGAACCTCAGTTTCTTCATCTGTAAAATGGGGATAATGATACTGATCCTTCACAGTTGTGAGGAAGGATGAGAGCTAGAAGGGAGAATATCTAACAGCTACTCAATCTCCAATACTCCCCTCTCCTCTCATCCTTCGGGAAACCCACTGTCCTCCTGCCACTTTTCCGAGCCCCATTTCAATGAGATCTTCCCATAGCTTCTGTAGGTTCTCAGGAAGCCAAGACCTTCCTTCTGAGGTGAGAGCAGGTGCTCATACACGAAGTCAAGCCCTTCTCAATACAGATCATCCTTGGAGTCCTTTCCTGGGTCCCTGGAAAAGATCCAGTTGGGGCACAGGCATGATGACTTTGATGGGTGGCTTGGGAAGAGCAATGAACTGAGTCCTGTCCTGTGGACCACAGCATCCTTAGGGCAGGTGTATCCTTCATCACGGATACAGGAGGAGCAGGGGGAGATGGAGGTAAGGCCAGTTCAGACAAGTGAGGAGCCAGCCTGCGAGGCTAGCAGACGCCTCTTTCTCATGCACCGCCTCTCCGTCTTGGCTCTAAATTACCATCTCCGGTTCCCACTGAACTTACAGCCAGTCTGAGTCTGGTACTCATCCCAGCTAATCTTGTGTTTTATTGCAACCTGAAGCCAAAGAAGAAAGGAACAGAAGCAAAAACTCATAGGAGAATAAAGCTCTAAACTATCAATTCAGTTCAGTCGCTCAGTCGTGTCCGACTCTTTGCGACCCCATGAATCGCAGCACGCCAGGCCTCCCTGTCCATCACCATCTCCTGGAGTTCACTCAGACTCATATCCATCGAGTCAGTGATGCCATCCAGCCATCTCATCCTCGGTCGTCCCCTTCTCCTCCTGTCCCCAATCCCTCCCAGCATCAGAGTCTTTTCCAATGAGTCAACTCTTCGCATGAGGTGGCCAAAGTACTGGAGTTTCAGCTTTAGCATCATTCCTTCCAAAGAACACCCAGGGTTGATCTCCTTCAGAATGGACTGGTTGGATCTCCTTGCAGTCCAAGGGACTCTCAAGAGTCTTCTCCAACACCACAGTTCAAAAGCATCAATTCTTCG
>SJYT01029250.1:3688-373945 GCA_006410635.1 Cephalophus harveyi | reverse complement strand
AGCAGGATCCTCTATGATCCACCTCCCAGAATACAGGAAATAAAAGCAAAAATAAACAAATGGGATCTAATTAAAATTAAAAGCTTCTGCACAACAAAGGAAACTATAAGCAAAGTAAAAAGACAGCCTTCTGAATGGGAGAAAACAATAGCAAATGAAGCAACTGACAAACAACTAATCTCAAAAATATACAAGCAACTTATGCAGCTCAACTCCAGAAAAATAAATGACCCAATCAAAAAATGGGCCAAAGAACTAAACAGACATTTTTCCAAAGAAGACATACGGATGGCTAACAAACACATGAAAAGATGCTCAACATCACTCATTATCAGGGAAATGCAAATCAAGACCACAATGAGGAAATTAGGATTCTTAGTGAAATGGAGCAACTTGTCCACCTCACATAACCAGAGGCAGAACTCACAAGCCTACATCAGTCTGATTTCAGCACCACACTTTTAAAAATCAAAATGCCTCTTCCCCACCACATTCTCAACTGAAATGAAGGGGTCTTGTTTGTCTCAATCTTGTTTTATATATTCTGAGACACAGTAAAAGTTGCTTCCTATCCCTTTTCTTTTTAGAATTCACTTAAAATAAGAGGATTCAGTCAAAATTGCTGAGACAGGCTCCCCTGGCTGAGCAAGAGACAGTCTGAAAGTTTCTGCTTCTTTTGAGTTGTGCTTGTGTTGTTTTTTCTCACCATCAACAGTTAAAGCAAAAATGATTAAGTATATTTCAGGATGCGGGGTTTCAGTGGATACTCCTAGAGCAAGCAAGAGAAGGGACTGTAAATAAAGCAAACACACAGATGGTAAGAAGCACTGGTCCTTTCCCTCCTACTCAGTGAACCCCCACCCCTCAGGTGCTCTCCTCACTTCCTCCAGGTACATCCCAGTTTTCACCTGCAGTGGCTGCAGAGATGGGCTGAAAACATGTCCCACAAGAGTGTTTTCTCCTTCTTTCTCTGCTTCTTCATCTCTAAGAGAAGACTCATTGACAAAGCGTGTGTGAGTGTGTGTGTTTGTCTGTCTGTCTATTTGTGTATATGTGTGTGTGTTTGTGTGTCTATCTGTATATATGTGTGTGTGTGTGTCTATCTACCTGTGTATATGTGTGTGTGTGTTACCCCCTGCTGCATGCTGCTGCTTTTCCTGTGTGTGGGCCTTTCCTAGAATGAGTTAAGACTGGGAACTGAAAATTTAGGACTAAAGCTACTTCCCAATACCAGTTTCACAACAACAGTTATGACGGTGATTGATGTCTCTTGTCTGTCTCTTGAAACATTTGGGAACATTCAGTTCCTTGCCCACAATCCCACAGTTAGTGAGAGACACATGTCTCACACACAGGGCTAGCTAATTCTAATGTCTGAGCTCTTAAATATGACTCATATTGGCCTCAAAATGTTGATGGCAAAGGAGGAAATTGACAGAGTATCACAAGCAGAGAGAATCCCTGTATCCATGAAAAATGGGAAGAGGGACTGTCTCCCTTGCTCCACGTCCTGTATGATCTGCAGCAGCTCCTGTCTCTTCCACCTGATGCTCCTCACTGGGGTTCTAGTGACTCCCCACTCCCTTTGTCCTTTCGCACTGGGGAGCAAATGCTCCCCACCCTGCATGGTTCCCTATGGCTTCCCTGCACTCTGTCCACACCTTTGAGCATTATCTCTTCATTAAACTTTCCCGTGTTCATCTGTTTATTGCCAGTCCCCTACCTGATTCACTTTTACAACATTGCGTTAAAAATAGAAAACTATATTACATCTATATTCTGACAGTCAAGAAATTTCATATGGGGAATCTGGAGAAGGGAATGGCAATCCACTCCAGTATTCTCGCCTGGAGAATCCCATGGGCAGAGGAGGCTGAAGGGCTACAGTCTGTGGGGTCTTGAAGAATCAGACATGACTGAGCAGCTAACTCTACTGCAATAAAGTCTTCCCTCCATTCATTTAATCCTCGCTTCCACACTCTGCCTTTCCCTCTCAGATTCCTTATACTCCAGACTTCACACTCACACCTTTCTGCTCAGCTCTGTGGCTTTGAATCCATATGAGGATGTTCCTCCATTCCCTGCCCACTCCCACCATGATATACCACCTCTACCCCTTACCCCTAGAACTGCCCGTAGAACCATCTACATGAACTAATTTTGTTCTAAGAGAAGACTGACTCTGTAAGCTTCAGAGTGCTACCTTAGTGGGGATTATATTCTTTCAGTATTGATTTCATTTCCCCCTACTACCAAATGATAATGATTCTATCCTTTAAATTCCAAATGAAATTTTACTTCATTTACAAAGCCTTTATTACAGAAACAGTTTCTATAAAACATTAGATACTTTCACAAAAACTTCAGCACAATCAGATAATCTTCTCCAGCAATTCATGCATGTTCCAAATTTGTACACTCGAATGAGTTCTAAATGTGAATTCAAATATGTCCATTTACCTATATAATGCCATACACCATTATGTGAGTTCAAATATGTCAAATATTTGAGTTATGGACATAAATATGCCCTATACCATTATCTGTTCTTAGGATAGCAGTGTGTTTTTCATGTGGCACACTGTCACTGGCAATGGGTGCTTAGTATCTCTTTAAGAGAAAAGTATATAGTTCAGGTTTCATTTTTCTCTCCCATCTCTCTTCCTCTCTCTCTCTCCCATCCCTCTCCCTCTCCTTCTCCCTCTCTCCCTCCCTTCCCTCCACCCCCCCTGCCATTCTCTTATTAAAAGTGAGTCCCTAAAAACTTGCCCTCACTAGGTTCAGTTTTCAGTACATAGGTCATTCAAATGCTTATTCTATGTGTGAATTCAGCATGGAATGTGTAGTAACAAGA
Organism: Cephalophus harveyi; assembly: GCA_006410635.1. Lineage (NCBI taxonomy): Eukaryota > Metazoa > Chordata > Mammalia > Artiodactyla > Bovidae > Cephalophus > Cephalophus harveyi. The sequence goes on along the minus strand of SJYT01029250.1, from coordinate 371,091 downwards.
AAGAGAAATATACTGACTCTCCATGCTTAGCATGGCAATGTATTGTGTGGCTTGGGTAGGTATGTCTGGGAGTATCATATGGCAGTTACTCAACCCAGACACAGAAGAGCTTTGTATGGCATCCCTTACTGTCTAGCCCCCAGTAACAGACCTTCAACTGAGCTGGCTCACATCAACTGTGAGAAGTTTCAGTTTAGTTCCTGAAATATTTTTTCAACTGCAAAATATTCTTTTTTTTTTTTTTTTTTTCAAAAAATAAGTCAATTACTCCTTTATCCTCATCTCCAGTCCTACATCATTTTTTGCCTCATGGGATGCAAGTTTACACCATGAATTTAATGATTCAGCTGCCCTGGTTCCCACAACACATGAGAGTGGATGCAATGCTTGCTTATAAATATATTTTCATGTCATAATTAGCTACTGTTAATTGTTTACAAATGCCTCAGCAACCTATGAAGGAGGCAGTATTATTATGCCCCATTTCATAAGTGTTACTAACAAGGCTTAGTATGTTGAAAAAATTTGCCTAAGTTCACACAGTTAATATGTGGGGGTTTTGAATTTAAACTCAGGGCTATCTAATTCCAAATACCCAAGTTCTTTAGCACCATGATATACTAGCATGTTAGCATAGACCAGTGTTGGCTTTTTTAATGAAATGCAAAGCCAAGACAGTTCATTCCAAAAGTGCTCTTAAAACTCTTATTATTCTAAGAAAGTCACCAAGAAAGCCATACCACATAGCAATGGGGTGGATTCATGAGCCAAGGACAGTACTTGTATCACTTCATGACAAAGATAAGCAGAAAATTCTTAGACTATTTTGTAGACCTTTAGCCAGGAATAGCAAATCTCCCCTGTCTGCTTCATGTCTGAAGAAGTGAGAGTGGCACTGCCTTTGGATCGTGTACCCCAGAAGATTTTCAGTAATAAGGATTTTCCATGATGGAGTCAGTTTCAAACAATATCAGATGTTTAACCAAACATCTCACTTGTCAAGCTTTGTTGAAGAGTTCTGTCAAGTTAAACTGGTCTGGGTGATGGACAAAGTCATCAAAGCCAGTGGGACCAGTCACTTGGAAATGACAGTGGCTGGGAGGCTGCACATGTGTGAAGGCCATGACTCATGTGACTCTCTGGATCACTGACCAGCCTTTGTGAGTTTTATCTTCAAAGAACACAGCCACAGCCAGGAGGAAAAGGACCCAAACACAACAGCCACAGCAGAATGGAAGTTGCCCTCAAACTTGGCTTCCTAACACCAAGGAACAGGAACCACAGCCCATCTATCACATGTCACTCCAGAAAAAGGGTTTCTTTGCAACTTGTGAGTTTCTTTCCTTTGCTTAGAGATGTGAGAGCACTATATTCATAGGCGATGTGGTTAATCCCCCCGGGCACTTCCCATTTTGCACAAATGTGGCATAGATTCCTCTAAAATATCAGTTGGAACCATTTCACCACGTGCTTTATCATGACAACTTGGGGGAATGGCAAAAATAGCTGTCAGGTGTTCCTAAATCTTTACCCTAGCTATTTATAAGTCAGCTATTTTAACTTTCACTAAATAAAAAATTAAACCATGAAAAATACTTAGAAGGGACCAGTCACTATTACTCCCTTCCTGATAATTTATATAATCATAGGCATCCATTGTACATGAATGATGGTGCTCTGGATGAAGACATCCAGATTGTGTGATGGAGCAAGGAGGCCATCCCCACTCTACTCCCTGATAGTACCAGATAGTTCTCAGAATGTATGTGTTCTTCCTCCACCTCCATTAGTGATGTGCACAAATCACAGTCGTAATATTTCTTTACCTCTTACTCATCCTTAAGACCCTCCTCAGGTGTTGCCACCTCCCAGAACCCTTTGCTGATGTTCCCCTGTGTGAACAACCTGTGTACATTGTACCTTAAGAGTTTCTCATCAGTAATCAGATAGCAAGCTATGCATAGGTCTTTGCTTAGTCATCTGGGACTGAACCATAAACTCCTTGAGAATTATGTCTTTGTTCTAATTATCACCTATACCTAGAACAGTGTCTGATGCAAAAAACTCAGTAACTATAGAATGAATTAATAATGCATGAATGAGTCTTAGGCCAGTGTTTCCATTGGTTGACATTGCAGCAAATCTCCTTACTCAGGTCAGTTACTAATTAACCTTCTAAAGACTGACTCACAGAACTTCAGGAATGTGTGTTCTTGAAGGGTTAGAAAAATGTCAAGCTAGGTATAACTGTTTATCTATTAAATGATATTTCCCTCCCTTAATTTTCCTTATATGTCTTGTAGCAATAAACAGGGTCTCTCTTCTTACTGTGACATGAACACAGCCTAGAACCACAAACTCCACACATTCCTCTTACTGAGACAACTGTACATGTTTTCCAAATAAAAAAAAAAAAAAAAATAGAGGCAAGACGTAGAAGTCATCAGCAGTTTTTTCTAAGGTCCCAAAAATCCCTGGAGAAATTAACATTTGCAAAATCACTTTGAACTCTGGCGTTCAATAGCTCTTTCAAAGTTCCATACAATGAAAAGCTCCAGTCCCATAAAAGCAGAAGTACCTTTCTGGGCTCATTTCATATCAGAACGTAATAAGGTTCATAAATGTCTCTGTGAAGTTTTAGTGTAATAAAGTTCAGCCATAAAACATTTAATATGCGACAGGCTTCTCAACCCACTGAAGCACTGACTCTGTTTAACAGGGCTCCCTTCACAGCATACTTCATCAGCAACAAGAAGAAACATAAAACAGAGCAAGAAAAATCTATAAATATCTGCAAACAACCATCAAAGGCTTTTTTACTCTTTTACAGATTAGGCTGAGGTAAGCTGACTTTCACCATCACTCCACCTAGAGTACTTTCATAGAAAGCATGTTACTTCTGTCCCCAAGGAGCATGTAAAATCCAATTTTTATTTGGATTTGTCATTCAGCAAGTGGTAGATACTCTTCAAGAGCTTCAGCAGTAGCTTTCCCTACAAAATAACTTTTTTTTTTTCCCTTTGGGAACCAAAGAAACAGGTTTTTTCCACCTCTTCCCACCTGTCTGTATACCTCCCCTTCAACTCAGACCCAGTCCGCCGCTGAGCCACTGCGCCCTGGCTGGAGCAATTACATTAGCAAAGATCAGTGTGTAATTCCAGTTCGTAAGTTGGGCCTGCAGGCTCAAGGGTATCTCTTTCCTAGAAATGACTACATTGGTCACCGAGGGGATTCCCTGTTTATTCATGCTTTTCCCAGACTAACAGAACTGTATCCACAGGGTTTAAAGGAAAACTCCGGAATTACACCCTAATTGCACTTTCTGTCTTCATTCAGCTTTCTCCTGAAATGTCTTCACCATGTACAGCCATTTCCTGACCACCCTGATTAAAATAGCCCCCCAGTTTCTCTATATCCTCTTCCCGTATTTTATCTTTTTTATAAAGATATCACCCCTTGTCATAGCTGTGTGTCTCTCTTCACTGGGATGTAAGCTGCCTGAGGGCAGGGACTTTGTTTTACCCACATGTTGTTGTGTTCTCAGGGGTTAAAATTATTAACATTTCTAACACCTGACTGATGCTTAAGACATACCCATAGACTTTGAAACACAATATACAGTCACAAGCCTCTCTGTGGCTGTTCACGTTGGTCCCTCTGCCCATGATGTCCTACTCTCTGAAGAGGGTCTTGTCCTTAAACACCAGTGCCAGTTTCATCTTCTCTCTGGAGCTGCTTCAGCCTTCACAAGGCAGAATCAATCCTCTTTTCCTCTATGTTTCAAGTCCAAACTAGATTCCCTCCTTCCCCGTTTGCCCCCTCTGTGTTTTCTAAAGACGTGGGCAGGCAGTCACACACAGATGTTGATTGTCTGAGGTTCAGTTCACTTCGGTCGCTCAGTCGTGTCTGACTCTTTGTGACCCTGTGGACTGCAGTGTGCCAGGCTTCCCTGTCCATCACCAACTCCCAAAGCTTACTCAAACTCATGTCCATTGAGTTGGTGATGCCATTCAACCATCTCATCCTCTGTCGTCCCCTTCTCTTCCCACCTTCAGTCATTCCCAGCATCAGGATCTTTTCAAATGAATCAGTTATTCACATCAGGTGGCCAAAGTATTGGAGTTTCAGCTTCAGCATCAGTCCTTTCAATGAATATTCAGGACTGATTTCCTTTAGGATGAACTAGTTGGATCTCCTTGCTGTCCGAGGGATTCTGATTGTCTGAGGAACCTAGGATATTTCTGGGGGCAAAGTAGATAAACATTCATAATTTCATTAGAATTATATTCTAATAAAGTGTTTTAAATATTTGCTTTGAAAAATGAATTTTCTTCAACAATATCTGTCAGTCTTCCCATCCATGAGCCTCAGTATTTTACTCCCTACACTACATTTCCCAAGAAGGGAGTTGTTTATTGAATGGACAGTGAGAAAAATGAGTCTTCCTTTTCAGAGGCTTCTGCAAGCAAGTGCCATCATTGAGGTTAGACTAAGAAATCCAGACCTTAGTTGACCAAAAAATTAAATAAGTGTTGATAAATAAAGGGAAGGAGGGAAATCAAAGAATTCCTTAGGAAATGAGTGAGGTCAGCAGCATAAAACTCTCCCACAATTTCAGGGCCACAAGAGGACTCTGAAGTAGACTGCCTTGATCTATTGCTCATTCTAGTACTGTCCCTCCACTGTGGAAACAAGCATCATGGCTGGTCCCACAGCAGCAGTGGAAATTGGCCTGAGAATTTGCTACATCATGTGGGTATGAGACGGAAAAACTTTACTCCTAAGTAATGGCAACTAGTAGTTAATTCATGTTGTCACTTAGTTTGATATGGAGCTTTTTTCATAAAGAAGAAAACATCAAAGGAATAGGGTTTTTTTTGGGTTTTTTTTTTTTTTTTTTTGGTCTGCAGTATTTGAAAGCCAGTGGAACTCAACATTATCCAAGAGGTTAGGAAATCAAATCTCTATTGCATGACATCTACACATCATGGGTCATTCTTTTCATCACTGACACCCCCTTCCCTGTCATTAAACTGTCAATACTCATTAAATCTCAAATCAGAACAGATTGTGCATCAAGCAGAAGTGGACTCACAAGACAAAAAATGAAGTCTGAAATCAGAACTGTCCCATAAAATATAGGAAGACGGGTATTCTACCAATAAAAGAATGATCAATCTTATAACCGGCTCTGCTGGGGAATATGAGGAACAGGATTAATGCTTTACCCATCTATCTCCACATTCATTAAAGAGGTGATGCACTAGTTTCTAAATATTCAAGCAGACATAAACTAAATAAAATAACAAGATTTTAGGACTAGAAGGGATATTAACTCAGCCATCCTTCCAACTAGAGCTTTCATCTTCCTTCTGAGTGAATACCCAGCTTCTTCTTAAACATCTGCAGTAGAGTTACCCTTTGTTCATTTATCTTCAAACATCTTCTGACATGCCCTGAGGACATTTCATAGCTGATGTTCCGAATCTGCAATGACATATACTGTTGAAAAAAAATGACGGAAAGAAGGAAATTTTAAAAGTCTGATTTCCAAATGTTTCTTGAACAGAGAAGCAGGCAATGAGACTGAATGGTACACAGCACTGACAAAGTGGGGGCTGTACAAGAAGCTGGAATTGGGATGGCCATACACAGTGCCCCCTGCTCTGTCTCATAATCAGAAGGAGAATTCATAGGGGTTAATGCAGTCTGTGTAACGTTCTCAGAGGAGGAAAGGAATAACTTTCCCCCTGTTTTTCAAGCTATTTACCTTCATGTCCACTGGAACCTTTTAAATAACATTGCCTGAAAATCCAGTCTGTAAGCTTCCCTTGGCTCCAAGAATCGTTAAAGAATTTATAAGCTGTTTTCTCTCTTATCCCAGGAGCTCCTGCCAGGGGAAGCAAAATCCAGACATTTGCAACTCAACACCAGTGAGTGCCTGGCTAATCTGATCAGTGAGGAGCCAGCAGTCACAGTCACCTCTGACACAGGGACTCTGACAGGCGTCGATATTCCGCTCTAGCCATTGCGACTTCAGGCACTCACCCAACCCTTTTCCATCATGGTGGGGCTCTGGGCTTTAGAGACTTCCAGGCCCAGGTACCAATCCAGACAAAGCTGACTTCTCGTGTCTGCCAGGATCTCTCTGGAAAGCCCTGGAGTACAGACTGTCTTGGGAGGTTTCTGATATTTCCTGTCAGTGACGTTCAAGTGATGATGGCAATGGCATGCAATGTCCACCTGAGGCCCTCAGGGTAGTATATAACCTTGTTGATGCAGTTCAAAGAAACGTCCCAGTTTAATCATCTACTGCTAGTGGTGGCATTTGGAATCTCATAAATCCTGGGGGAAAAAAAAAAAAGCTTTTTCTGCATGAACTCCTCAGAGAGTTTCCAACAACAGATCTTCAGCCAGGTCAATGCAAAGCCAAAGAATTCTCTTTAGTCACCTGCTTGTGATGGCAAACCTGAGGAATCCCAAGTTTCAGGCAATGCTCAGTTGGTATAATTACAACAGCAGTGAAGGCAGTCATTTGTGCTTGAGGGTCATCCTACTCCCCACCCTTCTGACCCTCAGAGAGGGAAGGGTTTCTCAATGAGGGCAGAAAGGGCACAGGCCACAATGGATACAGGCCTACAATCTTTTAGGTTCTTGTACTCCTTTTATATTTTTAATTTTTCTTTTTTCTTTTCTTCACCTAAAGTTTGTTAAGAATTCATGTGTAAAGTAAGGACTTCTTGGAAGCTTAGAAATTAAAATAAGGCAGTATTCTCTACTCCTCTCCCTGACAAAAAATAAAAGCATGTGCATTAAAGTATGTATACACATGTACACACACACACAATTGATTGGCTTGCATCAGCTCTCTGATTTTCACCAGCCCTTTGCCTGATTTGTAGTCTTCATGAGGAGGCAAAAGATTGGATTCCTCACTGTAAGAACAACAATCCAGCCACAAGATTGTTAAACCAATTTATTTTATTTAGTAGGAAGGAAGAAGTGGTTAAAATGGCTCATTTAGTTATTTCACTAACACACAGTCAAGAGCTTACAGGGGGCTGGGCGTGTTTCAAAGAAAAGTATCTAAATACTCCTCAAGGACTAACACCCCATCTTTGTACAAGAAAGTTGTAATGCACTGTAGCTGTCATGATATAAATGTCCCATACCATAGAGACCATCAGGTCCCCAAACCTTGGTCATTTACTATTATGGGCTATTCTCTACCTGCTTCATGTATATTCATCTTGTCAAAGAAATTGCACAGCTGGGCTGAAAGTAGGAGCATTCTTCTGCTTTTCTATTTCTGGCAGCAAAATATGACAGTGACATATATTAGTATCATCCTCCATCAGCCATATTAGGGACTCAGTAAAGGAAAACCCCATTTGTGAAGGTCACATGGCTCTCTGAGATGGATTAAATGCATTCCTAGCTAGAAGAGTGTGTTAACATGTAGAATCAGAACCAAGAGCTAAACAAGAAATGAAAGTAGGTACTAAAAATGTAGTGGTTTAAATAGTTAGCTTATTGACACTTTTTTGTTACTATGATTATCCTAAAAAAGGGTCTTCATCCTCTGCCATGTTCATCAAAACTCATTTACTTTTCCTCCTGGACATACAGTAAACTGTATTTTCCAGCCTCCCTTGTAGTTACATGTGGCCATGTGATGGAATTTTAACCCATGGAGTGTTGGCAGAAGTGATGTGTACCACTTACAGACCCAGCTGATAAAACCCTCCCAGTTACAGTCCTCTAGTTCTTTCCTGAGTCATCAGAAGAATAGAGAAGATTCTATGGATGTCAAAGAGATTGGCATCCAGGGACGGGAGGAACCTAGGTTCTTGAATTACAACTGGAATATTCTCTACCAAATACCAAAAAACTTTCATGAATGAGAAATTATCTCCTGTTATTTTAAGTTTATTGTTTTAAAATTGGGGTTGTATGATATATCAGTTAGCCTACCCTGACTAATGCATCCAATGAAAGCAGATTTCTCTTCTCTGGTCAATGACATGAGCATATATACATTCTGGATGCAGCTCAGTTTGTATTGTTTTCTGTTTTCCAATATTTCATCTGGCTCTTATCCAATTATTTTCATTTATGTCTTTCCTGGTGGCTCAGACGGTAAAGCATCTGCCTATAATGCAGGAGACCTGGGTTCAGTCCCTGGGTTGGGAAGATTCCCCTGGAGAAGGAAATGGCAACCCACTCCAGTACTCTTGCCTAGAAAATCCAATGGACGGAGGAGCCTGGTAGGCTACAGTCCATGGTGTTGCAAAGAGTTGGAAACGACTGAATGACTTCACTTTCACTTTCATTTTCACTGTACATAAAACCCTCTTCCTTTCTTCTAGGCATTACTGCAGCTTTCTTAAAACTAAATATGGTTATGAATAACTTTTAAAATGTCTATGTACTGTAAGCCTCATCATAAAACTATTAGTAGGGAGAAAGTGGTTGGGAGTAGTGGTGGGAGAAGCCTGGAGGCATAAAAAGCCATACAGAAGAGTCATTCCTGAGAGAAAGTCAAAAAACTCTCCTAATCTTCAGAATGGAAGTCAGTGATGAACTGCTCTCCTTACTAAAAGAAACTACAGACCAGAAGCCAAGATTCAGCACAACACTACTGAAAAATGACCTGGCCTGTCCTTCTACTTGGACAGAGGAAGGAACAGACACATGTCTTCTACTTGGAGAACAACTGGAATTCCATATCTTATTTCAGGAGGCAAATCATCATTTGATTTAAAAGAGAAAGATGAAAACAGGGGCTATTTGGGCTTGTGAAGACTGTGGTTGTTACCCAGAGCCCACCATTTACTCAGTTTTTCTAGGACAGAGCGTGCATATCACTTAGAGATAAATTCACATCAACCTTCCCAGAGCTGGACTTATAGATATAAACAGACTCTGTGTTATAACCAAATGAAGAAGATGTGTGTGTAGAGAACAGCCATCTCGCCAAGTGAGAGTCTAATTCCTGTTACCCTTTCCTCCCCCACTCACAATGGAATAAATTTGGGGCATAGAAGATGGGAGGAAACAAAAATAGACTAAGACCTGGGGCTTTTATAACTATGAAGAAGTGCCCTTAAAATTGACTCTCAATCCAGTTTACTGCAAACTTCATGTCCTTAACACCATCATAAATGATGAACAGGTGGACAAAATGTCTATAAACATTAAATCCTCCTCAGAAAACAATATTTTTGTCAGTCACAGAGACCTCAGATTCTTGGACAGATTCTCACTGGAAGCCAAATCAGCTTGATATGTTAGCATCTCTCAAACATCACAAGTCAATAAAGTAGTTTGTCTTGAAGACTTGGCCAGAGCTACAACTGAAGTTTATCAGGCTTTTGGGGAGATTATTTGTCTAAGAAAACCAAATTCTGAATGCTCCCATTATGAAACAATGCAAAATAACACAAGGAAAAACCTTGCTTTCCCCTTAATTCCTACGGGAAAAAAAAGTGACCTGTCCTATTATTTTGCTATTTCTTTTTCAGTGTTTGCAAATTTATTCCATTGTGAGTTGGGGAGGAAAGGGTAATATGAATTAGACTTTCATTTGGTGAGATGGCTGTTCTCTACACACACATCTTCATTTGGTTATGACACAGAGTCTGTTTATATCTAAGTCCAGCTCTGGGAAAGGTTGATGTGAATTTATCTCCAAGTATCTCTATATCTATTTATGGTTCTTAGAAAATGTTTCAATTTGATAATAATTGAGACACCAATGATTGAAAGAGTATTCAAGCAATCCAAGTCCTGAGGGGTCTTTCCTACAGAATTAGATAAACATACATTTCCCTTCAGGTGTGTTATCAGCAGTCATGTTGGAGATGAGTGGCATCTTCTCTGAGACACACATTTTCCTTCATTGATAAACCTCATTTGGTGAGATGGCTGTTCTCTACACACACATCTTCATTTGGTTATGACACAGAGTCTGTTTATATCTAAGTCCAGCTCTGGGAAAGGTTGATGTGAATTTATCTCCAAGTATCTCTATATCTATTTTTGGTTCTTAGAAAATGTTTCAATTTGATAATAAATGAATTGGGACACCAATGATTGAAAGAGTATTCAAGCAATCCAAAGTCCTGAGGGGTCTTTCCTACAGAATTAGATACACAGACATTTCCCTTCAGGTGTGTTATCAGCAGTCATGTTGGAGATGAGTGGCATCTTCTCTGAGACACACACTTTCCTTCATTGATAAACGCAAGGATTGCATTGCACGAGGCTAAGGATCAGATGATGACTTAAGAAAAATGGTTCTGCTGAATTATAAACTGAGGCATTTAAAAGTTTTAAAAGTCATCTGAGCAAAGATCACTTAGAATCTAGTGGCACCCAACTGGAAGTAGTTAAGAGTTCTCTACCAACAAGAGTTGGGGAGAGACTTGTATAGAAAAAGTAAAATAAGAAAATTATTGATTGCCTGTTATTTAAAGGCTAGTTGGCTGTTTGTGATTGGTTGTCCTTACTTAGTGTTTTGATTTCTCAACCTTGAGGCATTTATAGGTCTAGATTTTAGTTTGCTTATGTTGGTAGCCAAAGCATTAGAGCCACATCAAATCTGATAGCGTCCTTGTTTAATTAATTTTATGATATGCCCAGAAAAAAATTAGTTTAATGGTGGGTTGTCCCTGGGAGGAAGGGTATCAGTAGGCTTTATTTCCTTCTTTTTGCTAATCAGTCTTTTATTATTAAGCAATGAAAATATATTATTTGAACAATAGTATTGGTATTATAAAGAGAGCAACATTTGCTCTTTCCCTTTATTTTGTACTTTTCTAAGAGGAAACTTAGGATATTAGTGCTTATTAACTGACACCTGCAGCCTCTTAGGTCAGGAAAAGGCAGTGTGCTTAAGAAGGGTGAGAACTAGATGGCCTTAATAGTGTAGTTAAGGTCAGTGTACCTTGGTGGGCTCAGGCTGCAAATCAGAGTCTTTGTCTGTGCTGACAGCAGGATGTGGTTTGGAATTCTCTGTCTTTGCTTCCTTAAGGAAAACTTGGATGTTTTTGTAAATGCACACAGGTACATCCAGTTGTCCAAACTGAAATCACATCCAGAATGGAAGACATCCTGGAAAATGTCATTTTAGGCCCTGTAGGTTCCAAAGTCACACACACACACACACACACACACACATTTTTGAAGGAAAATTATACATATGATTTAGAAAGGGACAGAAAAGACTGGTCCCATTTGAAGATGGTGTGATAATGAACATAGACAATCCACCTATAAACTAGTACAAGTAATAAGAGAATGAGTTAGTAAGAGAATGCATCAAAATTGCTAGATATAAATCAACCTATAAAAATCAAGTTTTTTTAATAGTATTTTTAAGTAGACTTATTGTGGTGATCATTTCACAGTGTATGCAAATATTAAATGATTATGTTGAATACTTGAAACTAATGTAATGTCATATGTCAATTTTGCTCATTAAAAAACCAACAGTAGTGCTATTCATTACCAATAACTAGAAAATGGCATCAAGATAATATACCTGATAGTCAACAAATACTCTAAGGATACTAGAAATGTAACCAATAAAAGATGTGTAAGATTGCTGGAGAAAATTGTAAAAAGACAAAATTAAAAATTAAAATTAAAAAGAAATCTAATTCAGATAGGGAGTCTATCTGAAAAAGACTTCAGAATAATAATAGTAAAGATGGTCCAAAATTTTAAAAACAAAATGGAGTTACAGATAAATAGAGACAAGTGTTGAGAAGATGCAAGAAATATTTAACAAGGACCTAGAAGAAATAAAGAAGAATCAGTCAATAATGAATAATACAATAACTGAGATCAAAAGCACTGTGGAGGGACCAACAGTAGAATAACTGAGGCAGAAGAGAGGATAAGTGAGATGGAAGATAGAATGGTGAAAATAAATGAATCAGAGATGAAAAAAGAAGAATTAAATGAGGACAACCTCAGAGACCTCTGGGGCAATATTAAATGCCCCAACATTTAAATCATAGGTGTCCCAGAAGAAGAAAACAAAAAGAAAGGGCATGAGAAAATACTTGAGGAGATAATAATTGAAAACTTCCCTAAAATGGGGAAGGAAATAGCCACCCAAGTCCAACAAACCCAGCATCCCAAACAGGATAAACCCAAGGTGAAACAGCCCAAGACACATATTAATCAAACTAATGAAGATCAAACACAAAGAGCAAATATTAAAAGCAGCAAGGGAAAAGCAACAAATAACACAGAAGGGGATCCCAATAAGGATAACAATTGATCTTTCAATAGAAATTCTTCAGGCCAGAAGAGAATGGCAGGACATACTTAAAATGATGAAAGAGAAAAACTTACAACTCAGATTACTATACCCAGCAAGGATATCATTCAGATATGAAGGAGAAATCAAAAACTTTACAGACAAGGAAAAGCTGAGAGAATTCAGCACCACCAAGCCAGCTCTTCAACAAATGCTAAAGGATCTTCTCTAGACAGGAAACAGAAAAGTTGTATAAAATTGAACCCAAAACAGCAAAGTAAATGGCAGTGGGATCATACTTATCAATAATCACCTTAAATGTAAATGGATTGAATTCCCCAACCAAAAGACAAAGACTGGCTGAATGGATACAAAAACAAGACCCCTATATATGCTGTCTACAAGAGACCCATCTCAAACCAAGGGACACATACAGACTGAAAATAAAGGGCTGGAAAAAGATATTTCAAAAGAGACTGAAAAAAAGCAGGAGTAGCAATACCCATATCAGATAAAATAGACTTTGAAACAAAGACCGTGAAAAGAGACAGAGAAGGACCCTACATAATGATCAAAGAATCAATCCAAGAAGAAGATACAACAATTATAAATATATGTGCACCCAACATAGGAGCACCACAATATGTGAGGCAAATGCTAACAAGCATGAAAGGGGAAATTAACAGTAACACAGGAACAGAGGGAGATTTTAATACCCCACTTACACCAATGGATAGATCAACCAAAACAGAAAATTAGCAATGAAACAAAAGCTTTAAATGATACAATGGACCAGTTAGAGCTAATTGATATCTATAGGACATTTCACCCAAAACAATGAATTTAACCTTTTTCTCAAGTGCACATGGAACATTCTCCAGGATAGATCACATCCTAGGCCATAAATCTAGCCTTGGTAAATTCAAAAAAATCAAAATCATTTCAAGCATTTTTTCTGATCCCAATGAGGTAAGATTAGATGTCAACTACAGGGAAAAAAACTATTAAAAATACAAACATATGGAGGCTAAATAACATGCTTCTGAACAACCAACAAATCCTGGAAGAGGTCAAAAAGGAAATCAAAATATGCATAGAAACAAATGAAAATGAAAACATGACAATCCAAAACATATGGGATTCAGTAAAAGCAGTGCTAAGATGAAGGTTCATAGCAATACAAGCTTACCTCAAGAAACAAGAGAAAAATCAAATAAATAACCTAACTTTACACCTAAAGCAACTAGAAAAAGAAGAAATGAAGAACCCCAAATTTAGTAGAAGGAAAGAAATCATAAAAAAACAGAGCAGAAAAAAGTGAAAAAGAAACAAAGGAGACTATAGCAAAAATCAACAAAACTAAAAACTGGTTCTTTGAGAAGATAAATAAAATAGACAAACCATTAGCCAGACTCATCAAGAAAAAAGAAGAATAAAATCAACAAAATTAGAAATGAAAATAGAGAAATCACAACAGACAACACAGAAATACAAAGGATCATAAGAGACTACTATCAGCAACTACTTGTCCAATAAAATGGACAAGTTGGAAGAAATGGATGAATTCTTAGAAAAGCATAACCTTCCAAAACTGAACCAGGAAGAAATAGAAAATCTTAACAGATCCATCACAAGCATGGAAATTAAAACTATAATCAAAAATCTTCCAACAAACAAAAGTCCAGGACCAGATGCCTTCATAGGTGAATTCTACCAAAAATTTAGAGAAGAGCTAACATCTAACCTACTCAAACTCTTCCAAAAAATTGCAGAGGAGGGCAAACCCAAACTCATTCTACGAGACCACCATCACCATGATATCAAAACCAGACAAAGATGCCACAAAAAAAGAAAACTACAGGCCAATATCACTGATGAACATAGATGCAAAAATCCTCAACAAAATTCTAGCAAACAGAATCCAACAAAAAGATCATACATCATGACCAAGTGGGCTTTATCCCAGGGATGCAAGGATTCTTCAATATTTGCAAATCAAACAGTGCTATACACCACATTAACAAATTGAAAGATAAAAAACATATGATTATCTCAATAGATGCAGAGAAAGCCTTTGACAATATTCAACACCCACTTATGATAAAAACTATCCAGAAAGCAGGCATAGAAGGAACATACCTCAATATAATAAAAGCCATATATGATAAACCCACAGAAAACATTATCCTCAATGAGGAAAAATTGAAAGCATTTCCCCTAAAGTCAGGAAAAAGACAAGGGTGCCCACTCTTACCACTACTCTTCAACATAATTTTGGAAGTTTTAGCCACAGCAATCAGAGAAGAAAAGGAAATAAGAGGAATCCAGATCAGAAAAGAAGAAGTAAAACTCTCACTGTTTGCAGAAGACATGATCCTCTACATAGAAAACTCTAAAGCCACCACCATAAAATTACTAGAGCTAATCAATCAATATAGTAAAGTTGCAAGATATAAAATTAACACACAGAAATCCCTTGCATTCCTATATACACTAACAAGAAATTAAGGAAACAACCCCATTCACAATTGCAACGAAAATAATACTTAGGAATAAATTTGCCTAAGAAACAAAAGACCTATATAGAGAAAACTATAAAACACTGATGAAAGAAATCAAAGATAACACAAATAGATGGAGAAATATACCATGTTTGTGGATCGAAAGAATCAATATAATGAAAATGAATATACTACCCAAAGTAGGGATTGGGGGCAGGAGGAGAAGGGGACGACAGAGGATGAGATGGCTGGATGGCATCACTGACTCGATGGGCATGAGTCTGAGTGAACTCCGGGAGTTGGTGATGGACAGGGAGGCCTGGTGTGCTGCGATTCATGGGGTCCTAAAGAGTCAGACACGACTGAGCAACTGAACTGAACTGAACCCAAAGTAATGTATAGATTCAGTGCAATCCCTATCAAGCTACCAACAGTATTTTTCACAGAACTAGAACAAATAATTTCACAATTTGTATGGAAACACAAAAAACCTTGAATGGCCAAAGCAATATTGAGAAAGAAGAGTGGAACTGGAGGAATCAACCTGCCTGACTTCAGACTATACTACAAAGCCACAGTCATCAAGACAGTATGGTACTGGCACAAAGACATAAATATAGATCAATGGAACAAAATAGAAAGCCCAGAGATAAATCCATGCACCTATGGACAGCTTATCTTTGACAAAGGAGACAATAATACACAATGGAGAAAAGACAATCTCTTTAACAAGTGGTGCTGGGAAAACAGGTCAACCACTTGTAAAAGAATGAAACTAGAACACTTTCTAACAACATAAACAAAAATAAACTCAAAATGGGTTAAAGAACTAAATATAAGAGCAGAAACTATAAAACTCTTAGAGGAAAACATAGGCAAAACATTCTCTGACGTAAATCACAGCAGGATCCTCTATGACCCACCTCCCAGGGTAATGGAAATAAAAGCAAAAATAAACAAATAGGACCCAGTTGAGCATAAAATCTTTTGAACAACGAAGGAAACTATAAGCCAAGGAGAAAAGACAGCCTTCAGATTGAGAGAAAATAATAGCAAATGAAGCAACTGACAAAGAATTAATCTCAAAAATATACAAGCAGCTCATGCAGCTCAATTCCAGAAAAATAAATGAGCCAATCAAAAAATGGGCCAAGGAACTAAACAGACATTTCTCCAAAGAAGACATACAGATGGCTAACAAACACATGAAAAAATGCTCAACATCACTCATTATCAGAGAAATGCAAATCAAAACCTCAGTGAGGTACCATCTCACGCAGGTCAGAATGGCTGCTATCAAAAAGTCTACAAACAATAAATGCTGGAGCAGGTAGAGAGAAAAGGGAACGCTCTTACACTGTTGGTGGGAATGCAAACTAGCATGGGCACTATGGAGAACTGTGTGGAGATCTTTAAAAACTGGAAATAGAACTGCCAAATGATCCAGTAATCCCACTGCTGGGCATACACACCTAGGAAACCAGAATTGAAAGAGACACATGTACCCCAATGTTCATCGCAGCACTGTTTACAATAGCCAGGACATGGAAGCAACCTAGATGTCCATCGACAGACAAACAGATAAGAAAGCCGTGGTACATATACACAATAGAATATTACTCAGCTATTAAAAAGAATGCATTTGAATCAGTTCTAATGAGGTGGATGAAACTGGAGCCTATTATACAGAGTGAAGTAAGTCAGGAAAAAAAAAAAAAAACACCAAGACAGTATATTAATGCACATAAATGGAATTTAGAAAGATGGTAACAATGACCCTATATGTGAGATGGCAGAAGAGACATGGATATAAAGAACAGAGTTTTGGACTCTGTGGGAGAAGGTGAGAGTGGAATGATTTGAGAGAATAACACTGAAGCATGTATATTATCATATAGGAAACAGATGACCAGTCCAAGTTCGATGTATGAAACAAGGCACTCAAAGCCCATGCATTGTTTTGCACAACCCAGAGGGATGGAATGAGAAGGGAAGTTGGATGCGGTTTGGGATGGGTGGACACATGTACACTCATGGCTGATTCATGTCAATGTACAGCAAATGCCACCACAATATTGTAAAGTAATTAGCCTCCAATCAAATTAATTTTTTAAATCTAATTAAATGTGGAGAGTAATCATGCATGTTGGGCCAAGGTAGATATCATAATTTAAATTATAAAAATAACAGAACTAAATGGTAAATAACACTGCACTTCAAAATGTGTTGGATGCAGCTAAAGTAGCAATTAAAGAGGAATGTATAGTCTTTTTTAACTAATTAATTTTTAATTGAAAGATAACTACTTTACAGAATTGTATTGGTTTCTGCCAAACATCAAAATGAATCAGCCATAGGTATACGTATGTCCCTTCCCTCTTCAACTTCCTACTCATTTTGAAAAATTTATAGTCTTAAGTGCATGTATTGAGGGAAAAAGAAATAAAACTTAATGTGGTGGTAAGCAACCACTTAAAAAAGAATAGAAAATGAAAATTATAGCAGAAATTAGTACAGTATGAGTAACATATAAAAGAGAGGATCATCAGTTTTCACCAGTTCCATAATTGGTTTTTTGACTTTGAACTTTTTTTTCAACTTTAAAGTAGCCTCTACCTAATTAAACAAGAAAAAATAAAGAAGGCTCTAATAATATTCAGTTCAGTTCAGTTCAGTCGCTCAGTCGTGTCCAACTCTTTGCGACCCCATGAATCGCAGCACGCCAGGCCTCCCTGTCCATCACCAACTCCCGGAGTTCACTTAGACTCACATCCATCGAGTCAGTGATGCCATCCAGCCATCTCATCCTCTGTCGTCCCCTTCTCCTCCTGACCCCAATCCCTCCCAGCATCAGAGTCTTTTCCAATGAGTCAACTCTTTGCATGAGGTGGCCAAAGTACTGGAGTTTCAGCTTTAGCATCATTCCTTCCAAAGAAATCCCAGGGCTGATCTCCTTCAGAATGGACTGGTTGGATCTCCTTACAGTCCAAGGGACTCTCAAGAGTCTTCTCCAACGCCACAGTTCAAAAGCATCAATTCTTCGGCGCTCAGCCTTCTTCACAGTCCAACTCTCACATCCATACATGACCACAGGAAAGACCATAGCCTTGACTAGACGGACCTTAGTCGGCAAAGTAATGTCTCTGCTTTTGAATATACTATCTGGGTTGGTCATAACTTTTCTTCCAAGGAGTAAGCGTCTTCTAATTTCATGGCTGCAGTCAACATCTGCAGTGATTTTGGAGCCCCCAAAAATAAAGTCTGACACTGTTTCCACTGTTTCCCCATCTATTTCCCATGAAGTAATGGGACCAGATGCCATGATCTTCGTTTTCTGAATGTTGAGCTTTAGGCCAACTTTTTCACTCTCCACTTTCACTTTCATCAAGAGGCTTTTTAGTTCTCTTCACTTTCTGCCATAAGGGTGGTGTCATCTGCATATCTGCGGTTATTGATATTTCTCCCGGCAATCTTGATTCCAGCTGGTGTTTCTTCCAGTCCAGCATTTCTCATGGTGTACTCTGCATAGAAGTTAAATAAGCAGGGTGACAATATACAGCCTTGACATACCCCTTTTCCTATTTGGAACCAGTCATGTTTCTAGAAAAAAATATCTCACCAAAACTTGTTCAAGAAAGATAGTCTATTAAAAAAAAAAGAAAAAAGTAAATCATCAGGTACAATTTTTTGAAAAACAAACAAACAACAACAACAAAAAAAACATCAAATGGTTTTACCAGCAAGTTCTGTCAAGTGTTCAAGAAATAAATAAGTTCAACCTTAAATTCTTCCAGAGAATAGAAAAGAGAGGGAGGGGTTGTTTCTCATCTTATTTTGTGAAGTTAAAAACTGTTGATGCCAGCATTTGAAAAGTCAGTCCTTCTCATGAACAGAGGTGGAAAATTTCTAAACAAATATTTGCCAACCAAATCAAATATAAAAAGGAAAGTTGATCATGATTAAGTTGGGTTTATCCTAGGAATGCATCCTTATGGTAACCTACAAGAAAGCAAAATATATGGATACAGATGCAGGAAGGTAGGAAATTTGGTGTTAGAAGTTTCTGAAAATTCTCTTCTGTGTGCTTCAATTTATTTTTCGGTCAATTAGGGCAAAATGTTACTGGGTAAATGTGCAGTTAGAGGAGTAAATCTTGAAGATTTGAGAAGAAAGAAGGTATAAAATACCCTTCTAGGAGAGTGTGAGAGTAAATGGGAGAGACATAGTATAGTAATTGCATTGAAGCCCATCTGAGATTCATGGTCATAAATTTCAAGATTAGTTACCAGAGCCCCAACTTGTTCTGTTTAGAACAAAAAAGTTCTAAGGATTTTAAAGGAAGAAACAAAGTCTCTAACCATATCGTCTCATCAACTTACAGACGATATGGTTATTCCTGTATGAAAGTGTATTAGTTGCTTCAGTTGTGTCTGACTTTTGTGATGCCTTGGACTGCAGCCTGCCAGGTTTCTCTGTCCATAGAATTCTACAGGCAAGAATACTGGAGTGGGTAGCCATTCCCTTCTCCAGGGGATCTTCCTGACCTAGGGATTGAACCTGGGTCTCCTGCACTGCAAGCAGATTCTTTACTGCCTGAGCCACCAGGGAAGCCCAGATTATTTCTATAGAAAACCCAAAGATTACAACTTCAACATATAAAAGTCAGTTGCATGTCTGTATGCTAACATCTAATAGATGGAAAATGTTATCTTACATCAGTTCAGTTCAGTTCGGTCGCTCAGTTATGTCTGACTCTTTATGACCCCAGGGATGGCAGCACGCCAGGCCTCCCTGTCCATCACCAACTCCCAGAGTTTACTCAAACCCATGTCCATTGAGTCAATGATGCCATCCAACCATCTCATCCTCTGTCGTCCCCTTCTCCTCTCACCTTCAAACTTTCCCAGCATCAGGGTCTTTTCAAATGAGTTAGCTCTTCGCATCAGGTGGCCAAAGTACTGGAGTTTCAGCTTCAGCCTCAATCCTTCCAATGAATATTCAGGACTGATTTCCTTTAGGATGGACTGGTTGGATCTCCTTGCAGTCCAAGGGACTCTCAAGAGTCTTCTCCAACCCCACAGTTCAAAAGCATCAGTTCTTTGGCACTCAGCTTTCTTTATAGTACAAGTCTCACATCTATACACGACTACTGGAAAAACCATAGCCTTGACTAGATGGACCTTTGTTGGCAAAGTAATGTCTCTGCTTTTTAATATGTGATGGTGAGTGCAGCCATGAAATTAAAAGATGCTTACTCCTTGGAAGGAAGGTTATGACCAACCTAAACAGCATATTAAACATAACTTTAATGTTTAAAGACAGCATAACTTCTCTTCCAAGGAGCAAGAGTCTTTTCATTTCATAGCTGCAGTCACCATCTGCAGTGATGTTGGAGCCCCCCAAAATAAAAGTCTGCCACTGTTTCCACTGTTTCTCCATCTATTTGCCATGAAGTGATGGCACTGGATGCCATGATCTTTGTTTTCTGAATGTTGAGCTTTAAGCCAACTTTTTCACTCTCCACTTTCACTTTCATCAAGAGATTCTTTAGTTCTTCTTCACTTTCTGCCATAAAGGTGGTGTCATCTGCATATCTGAGGTTATTGATATTTCTCCCAGCAATCTTGATTCCAGCTTGTGCTTCTTCCAGCCCAGCGTTTCTCATGATGTACTCTGCATAGAAGTTAAATAAGCAGGGTGACAATATACAGCCTTGACATACTCCTTTTCCTATTTGGAACCAATCTGTTGTTCCATGTCCAGTTCGAACTGTTGCTTCCTGACCTGCATACAGATTTCTCAAGAGGCAGGTCAGGTAGTCTGGTATTCACATCTCTTGAAGAACCTTCCACAGTTTATTGTGATCCACACAGTCAAAGGCTTTGGCATAGTCAATGAAGCAGAAATAGATTTTTCTGGAACTCTCTTGCTTTTTCAATGATCCAGCAGATGTTGGCAATTTGATCTCTGGTTCCTCTGCCTTTTCTAAAACCAGCTTGAACATCTGGAATTTCACGGTTCACATATTGCTGAAGCCTGGCTTGGAGAATTTTGAGCATTACTTTACTAGTGTGTGAGATGAGTGCAATTGCGAGGTAGTTTGAGCATTCTTTGCATTGTCTTTCTTAGGGATTGGAATGAAAACTGACCTTTTCAAGTCCTGTGGCCACTGCTGAGTTATCTTACATAAGATCCCATTAAACAAAATAATAACTATATATATATGTATATACACAAAACCTTACAATAAATCTAACAAAAATGTAAATTTTTATGGAGAAACATAAAACTTTATTGACTGATATTAGAGAAGACTGAAGTAAAGAGAATGCCATAACATACCCATGAATAGGAAGAATCAGTGTCATTAAGAAGTCAGTTCACCTCTAAGTTGATGTATAAATTCAGTGAAATGCTAATTAAATCCCTGTAAAGAAACATTGTTGGTGAAAAGGCAAGAGATAGACCCTATCAGAAGTGAGGTTTATTTTCATGGTATAGTACTTAAAAGGATGTGGTTCTCATCCAGGGATAGACAAATAGATCAACAGAATAAAAGATAGTTTCAAACCAAACGCAAACATATATGGAGCCTTAATTTATAGTAGCTGACAGGAGAAGGGAAAGCACAGTTCAAAAATGGTGCTGTGACAGCTAGCAATCCAGATTAAAAGAAAATTTAATTTCCCACATTATACCATACATAAAAAATAGCCACAGAAAGACTTAAATGTTAAAGAAAATATTTAAACATATTATGGAAAATATAATATCATTTTAATGACACTAAGATACAGAATTTTTTCTAAATAAAATGGATAATGCATCAAAAGGGAAATACTTGAATTTACTAAAATTATACAGAAATGTCACACATTTATATAAGATAATATGTCTGTGTTCCAGTGTTCAATATAGTTTAATCAAAAGACTAAGATAGGGAAAATGGAAATAGGCTGTAATTCTAGTTTATGTTAGAATGTATACTACAATAGAGCTACGGATGAAATAGAAATATTTTTCTGCCTCCTTTTGGTGAGATCGAAGAGCTGTCTTCCAAAAAGCCATGTGTTAGAGACATAGGAGAGTTAGAGAAAGAAATACTGATGTACCTTGGTAGAAGTTGAGAAGACATAGCAATATCTTTGAGAATCCAGTTAAGGAAGCCAGACCTAAACCGTGAACACACTGAGAGCTGAAAGAGATGACTTTCACAGAACAGCCAAAGAGAAGTGGACGGATAATAGGCTTAGAATGAATCAGTTCATTTCAGTTGCTCAGTCGTATCTGACTCTTTGCAACGCCATGGACTGCAGCACACTGGGCCTCCCTGCCCATCACCAGCTCCTGAAGTTTACTCAAAGTCATGTCCATTGAGTCAGTGATGCCATCCAACTATCTCATCCTCTGTCATCCCCTTCTCCTCCTACCTTCAATCTTTCCCAGCATCAGGGTCTTCTCAAATGAGCCAGTTCTTTGCATCAAGTGGCCAAAGTATTAGAGTTTCAGCTTCATCATGAATAGATGGAAAATAAATCCAGGACAGATTGATCAGCCTTTATTCAGGTCTTCCTCTGTATTTCCTAACTTCTCATAGCTGACAGCCCCAGGACACACCAAAAGAATGTTAATTTGTGGCAGTTTCTGCAGTAATTCTAGCAAGGGCAGAAAAGAGTTAACCTCAACTCCACCATTCCTCAAGGCTTAGACTTAAACCATTTATTTAGCCATAACCAATGAGCTTTGTTCCTCATTTAGGAATTTTTATTGGCAGCACTTCCCTGGTAGCTCAGAGGATAAAGCGTCTGCCTGCAGTGCAGGAGACCCGGGTTTGATCCCTGGGTCGGGAAGATCCCCTGGAGAAGGAAATGGCAACCCACTCCAGTATTCTTGCCTGGAGAATTCCATGGACGGAGGAGCCTGGCGGGCTACAGTCCACAGGATCGCAAAGAGTCGGACACGACTGAGCTACTTCACTCACTTCACTCACTCAAGAGCTATAAGGACTATTCTTCAGTGTTTCCAGAAGATATTTTTAACTTTTTATTTTATATTGGCGTATACCCAATTAACAATGTTGTGATAGTTTCAGGGGGACAACAGAGGAACTCAGTCATACGTATACATGTATCCATTCTCTCCCAAAGTCCCCTCCCATCCAGGCTGCCACATAACATTGAGCAGAGTTCCCTGTGCTATACAGGAGGACCTTGTTGGTTATCCATTTTAAGTATAGTAGTGTGTACATGTCAATCCTAAACCCTCTAACTATTCCGTCCCCTGGTTC
This sequence comes from Cephalophus harveyi, assembly GCA_006410635.1. Classification (NCBI taxonomy): domain Eukaryota; kingdom Metazoa; phylum Chordata; class Mammalia; order Artiodactyla; family Bovidae; genus Cephalophus; species Cephalophus harveyi. The sequence goes on along the minus strand of SJYT01029250.1, from coordinate 348,032 downwards.
TTTCCCTTCTGGCAACCATAAGTTCATTCTCTAAGTCTGTGAGTCTCTTTCCATTTTGTAAATAAGTTCATTTGTATCATTTCTTTTTAGATTCCACATATAAGGGAAAGGGATGTCATATAAAAATTTTCCTCAGTCTGACATACTGCACTTAGTATGTCCATCTCTGGTCCCTCCATGTTGCTGCACATGGCATCATTTCATTCTTTTTAATGACTGAGAAATATTCCATTGTAGGTATGTACCACATCCTCTTTATCCATTCCTCTGTCAATGGACATTTAGGTTGCTTTTACGTGTTGGCTATTGCAAACAGTGCTGCTGTGCACATTAGGGTGCATGTGTCATTTCCACCCCCGTTTTTCTCTGGGTATATGCCCAGGAGCGGGATCACAGGGGCATATGGTAGCTATATTTTAGATTTTTAAGGAACCTCCTTAACTATTCTATTTGGCATATTAAAGTCAGCTTTACTGCTCAGACCCACAACCCAACCAGCCCCACAGCTAAATCAGAGACCACTCTTCCTTCTACCACCATCTCCCCTCACCACTCTGTAGTCTGACCAGCTCCCAGTATTGATAGCCAAGCCCTCCTGGGGCCCACGGCCCCACCTACCATCTAGTCTAAAGCTGGAGCCTGTCTCCTTCTCTTGCTGCTGGGATATACCACATGGACCCTCTTAACTATCCCCAGTGTCTCATTACTCATGGAAGAACTTTCTATTAAGGGGAGCACTTGCTTTGAGGAGGAATACATTTAAGCCAAAAGGAGAAGCTGCATCTCTGAGACAGTTGTCCAAAGCAGCAGTGATAAAACTCATAGATCCCAAAACTTAGTCAGTCCCAGAGCATCCCACTGCTTGTAAGAGAATTGATTCTGCAGATTTGAGATATTTGCCTGGGATAAAGACTTCTGATTCAGGCATTAGGGAATGCAGATGCAGTATACCACAGTTGACTCAACAGGTCATCTTCAGAGTTGGAATATCTCACCTTGCGTGTCCACAAACTTTCTGCCAGCTTTAGACTATTTATGAGAGGGAAAAGCATATTTTCTAAAACCTTTTCTAAGTATTCACATGGATAACTACCCTTGCTTGATCTTATGACTACCCAGGACGTGAGGAGCCATAAAAACTATCTGGGGCCACATCAGTGATTGGCTTTTCAGAGAAACTGATGATATAAAAAGGTAAAAAGAAAACTGTGTAACAAGCTGAGTCTTCATGGAAGTATCCCCCTGGATCTGTATCAACGGTTAGGCATTTGCCAAAGTAAATAAATTACTCTCCAGCCACCAAGACAAAGGCATTGTCTCAAGAGCTGAGTTGGCCCTAACCAATTGAGTGAAATAAGCAAAGTCTGATTGTTTACTGTGAGCAGGCCCCTTCTCCATTGTTCTTTGTATCGTGGGGTCCAGTGTTCCCATGTTGATCCTACATGCCAAATCCCATGTTGCATTATCCCACAAGTGTCTGCCCTCTTCTGGACCTTTTATTTCCTACTCTACAAGTTGTGGGTTTTCCTTGTTTTGTGTTCATTTCAGCATAATTTTTTTGGCCACCTACTATGATCCAGGCACCATACTAGAGTCCAAAGTACAATAATTTAGATATGCCCCTTGTTCTCAGAAATTAAAACAGTTCCATTTCCTAAGGAACATGTGAACATCTAAACCTATACTAATCCTTTTATTCATATTTCAGGGTTTATTTATTCTACAAATATTATACTTATTTCTATCTTCTACCTCTAGGTGGCTCAGCTTGGGAAATATTGAACTCTGGAGTGCTTGACTGGGGTAGGGTGAGGGTTCAGAGACATAGCAAGCAGTGATATCTAGAAATTAGCTAGAAATTCAAATAGGGATTTTAAGGGAAAGTGAGGTCTGAATATGACAATGAATGTGGCTACCCTGGAAGAAAAAATAGCTGAGAGCTGCACCATGGACACATTCAACATTTAAAGTGTACAAAGAAAAAGCGAATTCAAAGATTACTGAGCAAAAGTACCAGTCACAGAAGGAGAATCACATGAGTACAGTTATAAGATAGCATCAGCACCCCCAATTAATAACATGTGGCCATTTTAACAAGGTCTTCCAACCATCTAGGGCACATGGGCCTTGACATCCCTTAAATAATTGCCCATAGATGAACAACTGCCTGATCTAGAAGTCAGTTGGGCCTGCACGCCTTCATTGCTAATGAAGATGTGACCAGAGGATGAGGATTCAGGAGTGGGCTGGATGGGCTCCCCAGGGAACTAGGTCTCCGGATGGAGGGCAAGGTTGGCCATGTGCCAGGAGTGTGGATTTCAGCTGCTGGCTGGATGTGTGCTGCTTCCCCATGGAATGCTGCAGTTCACAGCACAGGTCACAGTTCACTGCAGTACCTTCATGTATTTCTGTGGATGTTTGGAATCAAGAAGCGCAGAGTCACAGAATAACTGTGCAGGATTTATAGAGATTGCCAGCATTCAAGCTTCTCATTTCACACAGGAGGAGGCTGAGTCCAGAGATTATTATTTTGGCCAGGGTTGCATGGCAGTTTAGCAGAGTGGTTAAACAGGCTTCACTCACAGTGCCTGGGAACTTAAGCTGTGTGCCTTGGCAGGTCCGTTAATCCATTAATGTCACCATGTCTCACTTAACTCTTCTTTAAAATGGAATGAGAACAATATCTGTATCACAGCTTGTAATATAAATGAGGAAATGAATGCAAAGTGGCACAGCTGACTCTCAAAGCCAAGTCTTCTGACTCATGGATCAGAGCTCCTTCCCCAAGTTCCACTTCCTCCTTTTTAAAGGTAAGTTAGAAATAAATTTACAGAGACATTGCCCATGTACAAACTCATCACTACACACCTGGGTTATGCATTCAATTTTTTTTAAACAAACATCAGTTGGGCATCTGTGTACTGCGTTCTGGGGTGTCCATACCAAACAAAATCCACTAAGGAGAGAGAAGAATATACCTTATGGTACCCAGGGGTGAGACAGTTTTGCATAAAGAGTAGCAAAAGTCTATAGAGGCAAAGAGATGTCCCTTGGACTGCAAGGAGATCCAACCAGTCCATCCTAAAGGAGACCAATCCTGGGTGTTCATTGGAAGGACTGATGCTGAAGCTGAAACTCCAGTACTTTGGCCACCTCATGTGAAGAGTTGACTCATTGGAAAAGACTCTGATGCTGGGAGGGATGGGGGGCAGGAGGAAAAGGGGATGACAGAGGATGAGATGGCTGGATGGCATCACTGACTTGATGGACGTGAGTCTGAGTGAACTCCGGGAGTTGGTGATGGACAGGGAGGCCTAACGTGCTGCGATTTATAGGGTCGCAAAGAGTCAGACACGACTGAGCGACTGAACTGAACCGAACTGTATGACGTGGGAGAAGGAGACTTACTCAGACTCATGATTATGGTTACTACACTACAGTGACTATACTACTATACTACAGTTATTATGGTAATGTGTCATGAAATCTTAGATTTATGTGTTTCTGAAAAGCAATTTGCTTCCAGAATTCCAAAGTGAAGCCAGCTGGTATTCCATACTCAAGGCAACATTGCTTACTGCCTGATGCTCAGAGAGGCTCACTCATTCACATGAAGCTCTAGTCTGTGATCTTACACATAATGGAGGGAGGCCCACAGTAACTACTTTCAGCGCTTCAGCAGTGGACTCAGTTTAGCCAGACTATCTAAGACCAACTGCCTTTTTCTCCTGCCAGATTCATTGAGGGCATGATGGATCTGGTTTAGAGGGTAACAAAGTGAGGAGAGTAGGGCTGAGCAAATGCAAAAATGTTTCTCTTCTGTAGGAATGTGTATTTGGCTCTGGGGGCTTTGGCTTTTCTATTAAAGTGCACACTTGGTCTCAGACAACACCCCAGGCTCCTCAGCCTCTGTGGGCCTAGCCCCATATTCCAGGAGGCCAGGCTAGAACACGGTCATGCTAATGGCATCAAGCAGAAATGTCCACTGGTCCATTAAGACTTGACATCTAAACACTGCCTACCCTGGTCACCCTGTCTCTGTTATGTCCCTGCCTTCCCCTCCAGGCCTGCCCTCCTCTCCAAGAAAGGGAAAATGGTTAGCAACTTTCAGAAACTAAAACAAACACCAACATTTGCCAATATTAAACTCTGCTGCACAGTTAAATGGACCATAAACTTTCAGAATTTGGAACAAAACTTCAATTCAACCCCCTCCTACAGGTGCTGTGGGCACAAAGACTGTACAGTATATTCTACCCTGGAAAACAGTCTCGAATTATTTTCGTAAAAAAAGAAAAAGGTTGCCTGGAAGAAAGTTTCATCTTGTACTTAGAAAAATAAGCCCAGAGGCAGTGCAGCCTCTTTCTCTCCAATCTGTTTCCCACACTTCCAAGAGACAATCCCATCCCACCTGGAAGCCCTCTGGAGATGCTAAAGAAGTAGGACATCTTCTCCTGGGCATGTGCACCATTCCTGCCTGCAGCCCACCACCTTCTGCAAGGCTCACAGTCAGGATACAAGTGATGCTAGTGGAAAGCACAATCTGAGATCCAGAGGTCTGAGCTCTGGTGCAGGCCCATCATCACTTTCTTGGTGACCTTTGCATGTCACTTCACCTCTTGGGTCTTACTTTCCTCATGCAGAACACTCAGGATTTGAACTTAGATCCCTCCTGGCCCTAAAAATCTAAACAGGAGTAGCATCAATAGAACAAGCAGATACCTGTTTTGCTTCAAGCAGGAGAGATAAGTGAATGCAAGAGTGGCTACTAATAATTATGACTGGCATCAGCCAAGACTATTCTGGGGGACCAGGACCCATGGCTGCTACAGTCCTTGGCACCCCACACTGAGGGCTGTCCAGAGAGTGCCACTGGCCCTTTCTCCTACTAAAGATTTTGCACCCAAGGGTCCAGTGAAAGAGGAACCAAGAGAGTTCTGAATGTCCAGTGCTCTTCCTCCATTCTCCAGCTGCTTTTCACCCATCCTCTTCCCGCTCTTCACTCATCCCATCCTGGGCTCACCATGTTCTAAGGTAACTTGGCAGCAATGCAAAATGATCGAGGATCTAGTTCTGGTCTCAGGCTGCACAGATCCAAATTGCAATTTCATAATTTACCTTGACCATGGGCAAGTTAGCTAAACTCTTAAAACTATAGGCTTTCAAATGTTTCTAAAGTGCAATTCACAATAAGAAATATATTTAATGTAGTGTTCTAACAAACACATATATACTTACATAAATTGAACCAGAAGTTTAATAAAAACAATAGATATTTTTGATTTGTTCTAAGCACTTATTGACTCATACTTACTAACATGTCTGACCTGATGGACATGAGTTTAAGTAAGATCTGGGAGTTGGTGATAGACAGGGAAGCCTGGTGTGCATGGGGTTGGCAAGGAATCATACATGACTGAGTGACTGAACTGAAGCACTTACCACTTATTTGATTAATTCTGTTTTATATATATATATTTGCTAGTCATGATCCACTCAATCTAGTTCATGGTCTGCTAATGGATGGAGACCAACTTTTTGAAAGACTTTAAACTTTCGTTTCTTCATATGTAAAATGAGGATAATAATAATATTATCTTTCTCGTGAAGTTGTTATGAAGATTGATGAAAATATTCATATAAAAGTGTTTGACTTGGAATGTATTAAGTGCTCCATGAATATTAGATGATATTATGACTCAAGGCAGGGCATTGGCAGGAAATTAATCTTGTCATACTTCAAGTACAGGGGGATAGTCTGGGAAATCATATCTCTCAGGAACCTGAATCAAATAGATTTCCCCATGGGGCACGCATAATGTCAAACAAGGGTGGTTTCAAGCTTCTGTCATGAAGGCAGTTGGGTGAAGATATGATGGTTGGCATAGTGGCAGCAGCCATTTTTCCACCACGATGTGACACATCTGAGGAAGAAAATAACAAAATGATGGAAAGGGCCTGGGTTTTAGTATTATTGAGTTGCTGAACCAGTCCTAAATCTACTACTTCATTCTTTCTCTTTTTTAAATCAATAAAATCCTCTAATATCGAGACTTCCTTTTTATGCATACTGGCTAATAACCTCCACTGATATCCTTTCCCTCACCAGCAGGAAGTGTCCCGACATGGAAATGGCCCCTCAGCCTGAGAATGAGCATTCCCTAAAACTTCACTGTGGAGTCAAGACTCAAACCACAAAGATACTGCACAGTAGAGAATTCCCCTTCAGTTCCTAGAGGTTCTCTCTCTCTCTATCATGCCTGCAAGGCTCTTGAGAATGCAAGGAACACCTCAGGCCACTCAGTTAGCCATGGCCAAAGGTACGCCTGTGCTCCCTCAGGGGAAAGATGAGGGACTCCAGAACCTGACCTCTTCTTTCCAGTGAAGGTACCACTGACTTCCTTGATTGCTGACAGTTTATTGAACATCGTCCATGGAGAGAAGACCATTTCAAGATACAGGGCTAGGCTCACCCTGGCCAGCACTCAGTGGATAGCAGAGGAAAACAACTTATAAATTCTCCAATGTTGCTTGGCCCAGAAGGCAATTAGCTTGCTGGCTGGCTGGCTGACTCTGCAACTACTTTCAGTTAAGAGTTCCAAGGGACTGAAAGGTGAATAACCAGCAAGATGTCCTAACACTGAGGACACAGGAGAACGTTATTTCCACCCTCCTGTGCCTTTGATGGCTGCCTTCCAACTCCAGGGCAAGTTTGCACATGACCATGAGTGGTATCTGACGGCTGATCCTGGCACAGAATGTGAGTAGATGACAGCTGAGGGCTTGAGCCTTCCATCTGAATCATTAGGGATTACTGCCACTGATTCCAGCCAGGGGAGTCCAAATCTGTCTGTCCTTTCTTTCCCTTATGCTTTAAACTTTCCCTTATTTTAGTCAAACTATGCCAGCTCAGTAATTCTGACAAGCTGAATTTTAAGCCTCTTCAATTTCCAAATAGTTAGGACAGAGAATGAGTTTGGTGAAATATGGTCAGCTTAAAATAACTAATTCAGTGATGCAGGAAAAGAATTCAAGCCGAGTCCAAGTGCTTAGCCTAGGACCCTCAGAGAACATGTGCCAAGTATTGTTATTTTTAAAGGTACACCTAGAGGGGCATTTGATAAAGAAAGGGGAGATAGAAACAAATATTTATCAAACACAGATTATGAGACACAACATTCACATTCTTTCATGTATATCTTAGAAAATACATACAACCTAAGTGTTGTCATTGCCAGTTTTGAAAAATGAAAATGAAAAATAACTTGACTAAGATCATAAAGCAAGTAAATGTCATAAGGATTTAATGCTTGGCCTTCCTCATACTCCTTCAATCACACTACTCTGTGCCACCCGCCTCCCAGGAAGAGTGAGTAGTGGAAGAGAAAGTAAAGGGGTGGAGAAAAGGGTGGAGAAAAGGGGAAAATATAAAAGACAAGGAAAAGGAAAGAAATGGTTAGAAATAATAAATGAGAAAGGGAAGGGGTACAAAGAAAGAGAAGGAAGAATGGGTGATGACTTCAGTTCAGTTCAGTCGTGTCCGACTCTTTGCAACCCCATGAACCGCAGCATGCCAGGCCTCCCTGTCCATCCCCAACTCCCAGAGTACACTCAAACCCATGTCCATTTAGTCGGTGATGCCATCCAACCATCTCATCCTCTGTCTTCCCCTTCTCCTCCTGCCCTAAATCTTTCCCAGCATCAGGGTCTTTTCAAATGAGTCAGCTCTTCACATCAGGTGGCCAAAGGATTGACTTCCAGCTTCAGCATCAGTCCTTCCAAAGAATATTCAGGACTGATTTCCTTTAGGACGAACTGGTTGGGTCTCCTTGCAGTCCAAGGGACTCTCAAGAGTCTTCTCCAATGCCACAGTTCAAAAACATCAATTCTTCGGCGCTAAGCTTTCTTTATAGTCCAACTCTCATATCCATACATGACCACTGGAAAAACCATAGCCTTGACTAGACAGACCTTTGTTGACAAAGTAATGTTTCTGCTTTTTAATATGCTGTCTACCTACCTTGGCTTTTTAGAAGAGTTTGATGATGCAGAACTCAGAATGTGAAGTAAGTCCCTCTGGATTCTCTGGGGAAGCCAGGATGGTTGTAGGACTGTTCTTCCCCATGTCCCAAGTGCAAATGCATCCAGGAAATTTTCCAGCTACTGGAAGCAAGAGCTGGAAACCCAGCCTATCTTCTTATTCAGTCCTGACCCAAATAAAAGCTTACAGAGTTTCTGATGGTACTGAAGAGATGATCCCTTTGGCTTTCAGTTACCAAAATGGAAGCGTTTTCAGACCTGTCAGTACTGGATCTCATGTCTTCTCTGGCCCCAGGCCTTTGGTTGAGTCTTTTAGCTGAAATGAGCAGGTGTTTAGGATTTTTTAAAAAAGGAAGGGGGCCCAAATGCGTGTTTACTTTCTGGGTTAACCTAGTTCAGCTCTAAGCTCCAAAGTCACCCCTCATTCTTAACTCTGTGTTCCTGCGGCTTGGCCTCTACAGGCTACATTTCTGCTTTACCTGCTGTATTGCCATTAGGGTCTGTCAATAACGGGCACTAGAAGATGAGAAGGAAATGGCAACCCACTCCAGTGTTCTTGCCTGGAGAATCTCAGGGATGGGGGAGCCTAGTGGGCTGCCGTCTCTGGGGTTGCACAGAGTCGGACACGACTGAAGCGACTTAGCAGCTTAGCAGCAGCAGATGAGAAGGGGAAGCAGGGATTTGCTCGTTTCTGTTTTCTTGCTGTCAGCATCACTCCAGCAGCAGTTAGTACCATTTTTTTGTCTTCACTTCCAGAACCAGCTTCAGTTTATTCCAGTGATAGTATCTGCTGGTTGGCGCCCCTTCCCCAGGTGTTAATTCCTGGCTCTGAGGGTCCCTTCTCTTGAGTTCCCAAGAAGCCTGCTCCAGCCCACCAGGCAGCACCCCTCCTGGTTCTAGTTTTCAGCTCTGCAGGGCCCACCTCCAAGCTTCCAGATCCTGCTTACCGTATCCTTTCCCTTTTGTTCGCTCAGTCCCAGGACAGTGGTTGCTTCCTCAGTTTGCTACCTTCATGATATTTCTGTGTTCCTCCTTCACATTTTCAGTCCTTCAATTCCCAATATTAAACATCCTTTATTAGAAAAACCAATAGAGACTTCCCTTGGTGGTCCAGTGGCTAAGACTCCTTGCTCCCAATGCAGGGGGCCTGGGTTCGATCCCTGGTACAGGAACTAGATCCCACATGCCACAGCTCAGAGTCTGCACACCACAATGGAGACTGCAGATCCCACGTGCCACAACTAAGACCCAGCCAGCCAAATAAATAATTAAAAAAAAAAAAACACCAATGGATATATATTTTCTGAACTGATCCTTGCCTGATTTATTATCCTTTTTGTCTCCATCCAAGATAATGCTAAGTGATATTCTGAGATTGCACTGCATATAACTTCTGATAAGGATGTGATTCCTTTAGGAAATCAAAAGCATCATTCCTCACGTGTTTTTGTAGCTATCTCCTCAGGCAAGGGAAACAGAAGCAAAAACAAGCAAATATAACCTAATCAAATTGAAAAGCTTTGGCAAACAAAAGGAAATCATCAAAAAAATGAAAAGACAACCTAATGAATGGGAGAACATGTTTGCAAACAGTATGTCTGATAAGAAGCTAATTATCCAAAAATGTATAAAGAACTCGTACAACTCAATATAAAAAGACAACCCAATTAAAAAATGGGCAGAAGACCTGAATAGGCATTTTTCCAAAGAAGAGATACAGATGGCCAATAGCACAAGAAAAGAGACTCAACATCATTGATCATCAGGGAAATGCAAATCAAAACCATACTATCTTGCACCTGTAAGAATGGCTATAAGATAAGAAATCACAAGTGTGGGCAAGGATGTAAAGAAAAAAAACCCATATGCGCTGTTGGTGGGAATGTAAATTGATACAGCCACTATGGAAAGCAGTATGGAGGTTCCTCAAAAAATTAAAAATAGAACTACCATACAGTTCAGCAATTTTACTACTGAGGATTTATCCAAAGGAAACAAAAACAACTCAAAAAGCTGTGAAAATAACTCATGTCCATTGACAGATGAATGGATAAAAAGATGTGGTACATAGACATACATAAATACAGACACACACATACATGCACAGAGTGAAATATTAGTCACAAAAAAATGAATGAACTTTTGCTATTTGTGACAGTGTAGATGGGGCTGGGAGGGTACTTGTTTAGTGAACTAAGTCAGAATGATAAATACTGTATATTTTTTATTATATGTAGAATCTAAAAAACAAAACTAATGAACAAACAAAAGCAATCTCATAGATACAGAGAACTAGTGGTTAACACAGGGGATAGTAGTAGGGGAAGGGGAAAAATAGGTGAAGGTAACTAAGAGGTATAAACTGCCGATTATAAAATAAATAAGTTACAGAAATGTACAACACAGAAAAAAATAGTCAATATTTTATAATAATTTTGTATGGCATATAATCTCTATGCTGTACTCCTGAAACTAGTATAATACTATAAGGCAGCTATATTTCATTAAGTTTTAAAATTTAAATATCAAAACTTAAGAAAACAGTAAAAAATGAAAAAAAAAATAACAAAATTAAGGGCTTAAACATTTCTCATAGTAAGTATAAATTTGTTTATCAAATTTTGGTTGTGTGCCCCAAATTTTATCTTTTGACAAGTGTTTAATGTGTTTGTTTTTGTTAAGTGATTAATTATTCTTTGGAATTTAATACATCAACTAAAATGCCAGGAAATGCTATTCTAAACCAATGGAACTTTGAAAGGAAATTTTAAAATAACCTTTGAAAGGAAAGAAAACTATATACATAAATAAAATCAAACAGAGTCATAGAAAACTTTATGGACAAATTTCTATCTGAGGAAAAAAGATGATGCAGCTAACTGAAAGAATGCAAAGAAACATCATTACACAAAATTGCCTTGTCCGTATCTTATTTTTAACAGCTCCAAAAGTGTCCTCATGCCCCCTTGCAGTCCATCTCTCCTTCTGCCCCTGTACCCAGGCAACTACTGATCTACTTTTTGTCATTTTATGTTACTTTCCATTTTCTAGGTTTCCATATCAGAGAAGGCAATGGCAAGCCACTCCAGTACTCTTGCCTAGAAAATCCCATGGATGGAGGAGCCTGGTAGGCTGCAGTCCATGGGGTCGCTAGAAGTCGGATGCGACTGAGCGACTTCACTTTCACTTTTCGCTTTCACACAATGGAGAAGGAAATGGCAACCCACTCCAGTGTTCTTGCCTGGAGAATCCCAGGGACAGGGGAGCCTGTTGGGCTCCTGTCTATGGGGTCGCACAGAGTCGGACACGACTGAAGCGACTTAGCAGCAGCAGCAGCAGCAGGTTTCCATATATATGGAATCATACAGCAAGTATTTCTTTTTTGTTTAGCTTCTTTCTTGCAGCATAATGATTTTTAGATTTATCCATACTGTGTGTGTATTAGTGGTTTTTATTACTAAATGACTAGTGCTAAGTACCTATATTTGCTAGTCCATTAGACAACCAATGGACATTTGGATTATTTCCAGTGGCTACTTCAAATAAAGCTGCTGCAAACATTCATGTATAAGTCTTTGTGTAGACACTTAGTATTTATATGGGTGGTTTTTGTTTTTTTTTTTTTCATATCACTCTTGTTGTTCAGTCACCAAGTTATGTCTGAATCTTTGTGACCCCAAGGACTGCAGCACACCAGGCTTCCCTGTCCTCCACTCAGGAGTTTGCTCAAGTTCATGTCCACTGAGTCAGTGATACTGTCCAATCATCTTATCCTCTGCTGCCCTCTTATCCTTTTGCCTTCAATCTTTCCCATCATCAGGGTCTTTTCCAAACAGTTCGCACTTTGCATCAAGTAGCCAAAGTATTGGAGCTTCAGCTTAATCATCAGTCCTGCCGATGAATATTAGGGTTGATTTCCTTTAGGATTGACTGGTTTGATCTCCTTGTTGTCCAAGGGACTCTTATGAGTCTTTTCCAGCACCGTAATTCAGTCAGTTCAGTTTGGTTGCTCAGTTGTGTCCGACTCTGCGACCCCATGAATTGCAGCACGCCAGGCCTCCCTGTCCATCTCCAACTCCTGGAGTTCACTCAAACTCGCATCCATCGAGTCAGTGATGCCATCCAGCCATCTCATCCTCTGTCATCCCCTTCTCCTCCTGCCCCCAATCCCTCCCAGCATCAGAGTCTTTTCCAATGAGTCAACTCTTCGCATGAGGTGGCCAAAGTACTGGAGTTCCAGCTTTAGCATCATTCCTTCCAAAGAAATCCCAGGACTGATCTCCTTCAGAATGGACTGGCTGGATCTCCTTGCAGTCCGAGGGACTCTCAAGAGTCTTCTCCAACACCAGTTCAAAAGCATCAATTCTTCGGCGCTCAGCCTTCTTCACAGTCCAACTCACGTCCATACATGGCCACTGGAAAACCATAGCCTTGACTAGACGGACCTTTGTTGGCAAAGTAATGTCTCTGCTTTTTAATTGTCTAGGTTTACCATATATTTCCTTCCAAGAAGCAAGCATCTTCTAATTTCACGGCTGTGTTAACCATCCACAGTGACTGTGGATCCCAAGAAAAGAAAATCTGTCACTGCTTCTACTTTTTACCTTTCTTTGCTCTGAAGTGATGGGACTGGATGCCATGATGTTAATGTTTTGAAAGTTGAGTTTTAAGCTAGATTTTCACTCTCCTTTTTTACCCTCATCAAGAGGCTCTTTAGTTCCTCTGTTTTCTGCCATTAGAGTGGTATCATCTGCATATATGAGGTTGTTGATATTTTGCCTGACAATCTTGATTTCAGCTTATGACTCTTCCAGGCCGGCACTTCACATGATGTACTCTGCATATAAGTTAACTAAGCAGAGTGACAATATACAGCCTTGTCATACTCCTTTCCCAATTTTGAATCAGTCAGCTGTTCCATGTAAGGCTCTAACTGTTGCTTCTTGATATCACTATTATGTTGTTATAGCCTCCCTGGTGGTTCAGACTGTTAAGAATCTGCCTGCAATATGTAGACCCAGGTTCAGTCCCTGGGTAGGGAAGATCCTCTGGAGAAGGGAATGGCAATCCACTCCCATGTTCTTGCCTGGAGGATTCCATAAACAGAGGAGCCTGGTGGGCTACAATTCATGGGGCTACAAAGAGTCAGACATGACTGAGTGACTAAACTTTCACTTTCAGCCTCAGTTCACACTCAAACACATTTGCATTAATGACTTCCATGAAGTTTAAAGATAGTAATGAAAAGTAACAAAAATATAACTCAGAATTACTTTGCAAATAGAAGATTAAAGCTATTGGTAAAGTTAACTTATGAGGGTGATGAGTTAGACAAGCAATTTGAGCAAGAAAAGTATGAGCACAAAAAATGACAGTGAATTTCCAGACATTTAATTTTGGTAACTTATGAATCTTTTTGTCCCATTTGCATTTTTAGTCATGAGTCTCACTGGGCATAAAAGCATCACGGCTTTTGTAACATTATTCAAATAAAGCCCAACAACTTATCTATAAAATCAGTGGAATTTTCCCAACAAAAGATACAAAATAACATTTCATTTTGAAATTAACTTACTCACTAAAGTCTTGGAGAGAATAAAAGTACAAATATGACTTTCACAGTTGCATACCTGACAGCAAAAATAAATAGAACTGACACTATTGGTAAGAAGTGTACAAAGCCAACCAGAAAGATCAGTTCAGTTCAGTTCACTCACTCAGTCATGTCCCACTCTTTGCAACCCCATGGACTGAAGCATGCCAGACTTCCCTGTCCATCACCAACTCCTGGAGCTTGCTCAAACTCATGTCCATGGAATTGGTGATGCCACCCAACCATCTCATCCTCCGTCCCCTTCTCCTGCCTTCAATCTTTCCTAGCATCAGATCTTTTCCAATGAGTCAGTTGTTTGCATCAGGTGGCCAAAGTACTGGAGTTTCTGCTTCAGCATCAGTCCTTCCAAAGAATACTCAGGATTGATTTCCCTTAGGATTGACTGATTTGATCTCCTTGCACTCCAAGGGACTCTCAAGAGTCTTCTCCAACACTACAGTTCAAAACCATCAATTCTTTCGCACACGGCCTTCGTTATAGTCCAGCTCTCACATCATACATGACCACTGGAAAAACCATAGCCTTGACTAGATGGACTTTTGTTGACAAAGTAATATCTCTGCTTTTTAATATGCTGTCTAGGTTGGACATAGTTTTTCATCCAAGGAGCAACTGTCTTTTAATTTCATGGCTGCAGTCACCATCTGCAGTGATTTTGGAGCCCAAAAAGTAAAGTCTGTCACTGTTTCCATTGTTTCCCCATCTATTTGCCATGAAGTGATGAGACCAGATGCCATGATCTTTGTTTTTTGAATGTTGAGTTTTAAGCCAGCTTTTTCACCCTCCTCTTTCACGTTCATCAAGAGGCTCTTTAGTTCTTCTTCTCTTTCTGACATAAGGGTGGTGTCATCTGCATATCTGAGGTTATTGATATTTCTCCCAGAAATCTTGATTCCAGCTTGTGCTTCATCCAGTCTGGCATTTCACATGTACTCTGCACATAATTTAAATAAGCAGGGTGACAATATACAGTCTTGACCTACTCCTTTCCCTATTTGAAACCAGTCCATTGTTCCATGCCTGGTTCTAACTATTACTTCTTGACCTGCATACAGATTTCTCAGGAGGCAGGTCAGGTGGACTGGTATTCCCATCTCTTTAAGAATTTTCCAGTTTGTTGTGATCCACACAGTTAAAGGCTTTGGTATAGTCAATAAAGCAGAGGTAGATGTTTTTCTGGAATTCTCACTTTTTCTATGATCCAAGGGATGTTGGCAATTTAATCTCTGGTTCCTCTGCCTTTTCTAAATTCAGCTTGGACATCTGGAAGTTCTCAGTTCATGTACTGTTGAAGCCTGGCTTGGAGAACTTTGAGCATTACTTTGCTAGCATGTGAGACAAGTGCAATTGTGCAGAAGCTTTAATATTCTTTTGCATTGCCTTTCTTTGGGATTGGAATGAAAACTGACCTTTTCCAGTCCTGTGGCCACTGCTGAGTTTTCCAAATTTGCTGATATATTAAGTGCAGTACTTTAACAGCATCATCTTTTAGGATTTGAAATAGCTCATCTGAAATTCCTTTGCATCCGCTAGCTTTGTTTGTAGTGATGCTTCCTAAAGCCCACTTGACTTCACATTCCAGGATGTCTGGCTCTAGGTGAGTGATTACACCATTATGGTTATCTGGGTCATGATCTTTTTTATATAGTTCTTATGTGTATTCTTGCCACCCCTTCTAAATATCTTCTGCTTCTGTTAAGTCCATACCATTTATGTCCTTTATTGTGCCCATTTTTCATGGAATTTTCCCTTGTTTTCTCTGATTTTCTTGAAGAGATCTCTAGTCTTTCCCATTCTATTGTTTTCCTCTATTTTTTTGCATTGATCACTGAGGACGGCTTTCTTATCTCTCCTTGCTATTCTTTGGAGCTCTGTTTCAGATGAATATATCTTTCATTTTTCTCCTTTGCCTATCACCTCTCTTCTTTTCTCAGCTATTTGTAAGGCCTCCTCAGACAACCATTTTGCCTATTTGCTTTTCTTTTTCTTGGGGATGGTCTTGATCACTGCCTCCTATACAACGCACAAACCTCCATCCATAGTTCTTCAGGCACTCTGTTTATCAGATCTAGCCCCTTAAATCTGTTTGTCGCTTCCACTGTATAATCATAAAGGATTTGATTTAGGTCATACCTGAATGGTCTAGTGGTTTTCCCTACTTTCTTCAATTTAAGTCTGAATTTTGCAATAAGGAGTTCATGATCTGAGCCATGAACTCAGAGTTCATGATCTGAGTCAGCTCCCAGTCTTGTTTTTGCTGACTTGTTTTTGCTGTATAGAGCTTCTCCATCTTCAGCTGCAAAGAATATAATAGATCTGATTTTGGTATTGACCATCTGGTGATATCTATGTGTAGAGTCATCTCTTGTGTTGTTGGCCAAAGGTGTTTTCTATGACCAGTGAGTTCTCTTGGCAAAACTCTGTTAGCCTTTGCCCTGCTTCATTTTGTACTCCAAGGCCAAACTTGCCTGTTACTCCAGGTGTCTCTTGACTTCCTATTTTTGCATTCCAGTCCCCTATGATGAAAAGGACATCTTTTTGTGGTAGTTCTAGAAGGTCTTGTAGATGTTCATAGAACCGTTCAGCTTCAGTTTCTTAACCAGCTTCTTCAACTTAACAATTCAACTTAACCAGAAAGATAATGTCTATTAAATGTTCAGAAATAAATCAGAATGAACTATGAAACCAATTACTTTTGCAAATGACTGTATTACCTATTGCTTAATATCCATGTCATGTGTTGTAAAAAGAAAATTAATTCCTGGTGTATATTAGAATTGCATAAAACATAGTGTTGTTAAATATAAAAAATTAAATAGGATTCTCATATGAAGGAGAAGAGCACGACATATTTCTGTATTTTTAATTACTGATATCCCAGGCTACAGAATTAGAATTTTCTTCCTTAGTTGATTCTTGTTTTATGTGATTTATATTGATATATAAATGAGAAAGGATGTAGCTACTTGAGGAAGAGAAGTGGCTTCTGAATGTCTGCCTGCATGTGGTTTACTGACAGAGAATAGTCACTGGCCAAGAATGAAAGAATCTCCTGGCCTTCATTCAGTGTTGACAGAAGTGGTGAGGATGTTTAATGTTATCAACTTTCAGGCAGTTTATGTACTTACATTGAAAGCACCATTCAAAGAAAAGAATGCCAGATGTGAACATTCCTTTTTCCACACTTAAATATTCTGCTCTTGAGGAGAAATCTCATTCTTCATTTCATATACATTTTTGAAATGAAGAACAAGATGAAAATATTGTTTCAAGACTATGAAGTCAGTTAAGAATAATACTGATTACAAGGAACATATAGAAATAACATATACCAGTAATATACTCAGTAGAGTGAACCATCTAAATCCATCTCTCCAAACCAAAGTGTCAGGATTAAGATTGAAGATAAGTAGTCGAGATTTCTTAGGAAGCCAGATATGAGGGCAAAGAGTTGACTGCCCAATGCCTCTTCCATGGAGTCTGGAGATTTCTTTCACTCTTCAGAAAACATATTCAGTGGCTCTATTGGAGCTTTTAAATACCATATCCAAATGCTGCAGCAGATGGTGGCATTTCTGGGGCAAACACAAGCAAACAGTGTATTCCAAATCCATCGCCTCTCTTTCATGGGTGGAATTAGTCTACCTTCCAACTTTGAAGGGTGATATCCTTACCAATCCATGATCTAAAGGAACTCTGACCTTCCCAGTGGAAAAAGACTCATTTGAAAACACTAGGAAGACCTAAGATTCAAGATATATATCCTTGAGCTGGATAGATATTCCTTGTTAAAAGGTTATCAAATAAAACAATTATTTTTAATAAAAATTTAAGAAGTTATTTTATTTTTATTATTTGTAAATGCTCATATTTTTCAAATTTTGCTTAAAGTCTATAGGTCATTAATAAATAGTTAAGTGATTCAGAGATGCTGATTATTTGGAAAGCACTCAGGTACTCCAATGTTGGTGGCTGTTGGGGAAATAAAAGAGATTAATCTGAGATGTTTTAGAGAGTAAAAGAATGTGAAATACAATATTCTTCAATCAAAAAGGAATGTCAGGTCAGTCATACCACTTGACTGGTGACTGTCTCGAGTTTGATTACCTGGGTTTGCAGATGTTCAGTAAGGGTATGATTTCCTGTTACTCCACATAATAGATGACCCCGGACTGGATCTACTAGGGCGCACATTACTCTTTCATCTGAGCAAACACAGATGAGCCCTTTGGTGCTGCTTAAGCTCCATAAGCCTTCTTAATACCAAATTGAACTCAGCTAAGTTCAGGTGGCTAAAATTGTGCTTTTGTTATGAAAGCAGTAGCCAGAAAATGCAAACTCTTTGAGTCACCTAGCCCAGCTATTTCCTTCAGAATCCAAGCCTGAGCCAAGCATTTTTTTATTTTGTCTTCTCAGACTAGGTAGCGCTTCCTTGTTGCCAACTCTTGGAGAACTGCAGGCAGCTGGGGGCATAGCCCACTTTTGAAGGGGAGTTTTCAGACCAGATTTAAAACTGATGACTGGATTTATGTAAGTGAGGGCGCTGGTAGAGCCCAGCATGAATGGAGTAGGAGGCATTTAGGAAAAGAGGCACAAACAGCAAAATAAGAGGAGGCCATGGAAGAAACCAGAAGCAGCAGCAACTGGCGCCATATAGAAGATTGTTTTCTGACAGAATTTATAGATGTCTTTTGAAAAAAGAAAGAAAAGAACAAGAGCAATTTCTTCATTTGTCTTGGCTCAGTCACGTGTCAGTCACACGGGATCAATCCAACCATGGATGTTGATTATTTCCTTTCCTTCACGTCTGCTTCCCTGGTGGCTCAGACGGTAAAGCGTCTGCCTACCATGTGGGAGACCCGGGTTCGATCCCTGGGTTAGGAAGATCCTCTGGAGAAGGAAATGGCAACCCACTCCAGTACTCTTGCCTGGAAAATCCCGTGGATGGAGGAGCCTGGTAGGCTACAATCTATGGGGTTGCAAAGAGTCGGACATGACTGAGCGACTTCACCTCACCTCACCTCACCTCACCTCACCTCACCTCATGTCTGCTAGTGTATTCTGCTCAGCCTAGGGCCCTTTCCTGATTTTGATTCTTCACTAAGGCACAGAAGAAATCAAAGTCTCTGTTCTCAGGCTCTCCTTGAAGGATTGTGAAGAGAGCTGACTCAGGGAAGAAGAAGCACCTCACCTTAATAACTTCCCTGCCAGCTCCATGCCACACTGCAGGGCCTCAGATGCAGTACTGTGCATTGTGCTGTAAAAGAAGTTCAAGTCCTCCTAAAAAGCCTTCATTATTATAATCAACTAGCCACTTTTCAGTGGCTAAGTAGATATTTAATATTTAAAATAATTTTCCCCTGTTTTGAGGTTGTAAGATTTCTATAGGGGCCCACTAGTTTCCAGGTTTCCAGCATAGAGCATCAAAGGGAAGGATCTGATCTTTGATGCTTATCATTAAACAAATCCCTCCCTGTGGCATCTTCTTTCCTAGAAATCTCTAAAAACAGGCTACTATGATTAAGACTATGTGGTTATGACAGAAGGTTGGTGTTTTTTCACATCTCTTTACTCCCAGCAATATCATCTTTCACTTTTGCGCAACATAGAATAATGGGTGGGAGATAGTTTGATGGGAGAGCCAGAAAATCTGGTGAGTTTTTTCAAAACATGGGTCTTTTGATTTTATTAAAAAAATCTTCATCACTAAGTATTCAGCATGCATGTGCTCCAAGGTAGCTATGAAAGATTCTGATTCTGTATTCTCCAGCAACTGGGTCAAAGGGTTGGCTTTGAATCAGAAATACTGGCAGGAAGTTGCCAAGGTTGATTTTTGAAGTCAAAAAGTTCACAGTGTCATTTGAGGATTTTTCAAGATAAAAATGCAGAAATATGAGAGAAAAATCCACCCTTTCAAACTGGCCAATGGAAGGAGTTTTTTCACACCTGCCTTCTTTGAGGAAGCATTTCTTAAGCATGCTCAGAGAGAGCATAGGAGCTTTTGCCCTATGCATCTCTTCCATCTGGCTTTTCCTAAGTTGTATCCTTTCTAATCAGAGAAGGCAATGGCACCCCACTCCAGTACTCTTGCCTGGAAAATCTCATGGATGGAGGAGCCTGATTTGCTGCAGTCCATGGGATCGCTGAGTCGGGCATTACTGAGCGATTTCACTTTCACTTTTTGTTCTCATGCATTGGAGAAGGAAATGGCAACCCACTCCAGTATTCTTGCCTGGAGAATCCCAGGGACAGAGGAGCCTAGTGGGCTGCTGTCTATGGGGTCTCACAGAGTCAGACACGACTGAAGTGACTTAGCAGCAGCAGCAGCATCCTTTCTAATGAACCAATAATACTAAGTAAACCATTGCTGAGTCTGTGAGCCATTCTACCAAGTTATCAAACCCAAAGAAGGGGGCATGTGAACTCCCAGGTCACAGTCAGTTGATCAGAATACAGGAGACTGGCAACTTGCAGTTGGCGTCTAAAGTGGTGGCAGTCTTAACGGAACTGAGGCCTTAACCCATGGGGTCTGCACTTATTCTAATTACTGTCAGAATTGAATTGACTTGTAGGACAGTCAGTTGGTATCTGGAGAGGTGGAGAATAGATTGGTGTGGGAGAAAAATCCCACACCCTTGGTATCAAAAGTGGTATTGGAAGCAGTTCAAGAACATACTGATTTGTACCTGGAAGTAAAATAATCAAGAAGGGTATCAGTGAGGTCATTCTTCAAGAATGAACTGATTTGTGGCAACAGGAAAGGGACCAAGTTTAGAGAGACATGGAGGTTTTGGGGAGCTTGTCACACGGGAGGAAGAGTGAGTAGGGTGGATTAGGACTGCATGCCATGGGAACCCACTGGGGAGAGGCAGGTAGAGAATCTGAGAAGGAATCAGGGACTTGAGCATGACAGACTTAAAATGTCACTGGAGAGAGCATACAGTACTAGAGAAATGACATGAAATCTGAGAGTCAGAAAACTCTTCCTGGCTGGCCACATGGAATAATTGGAAAGGGACATATTTAGGAAACCACTATGCTAGTCCAGGTCCCAATTTTTGCTTTTAATGGTAAGGGCTTGAACTAAGGTAGTAGTCATAGGATTGGCATGAGGAGATAGCGCAGGAAATATTAATGAGTCAGAATTGATCGTGCCTTTGTGGCTGGAAGGACGTGGGAGTAAAAGGGAAGAAGAAGTCCAGGATGGTTCATTTCAGACTCGAGTGC
This sequence comes from Cephalophus harveyi, assembly GCA_006410635.1. Lineage (NCBI taxonomy): Eukaryota > Metazoa > Chordata > Mammalia > Artiodactyla > Bovidae > Cephalophus > Cephalophus harveyi. The sequence continues at coordinate 327,151 of SJYT01029250.1, read as the reverse complement.
TAGGCAAATGGCACCATGCCCGGAGAGAGGGAACACGAGAAATGTGTGTTCTGAGGGGCCATGAGCATGAGGTGCATATATCAAGTTTAATGCACTGGTGATACATTTAGGAGCAGAAGTTTCAGATCTGGACTAGAGATTCAGATCTGAAAGATACTCGAATATGAAGGCCCCTCGAGCTGATGAAATAGACCCAAGGGCTCAGGAGATGGCAGACAGCCAGCATAACTTCAGATATTTGAACTGTGTGTGTGTGGGAGGGACAGGGAGTGATTTTCTCAGTCATTGAAAGAAGCTTGATCAGTGTCTCAGAACAAGTTCTGAGATGAAACAAGGAGAACTCTGCTCTGAGTTTGTGGATCCCCACTCCCTGGCTGTGAACATAAGGGATAGATGGATGGCCAGTGCACATGTTGAAACCACACATGCCCCCAGAGTAGATCATCAGGTATGTTTTTGAAACAGTCGTGCCCATTCTCCCATGCCCCATTTTCTTCCTGGGATGTCCCTTGGACATTTGGAACTCTTTTTTTTCACTTAGGCTTCCCAGGCCCCTCAGCCATGAGCCACTATTTTCCCCATCTTCCAGATCCCAAATGTAAGAGAAGGGATTCATTTTCAGGCAGGTCTGTCTCCACCTGACTCTGGAGAAATGGCTCATCGGTCTCAGGTCGTCTGATTTTCTAAACCAGGACTACAATCTGTTGAAACCAGAAGCAGCAATCTCTTTTTTCACCAAGCTTATTTTCTAGGGGAAATGGGAGGAATTCATAAAAGATTTACCCTTCATTTTGACTCACTGCCCTGACTGCAGGACACAATCTCCTGGAAAAGTTGATTCTTACCTTCACAGCCAGATCGATTAGCACGCAGATCAATCAACAGGCAGGAATAACTTGACCCAGGCTCCGAGCACGCAGTGGCCTTAAACCTGGGGTAAAGGGTACGGCGTGTGCTTTCTATTTCTAGAATCATAGCACTGATGTACAGAAGACTCAGGAGAATGACTTTAAAGGCACATCTCTCGCCAGGAGTCCTTGCCCCCTAACTTTCCTAAAATTAATCTTATGTGGACAGATGACTCTGCTTTCCCAGTGGGAGTGGCCCTCAGACTTCTAATGTGGGTCCACACTGTGGAAGAAGCCAGCTCAGGCTGACCATGGTGAGTGCCTGGCAGACGTGGCTGCTGGCTTTGGGTGAGAACGTATTCCTGATCCATCGGAATAATGACTTAAGCATGTTCTCGGCAGGTTCCCAGTGTGATCTCACAAGGGTACCCCATCCCCTCTGCATGATGTGTTGTACTTGGAGTCCTTCCTCGTTTCAATTTCAGTATCAGTCGGAGGGAAAGAGCAAAACAGCATTCCTTCATGTAGATAACCAGTAGGCTGCTGGCTACTCCTGGTTGGTAACATAACTCCACCAGTGTATTCTGGCAGCTGGGTTTACTTAAGGGAGAAGACAGACATTTCCCTGCCCAGACACAGAGCTGCTAAACGACTCCAGTAGCCTCCTCGCTGTCTGTAAAAATAAAATCCTTGAGGAGAAACAGCAGTAATGGACCAGTCTCTTAAGCACAAACCCCAGATCTGCCTCTCACTAGCTGTGTGGCCTTATTCACTCATTTATTCATTTAAGAAATATTTGTGGAATACATACCACATGGCAGGCAGGCTCCTTAGACCAGCTAGGTGATTTTATTAAGCCTCAGTTTCCTCATCTGAAAAATGGGGTTAATAATACATAACTCCTGGGCTATGTGAGGAAAATATGAGATAGTGGGCATAAAGCCTGTAGCACAGGTGTCGGACAAAGGAAGTCCTCAATTAAGAGTGACTGTCATAGGGATTATTCCCTTTACCCTAGCCCATGCTAACGTCCTACCCCGTGAGGAACCCCTGACAATACCTGCACGTCTTTCTCAGCCCTCATCTGGTACAGAGCTCACCTTTTTATTCCTTCTGTCTTATGTGATATTCACTGATTTGGAGCTCATTGTCGATGACAGAAGTCACCACCTCTGTCCTGGCTTCTGAGCTCACCTTTGCTATCAGTTGCTCACCGTGTTCTTCCCACTGATTTTCTCTAGGGTCAGGATCTCATTAATCTGATGAAAACTAAATATAAATATAATATGTATCTGCAAGATGCATCTGTAAAGTATACATATACTTTATTTGTGATTCCCAAGTAGCATTAATGGTGAAGAACCTGCCTGCCAATGCAGGAGGTGTAAGAGACACAGGTTCAATCCCTGGGTCAGGAAGATCCCCTGGAGGAGGTCATGGCAACCCACTGCAGTATTCTTGCCTGGAGAATCCCAGGGACAGAGGAGCCTGGCGGGCTATGGTCCATAGGATCACAAAGAGTTGGACACGACTGAAGCGACAGTGTGTACATATATGTGGTACATATTTATGTACATATTTATGGTTTTTCCTCACCCAAATTTGAATAGATTTCTCAGTGATGACCAGGAGAAAGTGATAACTTTGACACTGACATTTGGTAAGGAGAAGTTGACCTGATTAGCACAATCAATACAGAAGCTGGATTAGGCTCCAGCAGATTCTAGCTTTATCCAAAAATCTTCTCCAGCTATTCACCAGTTATCTGGGCTTAGATTCTAATGTAGAAAGACTAGCAGATAGTACTGAAAACAATCTCTATAGTCCTGACCTCCCTTCAGCTCATCCAGTCTGACTAGGAGTGACACTCAGGTAAATCCAGGTAGGGTGGCAGTGGTGATGCCTGTTAAACCAGGGAGCAGGCCAGACATCACACTAGGCAAAGCCAGCCTTCCTACAAACCTCACCAGTCTCCACAGTGGGGTCAGCTGACTTCTGCTTCAGAGCACAGGTCTCCCCAAAGCCCTGGATAAAATCCTGACTTTAATGAGAGGACTTGAAAGCTCTGGTCCAGTGGTTCTGAGACGAGTATCAATGGTGTTTGTTGTAAAATTCCTCCATCCTTCTATTCATTAAGCAAATAGTTATTGAGCTCTTACTCTGCACCAGGCACTAGATTTAGTCCCACAGTTCTAGTTGTCTGTCCCACTTCTAGACACCCAATTCGGGGACCTGAGTCCTGTTTCCCCAAGACTGTCTGCCTCAAATCTTTTCTCCAAACCCTGGCTCCCCAAAGGCTTGCTCTCACCCACCTACCCCTTTCCATGGTGAGCCCCAGTTTGCCTGGGACTCGCGTCACATCTGTCAGACCCCCACTGACACCACCAGCTGGACTACAGTGTCCTCCCCTTCCCCTTGTGTCCAGCTTCCCATTCCAAGCCCCCTCCCATCTGCAGGGGCATTACTGCTGACGCTTTGCTGGGCTGCCCACATTCGCTTACCTAGACAGAGGACCTGCATAGAGTTAGTGCTTAATAAACATTAGGTGTTCCATTTAGATATCTCATTACTAAAGTGACCAACATGAAAATAGGAACGTGCCTGACTTGTTGATGGGTCCCCGCCACCTAGACCTATGGTTAGCCCATGGTGAATAATGAAAAAATGCTTAGGCTGAAAATTCATTTTAGCCTTATTTTATTTAAAGGTATGGGAATGTAACCCCTTGCAATCCAGTGATAATATTGAGCTAAAAGCAATAACTGTTGCCTCAGTTGCTGCTTTAGATTTAAGTGAAGTGAAGTCACTCAGTCTTGTTCGACTCTTTGCAACCCGATGGACTGTAGCCCACCAGGCTCCTTGGTCCCTGGGATTTTCCAGGCATGCATACTGGAGTGGATTGCCCTTTCTTTCTCCAGGGAATCTTCCCGACCCAGGGATTGAACCCAGGTCTCCCGCATTGTAGGCAGACGCTTTACCATCTGAGCTACCAGGGAAGCCCCAAGGCACCCCTTAAAGATGTGACCTCATGCAGCCCAGAAAACTGGAGGTTCCCATCTGATTCCAAATGAACCACAGGTTTGCCTATTGCAATGCCTCCCTCAGGAGCAAAACAACCCTGGAAATGTGTTTTCCTGTCCAGTTAACCAGAATAAAAAGGAGTGTAGATAATAATGTGAACTACTTCTAGTGGAATATTGCTCTCCCATGACTTTTCTCACTGCCAATGTATAGAAAAATGACAGATAGTAATTTCCCTTACCCAGAAACTACCATTTGAAATATATCCTACAGAAGAACACTCCCCTCCATTTCTTTTCTCCTCTCAACTGTCGGAAGTTCTTTGATAATAGGAAGCCGTGCACGAGAAGATAGTAGTTGAAGCCTTAAAAGGATTGTACTCATTCATTGATGGGTCACTGTATTTGGAAGATATTTAAAGAGCAGGAAGAATATATCAGGTATTTCTCTGAAGACTTAATAGAGTTGGGTAAAGTTTCAAGGTAATAGGGGAAGATAAAATAGATTGGTTTTTGTAGATAAGCCTAATTCTCCTCCATCCAAAAGTAATTCCCATTCATTCTCTTCTCTGGCTCATCAACCTGAATTATCCTATTAAATACATGCATTGAGAAGTCTTTATTACCTGTCTCCCTCAAGTATGGGTTGGTCGCAGGCTCGTGGAAAAATATACCAAGTCAAGATGGTGCTATATTTCTGTGATACTCACACATTAACTATATCTGTTATATTAGTAAGGAGGACATTTAAAAAATAAAAGAAATAGAGTAGAGTTTATTATGTGCCAGGCATGGTGCCTGGTACTTTATGTATGACAGTCTTACTTTCTTTGCATGATATTCATATGGAGTGACATTACTCTTCTAGACATTAAAAACTTGAAAAAGTTTCTGAAAAAGAAAGTAACCTACTTACTATTTCACGGTATTTGTATTCCTTTCTCCAAAGCAAAATTTTCTGTGTTAGTAAAACCACTACTTTATCTGTATTACCCTGGTTCTTTGCCCATAATTCTACAATAGCAGGTATAAATTCCATTTTAATTGTCTGCATATCCATGTCGCCAACTAGGCTTATCTCCCTTTCCTGCTTCATTTTTCTTCACAGAATTGTATCAGTCAGGTTTCTATTGCTTCTAAGAAGCAGAAGCAATAGAAAATAATATGAAGGGGTTTACTACAAAGAATTGGCTTATGCAATCATGGGGGCTGCCTAAATAATGCCAGTATTTATAGGACAGGTCAGCAGGAAATACGGGGGCTAAAACCAACGTCCACAGAAGAATTTCTTTTTGTCTCAGGGGAGCCTCAGACCTCCTTTTAAGGCCTTTCAGCTAATTGAAACAGCCTGCCCGTATTTTCTGATATATCTCTTAAAATCAACAGAATACGGACTTTAATTACATCTACAGAATACTGGGTTGGCCAAAGGGTTCATTTGGTTTTTTCAGTAAAGTGTCTTTAGTGGTGCTTAGTTGTCTTTAACTTCATTTGAAACACTTTTGTTAGATTGCATTGTGACAGCTGTCATATCAGCGTGCATTTAAAGAAAATCTTAGCATAATTGGTGAATTTTTTGTGGCCATTTTAGTATTGAAGATGGAAGAAAAAAAGCAATATTTTCAGTGTATTCAATTCAGTTCAGTTCAGTCGCTCAGTCATGTCCGACTCTTTGTGACCCCATGAATCTCAGCATCCCAGGCCTCCCTGTCCATCACCAACTCTCGGAGTTCACTCAGATTCCCGTCCATCGAGTCAGTGATGCCATCCAGCCATCTCATCCTCTGTCGTCCCCTTCTTCTCCTGCCCCCAATCCCTCCCAGCATCAGAGTCTTTTCCAATGAGTCAACTCTTCGCATGAGGTGGCCATAGTACTGGAGTTTCAGCTTTAGCATCATTCCTTCCAAAGAAATACCAGGGCTGATCTCCTTCAGAATGGACTGGTTGGATCTCCTTGCAGTCCAAGGGACTCTCAAGAGTCTTCTCCAACACCACAGTTCAAAAGCATCATATAAGGGTGGTGTCATCTGCATATCTGAGGTTATTGATATTTCTCTCGGCAACCTTGATTCCAGCTTGTGTTTCTTCCAGTCCAGTGTTTTTCATCATGTACTCTGCATATAAGTTAAATAAGCAGGGTGACAATATACAGCCTTGACATAGTCCTTTTCCTATTTGGAACCAGTCTGTTCCATGTCCAGTTCTAACTGTTTCTTCCTGACCTGCATACAGATTTCTCAAGAGGCAGGTTAGGTGGTCTGGTATTCCCATCTCTCTCAGAATTTTCTACAGTTTATTGTGATCCACAAAGTCAAAGGCTTTGGCATAGTCAATAAAGCAGAAATAGATGTTTTTCTGGAACTCTCTTGCTTTTCCATGATCCAGCGGATGTTGGCAATTTGATCTCTGGTTCCTCTGCCTTTTCTAAAACCAGCTTGAACATCAGGAAGTTCAAGGTTCAGTGTATTATGCTTTACTAATTCAAGAGAGATAAAAATGCAGCTGAAGCACACAAAAATGACTTGTAAAGTGTATGGAGAAGATGCTATGACTGATTGAACATGTCGGAAATGTTTTACAAAGTTTCATGCTGGAGATTTCTCATTGAGTGATGTGTCACGTTCAGATAAACCAGATAGCAATCAAATCAAGACATTTGTTGTTGTTGTTCAGTCTTTCATTTGTGTCCTACTCTTTGTGAACCCATGGACTGCAACATGCCAGACTTCCCTGTCCTTCACCATCTGCCGGAGTTTGGTCAAAGTCATGTCCATGATTGGTAAAGCCCTCCAACCATCTCATCCTCTGTCATCCCCTTCTCCTCCTGTCTTCAATCATTCCTAGCATCCAGTTCTTTTCTAATGAGTCAGATCTTCTCATTAGGTGGCCAAAGTATTGGAGCTTCAGCTTCAGCATCAGTCTTCCCAATGAATGTTCAAGATTGATTTCCTTTAGGAATGACTGGTTTGATCTCCTTGCAGTCCAAGGGACTCTCAAGAATCTTCTCCAACACAGTTCAAAAGCATCAATTTTCGGTGCTCAGCCTTTATCGTCCAAATCTCACATCCATACATGACTACTGGAAAAATCATAGCTTTGACTATATGGACCTTTGTTGGCAAAGTAATGTCTTGCTTTTTAATATGCTGTCTAAGTTTGTCATAGCTTTTCTTCCAAGGAGCAAGTATTTTTTAATTTAATGGCTGCAGTCACCATCTGAAGTGATTTTGGAGCCCAAGAAAATAAAGTTTCTCACTTTTTCCATTGTTTTCCCATCTGTTTGCCATGAAGTAATGGGACCAGATGCCATAATCTTAGTTTTTTGAATGTTGAGTTTTAAGCCAACTTTTTCACTGTCCTCTTTCACCTTCATCAAGAGGCCTTCAGCCTTGATGATATAATCTGCATATAAGTTACATAAGCAGGGTGACAATATATAGCCTTGATATTCCTTTCCCAATTCTGAACCAGTCCATAGCATTGTTCCATGTCTGGTTCTAACTGTTGCTTCTTGACCTGAAGAACCATCAACATTATGCCACACAAGAGATAGCTGACACACTCAGAATATCCAAATCAAGGGTTGAAACTCACTTGCACAGGCTTGGTTATGTTAATTGCTTTGATGTTGGGGTTCCATATGAGTGAAATAAAACCTCCTTGACCATATTTCTGCATGCAATTCTCTACTGAAACATAACAAAACCATCCCATTTTAAAAACAAATTGTGTTGGCTGAAGAAAAGTGGATACTATACAATAACATGGAGCCGAAGAAATGGTGGGGAAGTAAAGTGACCCACCACCAAGCACACCACAGGCTGATCTTCATCCAAACAAAGTGATGTTGTGTATATAGTGGGATTAGAAAAGAGTCCTCCATTAGGAGCTCCTCCCAAAAAACCAAACATTTAATTCCAACAAGTACTCCTCCCAGTTAAACCAACTGAAAATGAAAAGTATCCAAATTTTATCAAAAGAAAACACATAATCTTCCATCAAGATAGCACAAGACCAGGTGTTTCTATAATGACCAGCCAAAAACAGGTACAGCTTGATTGGGAAGTTCTGATTCATCTGCCATATTCATCAGACATTGCACCTTTGGATTTCCACTTACTTCATTTGGTCTTTATAAGATTCTTTTAATGAAAAAAATTTCAATTCCCTGGAAAAATGTAAAAGTCACCTGGAACAGTTCTTTGCTCAAAAAGATAAAAAGCTTTGGGCAGATGGAATTATGAAGTTGTCTGAATAAATAGCAGAAACTAGTGTAACAAAATGGTGAATATGTTGTTCAACAAATTCTTGGTGAAAATGAAAAATGTGTTTATTTTCACTTAAAAACCGAAATGACTTTTGGGCCAACCCAGTACCTTCACATCAACATTCAGATTTTAGTGCTTGACTTGGTAATTGGGACCTGAAGAACCGTCAACGTTATGCCACACAAGAGATAGCTGACACACTCAGAATATCCAAATCAAGTTCACAATTATTTTTTTTAATTGGAGGATCATTTCTTTACAATGCGGTGGTCTCTGCTGCACATCAACGCAGATCAGTCATAATCACATATATATCCCCTCTCTCTTGCGTACCCCACATTTCACCCCTCTAGGTCATCACCAAGTGCTGGGCTGGGTTCAAGTTAACAATTGAAAGGACAATCACACCCTGATATCTTTTACTTATTTACTTATTTATTGTCTTCCCACTGGAATGTAAATTTCATGAGGATATCAAATTTTTCAGTTTTGTTTACTGCTGTTTATTTCAGCAGCTAGAACACTGTCTGGTACATGGTAAGCAGGCAAAAAGTTTGTGCCAGATGAATGAATGAATGGCTTTGTTATAGGAAGTAGCTTTTCATTTCCATATTGTCTCTTCCAGCATCCAACATAGTTCTCCAGAACAGAGAAGGTGGTCATAATTATTTTGAATTCAGCTGCCAAGAGAAGACTAGCTGGTGATATGGTGAAGCACATTCTCTCCTTACCTGTAGAATTCCACAACTCAGGTGGACTGGTGTGGTAAGGCTGGACATAGACTCTGGAGGACAGATTACACACCTGAGATTACCAATAGCTGGGGGACTGGATGGCAGCACCGTCACACTGCTGGGGACTCTGAGAACTGAAGATAGGAGGAGATGCAGTCACAATTGGCAGTCCTGCTTGGACTGATTTCAGGAGTAGCTTGGTATAGCATTGGCTAAAAGGAAGCGGGGAAGGTCCAAGAGCATACTGCTTCTAGATGCTTCTGCTTCTGAATGAAAGCCCCCTGCTTCTGGGTGACAGTGATAGGAGAATCACGATCTTGGACTATGATCCTATGAAGAGGATCCCAATCAACAGAAATGACCATGAACCCCTAAGGTCAAGCTTCAGTTTCTGTAACCCCTGGACAATTATCCTTGAAGACAAATAGCATCTGATACCACTGGATTACTTCTTTGGGAGGCCCAGGGCCATGAGACTCCTCTTAACCACCATGGAGTATTTTTATTTACAGCTGGCATAATTATATGTACCATTCTTTTAATATGGAACATAGTTACTCCTTTTTACTCTCAAAGAAGAAAAAGTTTTACTACCAAATCTGTTATTACCAAGTGGTATTTTCTACTTCCCAATGCACACTGGACCCGACAGTCTGCCAGCTCAGTAGATGCACATGGATATGTGCATGCCACACACACACACACACACGCACACTCTCTCTCTCTCTCTCTCTCTCTCTCTCTCACTCTCTCACTCACTTACAGGCAGTAGTGGAAAAGTAAGTACGAATAAAGATGGAAACAAGGGAATGACCAAGCAATAGAATGCTTATTTAATTAACACACGATCTGATGTGTTCTGGACTGTAAGGAAAATATAGTCAGAAAGTTAAAAAGTGGGTTGACTGAAACATTTGAAGACGTGAGACTATGAATTTGGTACTAAAGAGGCAATCACATGGAAGAACGAGAAAAGCAGTATACTGAAATATCAGACCAGAGTCAGGCTGTGAATTTCTTTCCTTGTAAAACCCTAGGAAGGAACTAGAGTCAAACCAGAACCCTGGGAGAAGATATGGTTAGCACCCAACACAATAGTTACCAAATAATAAAAGCTCGCTACAGGCAAAGTCACAAAACACCTTTTAGAACTGATAGAGATAGGCTTCAAACAGAGAGCACTGTGAGACTGAATGACTTTTCTTATTGAAGTATAGTTGATTTACAGTGTTGTATTAGTTTCTGGTGTACGACAAAGTGCAAAGTGATTCAGTTATATATGTATATGTAATGTTTCATGTTCCTCTCCATTATGATTTATTGCAGGATACTGAGTATAATTCCTTGTGCTATACAGTAGATCCTTGCTTATCTATTTTGTGTATAGTAGTTTGTATCTGTTAATCACATACTCCTAATTTATTCCTTCATTCACTCCCTCTCCACTTTGGTAACTATAAGTTTATTTTCCATGTCTGTGAGTTTGATTCTATTTCATAAATGAGCTCATTTGTTTCATATCTCAGATTCCATATATAAGTGATCTCATATGGTATTTGTCTTTCTCTTTCTGACTTAGCATAATCATGGCTAGGTCCATCCAGGTTGCTGCAAATGGCATTATTTCCTGAATGATTTTTAAACACAGGATAGATGACACCTTTGAAGAAGTGCAGGTTTCAGAGCTCAGTGAAATCCAAGCTGCTACCACGACCATCACAATAATGCCATCATTCTTTCTCAGACTACTCTGTTGATTGGTTTTTATAGCAGTCAAATACTCAGAAGGGTCTGCTTGTTCTACCCCTTCCTCAAGCAAAACATGATTATCTAACATTATTCTTCAAAATCTAGAGACACGCTTCAGTGAAGCAATGAATCAATTAATAGAGAGTGTTTAGACTTTACCCAGAGATATTTAGGAAGGGAATACTAATTAGGTTGAGCCTTGATACTCAAAAATCAGTAGAAGCTGGTCTCTAAATGTGTTTAGACAAAGTAGATGTTTAATATTGTTGAATTAATTTAAACAAATTGAAAATAAAAACAGATCTAAAAAATCAGTATAATAGAGGTGGCAGTGATGCAAATCATATTTTTAAATCATTTATGTTGGACTTTGCCATGTTTTCATTGATTGTATGAACCAGAGTATTTCTAAATTATAAAACTCTGTGTCAGAGCAGATTGTACAGCCAAGCAGATTTAAAAGACTTGAATATTTTGGGAGGTTATTATTTATTTATCTATTCTATACCTTGTGGCTAAAATGATTTAAGAAATTTATAAAGATGCATGCAGTGAAGTAAGACAAAGTAAATTTAAACAACTAAGAAAATAGGAGAAAGGGAAAATAAGGCTAATCAGAATAAGATGGAGCTTAGAATGACGTTAATATCCAAAAAACTAATTCCCTAGACATGTAGAAGGATAAGGCTCTCCAGATTTTTTCCCCACCTCCTGCCATAGTTCTCCGAATGCTGTGGATGGAGCTTAAAGGCACAATTCCATCCCTAAGCTGACCAGTTCTCTCATTTCTTTCTTGGAGGAAGAGAGAGAAATTAATTGGTAGCTACATGAATGTGCAAGGGGAAGGGGGTCTCAAGGGACTTCCTCCCTATCCAGGTTTGTCCCACTGTATAGACTGCCTTCTCATAGGGGTTAATAATTGGATCAGTAAGGATGAGTCTTCCATCACAATCAGATAGTAGTTGAGACAAGACGAAAAACCAGCAATCCAAGTGTGAATAAAGAAAAGTCAGTGATGCTATCACTTCTAAATATTCCAGGGATTAAGTGATAACATTGTTTCTTCCCTGCCTGAGTTCAGAACCCAGTGTGAGATGGATACAAGAATCAGAAAGACAGAGACCAAGGCATCAGCTTTATTACTGGATTTGAGAATGCAGCTTGATCTACAGCCAGAATATGAGGCTTAATGAGTCTCCTATAAGTAGAATCTACAGCCTAAAGCGCAAGTGCCTCTACTGCAGAAGCAGAGCTCTCCTGGCTGCTGCTGCTGCTGCTAAGTCGCTTCAGTCGTGTCCGACTCTTTGTGACCCCATAGACAGCAGCCCACCAGGCTCCCCCATCCCTGGAATTCTCAAAGCAAGAACACTGGAGTGGGTTGCCATTTCCTTCTCCAATGCATGAAAGTGAAGAGTGAAAGTGAAGTCGCTCAGTCATGTCCGACTCTTAGCCACCCCATGGACTGCAGCCTACCAGGCTCCTGCATCCATGGGATTTTCCAGGCAAGAGTACTGGAGTGGGGTGCCATTGCCTTCTCCAAGAGCTCTCCCTGGTAAGCTCCAAAGGCATGGACAGAGCAGTGGGAGCCTGACAAGAAATGGCTCCCCAGAGAGAGGACTGAGAAGAGGCTGAGTCACATGTGTTCAACCCTACCTCTGTGTCTCACCAATCAGATGAGACTTTCGTCTCATGGGATTTGGTTAATGAATGAGGCAAGAGAAGAAAGAGCCCACAGTTGTATCTCCCATGATTTTCTATCCTGCATGGGGTGGGACATGAACATTGTCCCTGAAGGACCTCCAAGTAGCAATATCATCCTCACCCGTACCAGATGATTTACACTGGGGTGCATAGAAAAGGATGAGAAAACTGTGCAAGTCCATATCCAAAACCATGGGGTAACATGCACCTGTGTGTGGGCCTGGACAGGTATATGGGGCAGAATAGTCCTGGCTGCTTCTGTCGTTAACAGTCTAAAAGGCATGAGTATGTGGCAAATAGCATATTAACATGAGACAACTGTCTAGCCTTTTCTTCCTTGTGCTGTCATCTCAGGCTGCATGGAGCATTGGGTCATCCCTCCCCATCAACACTTCAATGCTCTTCCTTGTCCTTGGGTTTAAGTTCCAACCTCAGAATATTCTACACAGTCTTACCTTGTGGTCCAGGACCTGCCTACAATTAGCATCTCTCTCTTACAGCTCCCTCCTTCACCTCACCTTTAGGCAATGTGTCTAAAGCATCAGCACTGTCACATGGACAATCCCCATCTCCTGAAACACTCTGATGTGATCCTCTCTCTTCCCCTGGTTAACATCAACTGTCTTTCAAGTCTCCATTTACTTTGTGGGAAGCATCTCCCCAAACTTGGTTAGGATGCCTCCCCATGGGTTTCCCCTGTGTCACACAAGTGATCAGTTCACTGGTCAACTGCTCTTACTAGAATTTATACTTCCTGAAGTCAGAGGTCATGTCCCTCATTGTGTCCTTTATTCCCAGAATATAACATAGGGCTTGTCATGTCAGAGGTGCTGAGTAAATATTTACTAATTACATAGTGAAAGAGAGAGACTGTTTCCCAGCCATGGGACCCCAACCCCCACCCAAGGCTCCTTTCCCCTCTGCTAAGGAAACTCAAAGTCATGAGAAATGTAAATTCCAAGACCCTGCTTCTTAATTAAGTGTTTTTATTGTCGCTGCTGCTATTGGATGAGGTCTTTAAGGACCAGAGAATTTGAAAATCAGCAGTTTCTCCTTCTTTCCTGTCAGGTTAGGGGAATTTCAGCTCACTTCTCCCACAAGGACACCTTCCCGGGTGGCTCATTAGCTCAGTTAGAGGCCAGGAGCCAACAAGATTGCCTTTGTTTAATTGCACAGTCACTTTTCTGTTTCAGCCCTTATTAGCCTTGCTCTTAGTGGGCTGATTAAAGCCCTCCCCACTCCAAGGGGGACTTTGATTGAGAGGTGAGTGCAGCTTTTTGTTTGTTTGTTTTTATCAAAGCTCATCCTCCTAAAATATTTAAAATCCAAAACTTGTTGCTCCCCACCCTTTGGATTGACCTTTAGGCCAACCCCTTTCTACTCCCACCCCTACAACTCCCAGGGTAATTCTTATTGGGAGGTCAGTGTAAAATGTATTGAGAAAGATTACATTCTCAAAAAAAACTCTCTGAGCCTTTCATATTTGGCAGTTAGAGACCCATCTTAATGCAAGGAGTTATCTTCAATTAATAACACAAGTCAAAGTGGATATTTTCCGATATTTTGACTTTTCTATGCGAAAATATTGAGTGGATAATTCCTTTAAAAAATACAGAGTGCTTCAAAACTTTCTACATACATGAAATGTTACTAACAAAGAAACACCATAGCACTGTCCTAGCAGGTGATGACACAACCCCTTTGCCTTGGAAACTCATCTGAGCTCAGGAGAAAGGTACCAGGCTGGGATGCTGACCACGTCTCTGCAGGCTGACAGAGCTAGCTCTGAGTTTGGATTTATCCACACACTCAGACAATAGGCTACTTTGTACAGTTCTGACTGTGACCGCAAACCACAGGCAGCTCCTGTGATGCTGCTCCTCAAGGGCATCACAAGGAAAACAAGCTGGAAACCACACTGACACGCATTATTCTAACACCAGGAAAAGAAATATTAATTCAGGAGTGTCAAGTTTTGAAAAGACCCCAAGTACAAAACCTGAGATTTAACATTTGAGAAAAGAAATAAATAGTACCTTTGCAGACTCATATTATACCGCCTGAAGAGAAGTTGAAAAATGACAAATACAGGACCTGACACATCTGGGTCAACAGAATGTATGGCTGGTCTCTTATACCACCTCAAACATTTTCTTGCAAAGAGAAGAAAGAGTGGAAACTGTCTCTCTGCCACCACAGTGCACCATTCTTAGCAGTATTCTTGACTTGGGAATGAAGAACAAATTTTTGACCCTATAGTTGTGTTTTTAGGTAAACAAGCTGAAGCATACAAACTTTGTCTATGATAGTGCTTCTTATCACTTTATTTTAAATAATTGAGTCTTTTCTCATTAAATATTATGTAATGACTTCAGCCTTGTGAGATTTTGTAAGGCAACTGAATCCTCTTCCAATATCCACCTCCATCCCCCTCTCCACAAAATGTGACCAAGATAGCCCGTCATGTCAGGAGAGTTCCTAGTAATGGGAAATGTTCATGGGAATTAAATATTTGTGAAAGTACCTTCAAAATATAAATTGATTATTATCATGTCCCAGAAAATGGAACCTTCCCTGCCCAAGTGGTCACTTTCATCTTGAGGAGTAAGGGAAGGCAGCCATGAGACAGAAAGTAAGATATTCTGCAAAGAGTCAGAACCAGGCAGAAGAGAAGCCTCCTCCAGGGAGAGGCTGGGCTGGCACAGGCGTGGTCTCAGCATTCCGGCGTAATGTTTGTGCAGACAAGGATCAGCATCTCAGCAAAGCCCCACCAAGGTTCAGAGACACAGCTGGAACAGAACTGCAATTTCAGGCTGGAGATGCCCCAGACCCAAACTAATGAGTACACGTTTCCTGCCCAAGTGTTCAAAGATCCTGGCATTAGACTGAAGAACTGGGTACACCCGTCCTGGTTGACTTCCTCCACCAAAAACACTTTCTCCTTGAGGCCTGGGACTGGGATCAGGTTATTTGTCTTATTTAAAAATTTACTTGTTACTGTCACTACTAAAGTTGCGCTTTGCATATGGCGCATGGTCTTAGTGCTTATGATCACTCATTTTGTAATGAACATAATGAAAATATTCTAAACTTGATTTTTGAAAATAATTGTCTTCTTTGTATCCTAACACTATTTTGTAGGGTTTTCAATTTGAAAAGGATTTGATTATTTTCTGTCATAGCAGTACCTGTGGAATTGTCAATGGTTCCCACCCTCAAGTCTACAATAAATGCTCCCCTGAATCTAGGAGCGTATCCAAAAAGGTTTCTTTAAAACTAACTTAAAAGTTGCTCTTCCTACAAAATGCATCTGGTATGTGACTAGCTCTCACCACTTCCAGCAGCGCTGTCAGAATCAAGCCACCCTCACCTCCTGTTCGCCTTTGTTTCCTTCTGTTTCCCTTTGTTTCTCCTTTGTTTCAGTCTTTCTTTCTTGACAGAGTTGCTGGAACAATCTCTTTAAAATATTAGTGGTATATTTCCTGCCACTGTTGCCAACCACCCACTCCTAGCCAGCCTATCTCATTCAGAATAAAGATCAGAGTCTTTACCCTGGTGCACGGATCCTGCACTTGGGATTTTCTTTTAATGGAGACTATAGTTGATTTACAATGTTATGTTAATTTCTGCTGTACAGCAAAGTGATTCAGTTATACATATATACATATTCATTTTTATATTATTTTCCATTAAGATTTATCACAGGATATAGAATATTGTTCCCTGTTCTCCACAGTAGGACCTATTTTTATGCATTCTATATAAACTAGCTTACATATGCTATCCCCATACGCCCTCTCCATTTGTCCTTGAACGTCCCTCCCCTTTCTTGGCAACTGCAGGTCTGTTCTCTCTGTCTGCAAGTCTGTTTCTGATTCATAGATATAAGTTCATTTGTATCATACTTTAGATTCCACATATAAGTGATATCATATGGTATTTATCATTCTCTTTCTGACTTCACTTACTATGATAATCTCTAGGCCCATCCATGTTGCTAGAAATGGTATTGTCTCATTTTTATGGCTAATATTCCCACTGTACGTGTGCACCACATCATCTTCATCCGTTCATCTGTCAATAGACATTTAGGTTGTTTCCTTGTCTTGGCTATTATGAATAAATCTGTTATGAAGATAGGGATGCATGTATCTTTTTGAATTATAGTTTTCTCCAAATATATGCCCAGAAGTAGGATGGCTGGATCATATAGTAGCTCTACTTTTAGATTTTAAGGAACCTCCATAGTATTCTCCATAGTGGCTGCACCAATTTACATTCCCACCAACAGTATAGGAACTTCCCTGATGGCTCAGATGGTAAAGCATCTGGCTACAATGTGCGAGACCTGGGTTCAATCCCCAGGTTGGGAAGATCTCCTGGAGAAGGAAATGGCAACCCACTCCAGTATTCTTGCCTGGAAAGTCCCATAGACGGAGGAGCCTGGTAGGCTACCATCCATGGGGTCACAAAGAGTCAGACAGGACTGAGCGACTTCACTTTCTCTTTCACCCTTAGCGGTGATTTTCAGTGCAAGAGGAAGGGAAATAGCAAAAATAGCAACAGTATAGGAAGGTTCCCTTTTCTCCACACCCTCTCCAGTATTTGTTATTTGTAGACTTCTTAATGATGCCCATTCTGACCAGTGTGAGGTAATATCTCATCGAGGTTTTGATTCGCATTTCTCTAATAGTGATGTTGAGCATTTTTTCATGTGCTTGATGGCCATCTGTATGTCTTCTTTGGAGAAATGTCTATTTAGGTCCTGCACTGGGATTTAATGCACTACAGTTGATGTTTTGAAATAATAATTTTATCTTTGAATTTTGTAAATGCAATCCAGTGAGACAGTGGAACTTGACCTCAGGGCTGAGAGCTTCAGCTCTTGCAGAATCCTACCTCCCAACACCTCCCAGCCTCCCAGAGCTGGTTTTGGCTGCCCAGTCCCTACTCCCTGATGTCCCAGGCCCCACTGGCCTCCAACTGCTGCCCCTGACACATGACCACCGATGCCTTCCACCAGGGTAATGACCAAATCAGGTGAAAAGGTTGACAGTGAGAATCCTACATTCTGCCATAGCCCTCAGCATCACCCGGCAAGCCCTGGGCCGGGCTAGCACCCAAGCACTGTGACAGATGATAGGTGGTGACGCGGGTGGCGGGGCAAGCCTCTCACTCATACCTAACTCAGGTGCTAGGCATGTCCCAAAACAGCGGCTGCCATCCTTTGGGGCTACCAATCCACCACGGGGTGGTTTCATGGGAAGAGGAGACTGACTTTCCCTCCCCCAGCCAGGATAGGCCATACCGGTAGTCCTATTGTTGGCAGGAGGAGGAATCCTACAGCCTGTACATACTGAGTAGCAGGGCAGCCTCCCCAGGCACCCATGAGGGTCTGTAGTCACTCCCAAGGAGCCCCATAGCTGAGAAAGTGGAATATAAATATCAGGCAAAATCACCATGAAGGGTTGAGAAAGGCCATGAAAGAAAGGAAAAAGGTATATATTTTAGCACTTATAAAATCACTTCTTAAACTGCTTTTCAAATAAAGGACCCTGAATTTCCATTTTGCACTGAGCCTCCTAAACCATGTAGTCAGCCTTGCCTGTGCAGAGTCAGACCCATCGGCCTGTAGAGCTTCACCTCCTCCGCTCTTTCTCTCCTATGCTCCACTCAGCCAGCCTGGAGCTCTTGCAGGACAGGGAGCATGCCAGGCTCCATCCTGCCACTTGGCCCCTATCTTGCTATTTCCTCTGCTGGGAACACTTTCCCCAGATCTCTCCGTGGTCACTTCCTCATGCTGATTTTTTCCTCAAATGTCACCTCCTGATCCTAATACCAAATGATTGCCACCTTTCTGTTCACCCCATGAAAATGCCACTCACTGTTAATCACTCATTATCTCCTGAGTCAGGCTTATTTATTTTTCTAAATTCTTAAAGTTGGCCAACATATGTTAAGATATATGCTGGTTTTTTAATTACTTGTTTTTCTCACTGGAATGTATACTCTAGGAGGTTAGAGACTTATTGGTGTTCATCTCTACCTTCAATGACTAGAATGGTGCCAAGCATATAATTGGTGCTTAATAAATGTCTGTTAATGAATGAATGAACTAACCTATATCTATCATTCTACATCCCTCTTGCTCATAATTTCCCTTTAGAGAAGGGAGAAACTAGCTCCTAAAGAGAGAGCCTCCCCAAACTGCAGCCCATGGTCCATGCAGTTATTTGTTATAAAGTATCTTTAGACACTGATCATCTACAATGATTTATCAGTGCCTGTCTTGCATGAGGCTCTATGTTAGACCCTACAAAGACTCCTCATTAAGACCATCCTCAGTTTTCATTCATCAAAATTGTCCAGAGCCTTCAGTTAATTTTCTAATGCTTCCCTTCCATCACTCAAATTATTCACATTGTCCTAAGTTCTCTATACACTTGCTGTAAGATTAGAACAGAGTGCTATTAGTCAATTTGGGGATGGAGACTTTTTGTTTACAGTTATAACAGCTTCTTTTTTTAATGTATCATCTACAAAACTCTGTTCTCATCTTGGAGTTACCACCAAAATGCTGCACAAATTCTCCAGGGATGAAATGCCCCAACTGTGTCAGTTTGGGGTGATAACGCCATTAATCTTGGCTCCTTTGCTCCTGTGCAATGCTGTGACAAGTGGCTGCCCAGTGGCCTCACTTTCCCTTGGCGCCCCCCACAAGCAGGTTCTATCCACCATTGTGGATGTCTGCCCCTGGGAAGGAGCCCAAGCTGGGGCCTAGAGTCCCTCTGAGCACCTTCTTGGCATCCCGTGCTCTCTGCGTGTTTCCATTAGCTGGTACTGGCACCAGTGGGTGCTTGTAATGAAATTAGTAAATGACATCAGCAGCCTTTTCCAGAACCCCTATGATTCCTTTAAACAGACATGAGCCTTCCCTCACACCTCTGGCGCCACATAAGCCAACACCCCCAAGTTTGGAAGCCTGGATTCCACTTGGTGCTTCCCACTGTTTATAGTGTCCTGGCCAAACTCTCAAGCCCTGTGAACTTGTTTTCATCCAAGCCAACTGAATCCAGTTTAGCAGGAAACGTTTTATGATGTAAAGGAGATCTCTAAATACCTGTTGCCCTCTGCCAGAGCTGGGCGAATTCTTGTGAAATCAGGCCGCTTCACGACTCTTGCTGTTATTTATAGACAAAATGAGTAAAGAAAGATAAATCACAATCCTGTGGGAAGACAGGAGGAAGCATTCTTGTTTCCTTGTTCGCTTTTAGTGTCTTCCAGTGAAAGAGACTTTTGGCTTGAGACCATTGCTATGGTAAACAGAATCTCATAAATAAGTCAATTATGAAAATAAATCCACAGCAAGACAAAAGAGATTAATCTGTATGAGAAAGTAACCACCCAAAGGACCATAGTCCAGTTTTCTCCATTACTTTTTAAAAAATATTAATTTATTTGGCTGTATTGGGTTATTATTTTAGCTGGGGCACACTGCATCCTCAGTCTTCCTTTTGGCATGTGGGATCTTTAGTTGTGGCATGAGAACTCTTAGTTGTAGCCCCCAGGATCCAGTTCCCTGATCAGGTATCCAAACTGGGACCCCTGCATTGGGAGCATAGAGTCTTAACCACCTGATCACCAGAGAAGTCCATCCATTACTTTCTGAAGTCATCAAATGATTACTATTTAATTCTCAAATAAGACAGTGTAGTGGAACCTAAATCTTTTTGAGCAGTCTCATTGGGATGTGTCTTCTTAAGCTCTGAAGAAGGGCCTCTGCCCAATAGAGCCTGGGAGATTAGGATCACTCTTACAGGCCATTCTGTTAGTGCTTCACTGGTTGATAATCACAGGCTGAGTGGGAGAATTCCCTTGCCAGTTGCCATGTACATTAACACCGCTGGGCACAAAAGGGATGAAGCCCCAGAGTATGAACTGCAAAGATACAGCATGGCAATAGAACAACTAGCTCAACAGGTGTGCTCCACTCACAGAGGCATCTTGTTGAAGAGCCCTGAGGTGGGAAAAACGGGAGGCTGGTGATTACTCCTAACATTCCCGTCAGCACTTGAACATGCCGTGTTTTTTCACTGACCCAGATGGGATAGGTGGGGTCTGCATAATTCCATGCAAGAGAAAATCTCCATAAAGGAAAAGAGCAACATTGACCTAAGAATGAGCAGACTGTAATTTCACATGCTTCTTGTATTTATCAGGATCCTGATTTCCTGAGCCTATGCTTTTGTTGCTGTTCAGTCACTATGGGGTGTCCACTCTTCACAAACCCACGGACTATAGCAGGCCAGGCTTCCCTGTCCTTCACTATCTCCCTGAGTCTACTCAAGCTCATGTCCATTGAGTTGATGATACCAACCAAACATCTCAAACTCTGTTGCCCCCTTCTCCTCCTGACCTCAGTATTCCCCAGCATTAGGGTCTTTTCCAGTGAGTTGGCTCTTTGCATCAGATGGCCAAAGTATTGGAGCTTCAGCTTCAGCATCAGTCCTTTCAATGAATATTCAGGACTAATTTCCTTTAGCATTAACTGGTTTGATCTCCTTGCTGTCCAAGGGACTCTCAGGAATCTTCTCCAGCACCACATTTCCAAGACATCAACTCTTCAGCACTCAGCCTTATGATCCAACTCTCACATCCATACATGACTACTGAAAAAAACATAGCTTTGACTATACAGACTTTAGTCAGTAAAGTGACGTCTCTACTTTTTAATATGCTGTCTAGGTTTGTCATAGCTTTTCTTCCAAAGAACAAGTGTCTTTTAATGTTGTGGCTGCAGTCATTATCTGAAGTAATTTTGGAGTCCAAGAAAATAAAATCTGTCACTGCTTCCACTTTTTCCCCATCTCTTTGTCATAAATTGCTGGATGCCATGATCTTCATTTTTTGAATGTTGAGTTTTAAACCAGCTTTTTCACTCTTCTCTTTCACCTTCATCAAGAGGCTATTTAGTTCCTCTTCACTTTCTGCCCTTAGAATGGTATCATCTGCATATCTGAATATTTCTCCAAGAAATCTTGATTCCAGCTTGTTATTAAGCCAGTGTGGCATTTCACAAGATGTACTCTGCATATAAAGTAAATAAACAAAGTGACAATATACAGTCTTGCCATACTCCTTGACCAATTTTGACCCAGTCAGTTGCTCCATGTCCAGTTCTAACTATTGCTTCTTGACCTGTACACAGGTTTCTCACTATCAAGTGACTGAACAGCAGGAGGCAGGTAAAGTCTAGTATTCCCTTCTCTTTAAGAATTTTCCATAGTTGGTTGTGATCCACACAGTCAAAAGCTTAGCATAGCCAAGGAAGCAAAAGTAGATGTTTTTCTGGCATTCTCTTGCTTTTTCTATGATCCAGCAGATGTTGGCAATTTGATCTCTGGCTCCTCTCCCTTTTCTAAATCCATCTTGAACATCTGGGAGTTCTTGGTTCACATACTGCTGAAGCCTGGCTTGAAGGATTTTGTGCATAACCTTACTGGCATGTGAAATGAGTGGAATTCTACAGTAGTTTGTATATTCTTTGGCATTGCCTTTCTTTGGGATTGGAATGAAAACTGACCTTTTCCAATCCTGTGACCACTGCTGAATTTTCCAAAATTTTTGTCATGCTGAGTGCAGCACTTTAACAACATCATCTTTTAGGATTTGAGATAGTTCAGCTGGAATTCCATCACTTCTACTACCCTTGTTCATAGTAATGCTTCCTAAGGCCCACTTGACTTTAGATTCCAGGATGTCTGGCTCCAGCTGTGAGACCACACCATTGTGGTTATATGGGTCATTAAGATCTTTTGTGTATAGTTTTTCTGTGTATTCTTGCTACCTCTTCTTAACCTCTTCTGCTTCTGTTAGGTCCTTACTGTTTCTGTCCTTTATTTTGCCCATCCTTGCATGAACTATTCTCTTGATATTTCCAATTTTCTTGAAAAGGTCTCTAGACTTTCCCATTCTATTATTTTCCTCTACTTGTTTGCACTGTTTATTGAAGAAGGCCTTCTTATCTCCTCTTGCTGTTCTCTGGAACGCTGCATTCAGTTGGATATATCTTCCCTTTCTCCCTTGCTTCTTCTTCTCCTCTTTCCTCAACTATGTGTAAAGCCTCCTCAGATAAACACTTTGCATTCTTAGTGTCATGCTAGCAGTCACACTTTTTTTTTTTTTTGGCTAAGATCCCTAGACCACAGGTTTTATTTTGCCTATTAAGAATGAAGTTGCCACCAATGTCCATTTGAATCCTTCTTAAAACCTGGGGCAGTGACATAAGTTGACTTGGAAATCCATAATTTTGTAGGTCTTACACCTTCTGATGATGGCTTTCTCTTGCCTTTTATTTTTAACAAGAATCTCACCCCTCGTCAGTATAGTAATCCACGTTAGAGATGCATTATTCCTCTAGCCAGTTACCTTTCACAAAAGAATCTGGCATTTAACTGTTGTGAGCTTTCTCACGAAGTTGTATCGGGTGTGTATATGGATACTCTTTGGGTTTGTGCATTTATGTTGGGGCTGGGGCTGCAGATGGAGGATGCGGCAATGAGCAGGGTCATCAGCAGCTTGTCTTGTGTTTGAAGGAGCCTGGTTGTACCTGTGCCTGTGATGGAATTCTCTCTGCTCATTAATCACAGCCGTGTTTTTTAATTCAAACTCTGTTTTTCCCCCGATGAGTGTTAAATAAGATTTTTTCCATCCTAACATGAGCAATTAAGTTTTGAGTTGTTTATATATCCTTGTTTTACCTCATTTTTTTGGAAAAGGTGAATGACGTGGAATCTGGTTCCAGGATCAAAACAATTGTGTTAATTGAGGCATCCGCTCAGTGGCAAAACTAAAAACTGAAAGTGGAAAGCTTGTTTTCACTGTCTCTTGCTGGATTCATTTAGAGTGTAGAAAAAACTAAGCAGTAGGTATAAATAAAAGATTAAATTCAACAAAATATTAATGACACTAAATCTCTTTTATAGACAGAAACTATGTAAAAGATTCAAAATAGACTCATTTAGAGTGAGTATGTCCTTAATCTATCCACCACACCAAAGAGTATACATTCCTTCTACCCCTTTTCTAAACACAAAGTCCAGCTCCATCTTTCTTCATTACTGGTCACAAAAGTCTGGACCTATTCTGTCTCAATAATTTCAACATCTACTTTTGCTACCATGAAATATTTTATTGATCTGGGGTTCTCTGTTATCTCTGTATCCAACATGGAGAAGTAATAGAGATCCAAATAACCAACCCTGAAACCTTAGAAAGCAGCTCAAGAAATCAGCAGGGTCTTATTTGCAAGTGCTAATTTGGCTCTTTGTTGTGGTTCTGTCACATTACAGTGACCCAGCCACTGCCAGATGGGAAGGCTTATGCCTTTTTTCCTCCTAGAGAGAAGAATTTGAGATTAGATGTTATGGGAAGAACATGATTATTGTTCTTCCAAAGGGTACAGGTCATTGTGTATATTTCTCCAGAAGTGTTTGTGCCAGTCCATGGCTTTGACCCAAACTGCTTCCTGTCATTGTTGTTTCTGCTTGTTCCTTGTCATGCTTGTTCCTAAAAGAACAAGTCAGCAAGCTACTTAGGACTTCTGAGATGTATGCTCTCCTGAGCATCTCATTTTCAATTTGACCTGTGGTCAGTTTTGAAATTTAATTTACTTTTTTTTTTTTTTGGATTAGGGACTAAGATGAAAGCGCTAAATTGGGTTGGATAAAATGTGTAATAAACAAGGATGATTCTGACTCCAGTGCTTTGGCTTGTTGAGGGAGCTGTGTCCAAAGCTGTGTAGAGTTATGACAAGGATGATAATCACAAGTTGTACATTTTCTTTGAGCATCAAGTAAAAGTAATGGATTAACTTTTAGCTGAAAACCAACTAAAAATAAGCAAGAACCTTCTTACTTTAAATTGTCAGACTTTTAATTGTGTTAAAGATAAATTTCCCTTTCATTATTTTTTAAATTTAATTTATTTTAATTGTAGGCTGAATACTTTACAATATTGTAGTGGCTTTTGCCATACATCAACATGAATCCGCCATGGGTGTACACGTGTCTGCCATCCTGAACCCCCCTCCCACCTCCCTCCCCATCCCATCCCATCCCATCCCATCCCTCAGAGTTGTTGCTGTGCACCAGCCCTGAGCGCCCTGTCTCATGCATCAAATCTGGACTGGCAATCTATTTCACATATGATAATATACATGTTTCAATGCTATTCTTTCAAATCATCCCACCCTCATCTTCTCCCACAGAGTCCAAAGGTCTATTCTTTATCTCTGCATCTCTTTTGGTGTTTCACATATAGGGTTATCATTACCATCTTTCTAAATTCCATATATATGCATTAATATACTGTATTGGTGTTTTTCTTTCTGACTTACTTCACTCTGTATAATAGGCTCCAGTTTCATCTACCTCATTAGAACTGATTCAAATGCATTCTTCTTAATAGCTGAGTAATATTCCATTGTGTATATGTACCACAGCTTTCTTATCCATTTGTCTCCTGATGGACATCTAGGTTGCTTCTATGTCCTGGCTATTATAGACAGTGCTGTGATGAACATTGGGGTACACGTGTCTCTTTTAATTCTGGTTTCATCAGTGTATATGCCCAGCAGTGGGATTGCTGGGTCATTTGGCAGTTCTGTTTCCAGTTTTTTAAGAAATCTCCATACTGCTCTGCATAGTGGCTGTACTAGTTCGCATTCCCACCAACAGTGTAAGAGGGTTTCTTGTTCTCGTCACCCTTTCCAGCATTTATTGTTTTGATATCAGCCAAACTCCAGTGCTTTGGCTACCTCATGCAAAGAGTTGACTCATTGGAAAAGACTCTGATGCTGGGAGGGATTGGGGGCAGGAGGAGAAGGGGACGACCGAGGATGAGATGCCTGGATGGCATCACTGACTCGATGGACGTGAGTCTGAGAGAACTCTGGGAGTTCGTGATGGACAGGGATGCCTGGGGTGCTGCGATTCATGGAGTCGCAAAGAGTTGGACACGACTGAGCAACTGAACTGAACTGAACTGAATTCTGACTATGTGAGATGGTACCTCACTGTGGTTTTGATTTGCATTTCTCTGATAATGAGTGATGTTGAGCATCTTTTCATGTGTTTGTTAGCCATCTGTATGTCTTCTTTGGAGAAATGTCTGTTTAGTTCTTTGGCCCATTTTTTGATTGGGTCGTTTATTTTTCTGGTATTGAGCTGCATGAGCTGCTTGTATATTTTTGAGATTAATTCTTTGTCAGTAGCTTCATTTGCTATTATTTTCTCCAATTCTGAAGGCTGTCTTTTCTCCTTGCTTATAGTTTCCTTCATTGTGCAAAAACTTTTACATTTAATTGGGTCCTATTTGTTTATTTTTGCTTTTATTTCCATTACTCTGGGAGGTGGGTCATAGAGGATCCTGCTGTGATTTACGTCAGAGAGTGTTTTGCCTACGTTTTCCTCTAAGAGTTTTTATAGCATCTGATCTTACATTTAGTTCTTTAATCCATTTTGAATTTATTTTTGTGTATGGTGTTAGAAAGTGTTCTAGTTTCATTCTTTTACAAGTGGTTGACCAGTTCTCCCAGCACCACTTGCTAAACAGATTGTTTCTTCTCCATTTTATATTCCTGCCTCCTTTGTCAAAGATAAGGTGTCCATGGGTGCATGGATTTATCCCTGGGCTTTCTATTTTGTTCCATTGATCTATATTTCTATCTTTGTGCCAGTACTATACTGTCTTGATGACTGTAGCTTTGTAGTATAGTCTGATGTCAGGCAGGTTGATTCCTCCAGTTCCATTCTTCTTTCTCAAGATTACTTTGGCCATTCAAGGTTTTCTGTATTTCCATACAAATTGTGAAATTATTTGTTCTAGTTCTCTGAAAAATACCATTGCTAGCTTGATAGGGATTGCATTGAATATATAGATTGCTTTGGGCAGTATACTCATTTTCACTATATTGTTTCTTTGATCCATGAACATCTGTATTCTTTTCAGTCATTTCTCAACTGAAGATGAACTGGAGGACTTTTCAAATTTCTCTGCTGCTAATCCTGAGAAATAGTTATACTATTGTCTCTGCAGATTTTGAGAAGCAAGTGAAAAATAAGAAGGATCTTGAGCCCAGATACAGGCAGATGCCCCTCCCACCAGCTCCTTGGCTAAGTCTAACCATTGGAAACTTTCTCTAGATGGGATTTGGGAGTTTCTTTGTCCCAGGGAGATAGCTGCCAGCCTTAGCTGTAGAGCTGACCTGTAGAAACACTAGTTTCCATTCTTTTTCACCATTGTTATGAACAGGCAATAAAATAAATTCAGGCCAGTTCTTGAAACCTAGCATTCCAAGGCACTTCACTCACAGTGGGGCCCCTCAGTTTTCATCACACCAGGGTTAGGTGGCAGAAGGTCAATATACAACTGTTTTTAGGACTAAACGATGCTGAGCCCTTGGAAATTGCAGACTATTTACTGTTGTCCCATGGTAATTGTGGGAAGAGTTTTGGAAGATCTTCTGAGAAATCCACTGTAGTAGGAATGGAGAGGAAAAGCCACAATTTGAATAAAGGAAACCCAAGAGGGCTCCAGGAAATAAAGAAAGGATGGGAGTCCATCCTCCTTTGTGGTGTACTAAGTCCCTTCAGTCGACTCTTTGTGACCCTATGGACTGTAGCCTGCCAGGTTCCTCTGTCCATGGGATTCTCCAGGGAAGGATACTGGAGTGGGTTGCCATGCCTTTCTGTAGGGGATTCTCCCAACCCAGGCATCAAACCTGCATCTCTTGTGTCTCTTGCTTTGGCAGGCGGATTCTTTACCATTAGTGCCACCTGGGAAGCCCAGAATTGTTTTAAATGCCCCAAACTTACAGAAAGCTTGTAAGCCCTTGTGGCTGGGCATGCGAATAGCCAGGCTTTTCAGTCCTCGTGGACAAGACCTCAGGCTTTGGACAATCATTCAGCAAGTTTGTTCATGTCAGCAGGCAAGGATGAGTTATGGGTACCATGCCAGCTTCCAGGGATACAGTCATGAATTATATCCAGTACTTCTCCTTGCATGACTTACACACTTATGTGAGGCCACAGGTGTGTAAACAAGCATTTCAGTAATTGTTCTTTCCCTCTGTCTCCACCTGAGTGAGTCCAGCTTGGCCTTCCAGTTACAGCTTACATGTCACCTCATTAGCAGACAGCTGGGTTTGATCTCTCAATGTTTCTGTTTCACAGCACTTTTCAAATTTGTCACTTAATAATTTATTTGTGTAAATATTTTCTAACACATATCTCCTCCATAAAGGATATAATCTGGCTTTGTCAATACATTCTTCCTTTTGCCTAGGGCAATGTGTAGCACACAGTAGGTATTTAAAAGTAAGCTTGATGAATGAATGAATGTTGCTGCTGCTGCTAAGTTGCTTCAGTCGTGTCCAACTCTGTGCGACCCCACAAACAGCAGCCCGCCAGGCTTCTCCATCCCTGGGATTCTCCAGGCAAGAACACTGGAGTGGGTTGCCATTTCCTTCTCCAATGCATGAAAGTGAAAAGTGAAAGTGAAGTCACTCAGTCATGTCCAACTCTTAGCGACCCCATGGACTGCAGCCTACCAGGCTCCTCTGTCAGTGAGATTTTCCAGGTAAGATAATCCAGATTTTCCACTGGAGTTGGTCACTAGTGCCTTCTCCGATGAATGAATGAGATGCATTAAAAGTAATGAATGAATAAAATGCATTAAAAGCAATGATGGGAGTATGCAAGGGACCTCACCCCTGTTAAGAAGCTTTGGAAAGGAGAGTTATTTCCTGAGGGAAATAACTTACCTGAGTCTTGAAGGGTGAGGAGATGTTCACCAGGCAAGAAAACAGGGAAGAGGTCCATGCGGCAGTGAAAGTAGCACAATAAATCCCGGAAGCATGAACCAGCTTATACTGTGGGAACAATGACAAGTGAGGACATGTATGGTAGGGAAGGCATAGCGGGAAAAGGACATGGAAGACTTTGTAAGTAATTCCCCCAAAGCTTTGACTTTCTCTGTAAAAGAGAAAGTAAGTGTGGAGTTCTGAAGGGTTTGAAGTCAAGAAGTAACTGACAGGGCTTCTCTGCAGAGGCACCTGAGACAGATTCTCTCAGTTGGAGAGCAAACATATTAAGACAGTGTGTCAACAGTTTCCCTCAGATGGTTTGGGGTGGGGTTGGGGACAAGGTTTTGTATGAAGCTTACAACCGTTCTGTAAGTTCAGGAAATTTTTTTAAAACTCTTAACGATTGGCAACTTACAGTTTCTTGTCCATAAATTTGAGCTAAATCATAGATGTGTCACACGCGCTTAAAGTCTTTTAAATGTAGAAAATATTTGCTTATAATATTTTAAATTCTATATGTACAAAAACTGAAAAAGGAAAGAAAAAGAAGGAGAATAGAAAGATGAGAAAGAGAAAAGCCTTAGCATCCAAGCTGTAAGTACTTAGATAGTCCCAGAAATTCCTCGGTCCCTGGGCTTTGTCATATCAAGTGACATCAGTCTTCATTTCCTATTCCTATTTCTCAGATTCATTCATTCAGTTACTGACTGGTCACAGCCCTTCCACGTGCCCAGAGCTGTGCTAGGCATCAAGGACACAGTGGAGGGTGGGGAGAGGGAATCCTCTACCTCTGAGGCAGTTTGGTGTTATTGTTACAGTCCAACCTGTCATTAAACAATAGCAATAGCATCTGAAAAAGTCCCCCAGGGTGCCCAGCAGAGCCCTTTGTGCTGACAGATTCCAGACTAGCAAAACTCTTCCCACAAACACCTGCCATACTGCCTGCCCCCTCATGCTTTTAGCCCTTGCATGAACACTGTCACTATCCATTTCTTTATTCTGCTTTATTCATATTGCTTTTTCATCTTGCCCTGAGAAAACAGGGACATTGGTTTTTTACTGGTGTATTTCCAGCCCCTAAATGTTAGCTGACACTTCAGGGCTCAGTAGGTGTGGTGAATGAGTGAATGAATTAATTAGTGTTATACAGGGGAAACTGGGCTTCCCTGATAGCTCAGTTAGTAAAAAAACTCCACCTGCAATGCAAGAGACCCCAGTTTGATTCCTGGGTTGCGAAGATCTGCTGGAGAAGGGATAGGCTACCCACTCCAGTATTCTTGGGCTTCCTTTGTGGCTCAGCTGGCAAAGAATCCACCTGCAATGTGGGAGACCTGGGTTTGATCCCTGGGTTGGGAAGATTCCCTAGAGAAGGGAAAGGCTACCCACTCCATTATTCTGGCCTGGAGAATTCATGGACTGTATAGTCCATGGAGTCACAAAGAGTCAGACATGACTGAGAAACTTTCACTTATACTTCCACATACAGGCAAAAAGATTGGATGCTTGGGAATGTGAAGTTCGACCTTATATATGCCTAGGACAAGGAAGTGTGAAGGATAGGCTTTCCTGAGGAAGTAACATTTACACAGACACCTAAAAAACCCGTAAGAAATGCAAGTGAAGTGTGTTAAGGTAAGCCTACTATGTGCAGGGGGATCAAACTGGCCTTGACCCATCAAAAGTCACTGCTTTCCTCAGCGTATCTTTTGGTAACATGCTCCTGCTCTGTGACATATCCCTATGTCTTCCTTCTCTCTTCTCTACCAAAAATGTCAATACTGATGTGACCTGAGAGGTACTTTCTCCTTATTTTAATCTCTTTACAAGTCCCTAGAGCTGACTAGGGACTGTTCCCTACAACATAAGGTTAGGAGCTTGACATAGGGGGTCAGACCCCAGTTATACCACTGACTTAGGCAAACTTAGGTATAACCTTAGGCAAATCTCTTCAGCATCTGAGACTCTTTCCTTACCTAAGAAAAGCTGTAGTTAGAATTATTATTCTTTTCAGTCTATTGAATGAGGACTTTATTTTTAACATTACAAACTAATTCTCCTCAGAAAAGGTAGATCTTACACTCAAAGCCAATCTTCAAGCATTTTTAAAAAAAGAAACTGGGAAAGAAATCCATAGTTCATTAACAAGAAGATTCACAACTTCTTTTTACAGTAGTGATGGGAAGAAACCAATACACTTCGCAATCTACAGTGGTCCAAACTAAGTGTCTATAAAAGATTTTTAAATCTCAGAAAGATGACATAAAGTGGACAATTATGAAAGCTATTCATAATACAGAATCTGGCTCTTAACAACATAGGACAAATATTTGCTTTGCACTGCACCTAAGAAGGTTCCCTGATGGCTCAGTGGGTAAAGAACCTGCCTG
The DNA here is from genome assembly GCA_006410635.1 of Cephalophus harveyi. Taxonomy (NCBI): domain Eukaryota; kingdom Metazoa; phylum Chordata; class Mammalia; order Artiodactyla; family Bovidae; genus Cephalophus; species Cephalophus harveyi. Next base: position 296,579 of record SJYT01029250.1, on the reverse strand, counting down.
CAATACAGGAGACAAAAAAGACATGGGTTCAATCCCTGGAGAAGGAAGACTCCCTGGAGAAGGAAACAGCAACCCACTCCAGTATTCTGGCCTGGAAAATCCCATGGACAGAGGAGCCTAAGGGGCTATGGTCCATGGGGTCACAAAGAGTCAGACATGACTAAACAACTAACCCACTTAAGGCAGAGAGTTGGGGCAAAGCAAAATTTGTGTGAACACAATTTATTTTTCTTGTTGTTCAGTCACTAAGTCACATCTGACTCCTTGCAACCCCATGGTTAATAGCCATTTTAGCTATTATCCTCTGTAGTCATTTGTCTATACAAACCAAGTATCAGCTTGTGCCTTGAAGTTAATTCAGCCTGGCCCAGACTAGGTGATATGGGCACCCACTGCCCCACTGCACTGCACAGAGGAAGGGACTTCCCCGTCTGAACTTGGAAGGAGGCAATTTTAAGGAATTGGAGTCTCTTGTCCAGAACAGGTGATTAGGAAGCCAAATCGAGTGAACCTGCTACTGTGTCATCTGGGCTTTCCCATCTTTATAAGGGGGCTGGCATTTGCCAGTCACACGAAAGAGGAGAATAACATTCAAAGATCAGTCACCCTAGTGTGACTGATGAAAAGTTATGAAACTTTTCATAAATATGAAAGTTAAAATCATATCAACTTCCTTAGATCTCTCTCATACTCTTCTTTGCAAAATTACTTGAAACGTAATTTAGTCAATAGCTGGCCAAAGGGAGAAATGTGACCATTGCAATTTGTGATTCACTCGGTGATAGTTACAGTAAATGTAGCAATAACAGCAATAGACATAGCTATTATTCATTACATATCTACTGTGGGTATTGTTTTACCATAAGTACTTTACATCAATAAGTCATTATAAACCTTTCAGAAACCCTATGAAGTACTATCCCACTTTATAGAAGAGAAGACTGTCTCCTCAGTTCCAATAACAGGAAATCAGAGAGATTTCAGTAGAAGAGTCAAGCCAAGGAAAACATGAATTCAGCAGACAGTAGGAAATCTGTCAGGAAATAACATCCTGCCCCTAGTCACTGTATCAGTTGGCACTTTGATTTACTGTATGAATTTCTAATAATGAAACAACCATTTCAGCCCTTAGAAATATTTAAATAAAAGCAAGTCATGTGAAAGGTCACTTGAGTCACTTTTCAAAAAATTTTATTTTATATTGAAATATAGTTGATGTTGTGTTAGTTTCAGGTGTACAGCAAAGTGATTCAGTTATACATGTATCTATTCTTTTTCAAATTCTTTTGATTACTTCAAAATTTTGATCCATCTTTAAGGATAGCTTCTGGCCATGTCTATACTAATAGTAGTTGTATTCTTCAACTTATTTAGAAGTAGTATTGGTGATAGACTTCTATGTTTTCAATGTACAAAACACTTTCAACACATTATTTCATCTGATCCTTTCAACAAAGGTGTGTAATAGAAATTTTAACTTTTCTATATAAAAAGTTGAAGCTCAAAGATGTCCTCCAGCCCCCGACCTAGGCAGCAGAACTGGGGCAAAAGCCATGTATTCTGGTGAAATCCACCACCTTTCTACTATATCATCTTTCATCTTTTTAAAAAAAAATGGACAACCCAGATCTCTACACAGCAAAAATCAAGTTCATAACCATACACTAGGTACTCTAACAGGCCAGTGAACTTATAGAAGTGTTAGGTAGTTAGAATAGGGAAAAGGAGTCCAGAATGGTGGTGGCTAAAAGATAAGGAAAAGAAAAGCCTCGGGGAACATATAAAAGGAGGAGCCGAAGCGCTGGGGGTCTCTCTCTCTCTCTCTCTCTCTCTCTGCCGCACGCTGAGGTGCTCTTCGTGTCTTTGGGTCGACATGCCCTCACGCCTCGAGGATGGATTCTCCTGTTATTATCTAAATAAAATAGAGCTGTAACACGGAGCTGGAGCTCCGTGGGGTCGGGAGCTGTAACACTGATTTGTCTAAGAGCTATAACATGGTCTCTCCAATATCCGAGAGCTGTGACACGCTGAGGGCTTTAATGTCCGTCACTCCAAATCTTTGTTGTGGTGAGACAGAACCGAGTATACACTCGCCTGACAGAAGTATGTCTGTTGCTGTATAAAACAAAGATTATGAACCAGTGTTCAAACTGAGACAAATCCCCCCAACCCCGAAACTCTCCTGCTAACAGACAATGGCGCCATTGCAGTATACAGATGCTCTTTATGGGCTAGAAACACAGACCTTGGAAAAACTCAAAGTTCTGTTGGTGTTGTTTTCTTTTTGTTGCTTTAATCTAAGTTGGCTAGTAGCCAGAGGAATGAGGTGGTTACCTCTCCTTCTGATCCTCAACATTTTAACTGAAAAGAAATGCATGTTCCTTGTGTCTTGCAAAGTAACATTCTGTGATCTGGGGCTTTGAGACCTTCCCTGATGTCTAGTAGAGAGAAGGAGTAAAGGCTCCTGAGCCTGGCGTCAAGCCCCAATTCACTCATCCCTGATAGGTAAGCAAAAAAGAGTTCAGGTCAGAGCCGTTCAGTTTCCCTCTGGAATGCCCCTGAGGCCGTGGCTGAGTGTGGGGAAATCCATGTCATCACCTTCCCACCACTGAACAGTCACAGCTCTTAGTGGCTTCCAGAGGCTTTCAGAGTGAGGTTGAGGTCAAGTAGGGCCAAACAATGGGATTCCTACCCCCAAGGACAGAGGAAGAGGCTAGTTTCATTTCACAGTCAACACATACACTACTTCCTCTGGAGACACTTTTAGACTCAAAGCACTGCCCAAACTGAAGGCCGTGGTAGCAAATAGCTATCTCTGATGTTCTTGGCCCTCTAGAGGTCTGGGCTATAGCCCCGCCTGCTTTTCAGCTCAACAGACAAGGACTCAGCCCTGAGATCCACTGGCTTCCAACTTAAGGGCAAATCCCTAGAAAGACCCGGCTCCTCCATGCTTGTGGTGCTGTGATAGTGTCAGACAGAGCTTCACTGCAATCAGGACTCAGATCTCTAAGCACTTTGCAACAGAGACTTTAGGGCTTTTTTAGATGAGGAGCAATTAGGAGGGCGTGGAGAGGTTGAAGAGACAAATGTAGTTCCAGGGGAAAAAAGGCATGATTTTATATTAGAGATGTTTTAAAAAAGACTCTTAAAAGTAAAGCCCCAAAGACAGAGGATGAGATGGTTGGATGGCATCACTGACTCAATGGACATGGGTTTGTGTGGACTCCGGGAGTTGGTGATAGACAAGGAGGCCTGGTGTGCTGCAGTTCATGGGGTCACAGAGTCGGACACGACTGAGTGACTGAACTGAACTGAACTGAAAAAAAGAGTCTTGAAAGTAAAGCCCCAAAGCATCACACTGCTACTGCAAAGACATCTTCCCTGGTTGAATGTGATCTCACAGTACCCTCCTCCCTCCACACCCTTTGTGTTTTTATTTTTTTAATTAATTTCTTTATTTTAATTGGAGGCTAATAATTTTACAATATTGTACTGGTTTTTGCCATACATTGACATGAATCAGCCATGGGACACCCTCTGTTTTGATGCCACATCGTACCGGCTGATGGCAGTCCTGGTAGTGTACTGCTCCATTGCTGGAGAACATCACTCCAGTACAAGCTGTCCTCACTAATTTAGTTGACACTCGAGATCCTGTTATCACAAAGAATGATACTGCCTCTGTGAGTCTCTTCTGTTATGGGCAAGTCCACAGTGTCTAGATGACATCCCTTTAACTGGTTGAGCACATCATCCAACACGGATATTCCCAGCCTACCTTGCAATCTCAATTCCCCTTCATTGTGTTCTTTCTCCTGTGAGTCCAAGTTAGAAATTATTAGTGGCTACTGATTACTTTTTCAGTCCCATCAAGCTAGTCCCTAGTGCAAAAAGGAAACAGCCCTCCATTCAACTGCTAGTGAAAAGCCTTCTGTTAAGCAGACCCTCTCCATATATATTTAACTCACATTGCTTTCCATCTTTGGCAGCAGTAACAAATAGACCATTTCAAATATGGAGACTTTAAGAAAAAACATGGAAAATGAGGGTGGGAGGACAGGGCTGTTGGTGGAGACTTTCACTTCCATGTACTACCTAAAGTGTGCATCTTGTCACTTTTTATCTGAGAATAGGCAGAGAACCAAGAAACAGACATATCATCTGGTTCTGAATTGCAGCCATACTTTAAAAAAAAAAAAAAACTTGCCAAAGAGATTGACTGCATCATAATAAGCGGTCCTGTTCTCCCACCAGCATAATCAGAGCTGTTCTTAGCACACCACACATGTAAACCTTTTGCTTCCATATACCATGCCAGAGTCTTCCTCTGCTAAGTTGCTTCAGTCGTGTCCGACTCTGTGTGACCCCATAGACAGCAGCCCATCAGGCTCCCCATCCCTGGGATTCTCCAGGCCAAGAATACTGGAGTGGGTTGCCATTTCCTTCTCCAATAGTCTTCCTCTAGGCCCTCTTATTTTTCTAGAATGACCCACAAGGCTACTTTGTCATAAAACAGAGCACCCACAATCCCCAATGCTGCATCCAATCTTTGAACCTAAAGGAGTTTCAGGACATCCAAACTCATCCAAGGTTTGTCAGGGTCCATCGCGGACCAGCAAGCTCAGCTAAAGATGGAGGGAGGAGGGAAAGGAACTCTCTTCTGAGACGCTAATCTGACAAGCTGCCAGAGCTACAGGAGTATTGTTCCAAGGAATCTTCATAGCCAACCAACAGGTAGCATCTTCTCCCTTTACATGTGATGAATTAATAGTGAAAAGGGTTTCATAAACTGGCCAGTGTCACATGATCCAAGCCTGGGCCTGGGGTCATATGCTATCTCTCTCCACGGCACCACACAGCCCCAGTTCTGGAGCTCAGGGTATAGGACATGAGAAAATGAGAAATGCTTAGCTGTTTGAATTTTCTCTTAAAAGCAAGAATAAGTCAGCATTTACTTAAAACTTTTTATCTTACATATAACACTCTGGTAGGAACATGGAGAACTTAAAGAAGGAGGGTAACATGGAAGATAAGGAGCCCAATAAGAAGGCTACTGCAGTATTCCAGGAGACTGTGGACCAGGTTGGAAGTCAGGCATGTATTGGTTAGAATTCCATGGTTTCAAGCAACATAAATAAACAAATATAGACACTCAGACCCTTTAGCTACATGGGAAGGGTCTCCATTGGAAGGATTTGGTGGGCTTACATGACAGCCAGGAGACTGGAGAGCAGGATTGGAGAATGTATCGTAACCAAGAGCTCCAACAGTCTAGTGGACAGGAGGAAGAGCAGCCCTCACGTAGTCGGTTGGGTGGCATGTTGCCCCAACCCTGCATGAGTGGCCACCAGCCACTTCTCTGTTGTCCAGTCCCTCTCTCAAGTTTCAGAGACCTGGGACAGAACAGCTACGTGGCCAAGTTTAAGTCACACACCAGAGATCTACTTTGGAAAATGAGCAAGAAGAGGAAAGATCTTGTATTCTTAGATTCCACAATGGGATGCAGGCACCTGGAATTACCTCCTAACAAGAGGTTATACCACAAAAGAGAGGTAATTAGCCCCAGTGGAAATCCAGGCAGTATTCAGAAATTAGAATAGAAGATGGGCAGCTCCAGAGTGATCAGCGTTTGCGAGAAGTACAAACAGCAGATTTAAGGAGGAGATGATGGCATTTGAAGTGCCGTAAGTATCGAACACTTCCCAAAGTCTTCAGTTTGCAAGGCAGGGGGCTCAGGGCTATTTGAGATATTTGGAAGCATAAGATGCACATGGAATGTGAGACCTCAACACAAGGAGATAAATTATAATAAGGCATATATATCCTATATAAATGAAGATAATAAGACATGAAATTCAGAAATAGAAGGGTTAACAAATATAAAATAATTAGGAAAGTCATCTTGAGCACCGTGGAACTTGAGGAGTATGTAGAATTTGGGCCAACAGACAGGAAAGGAGATCATTCTAGGCAGGGTGGGTGATCTGAGCAGAGGTGTGGGAGTGCAACATGCAAGATGCATGTAGGAATTGATTCATGTGCAGCGGTCAAGGGCAGAGTTAATAGGAGGAACTATGAACTCCGGGAGTTGGCGATGGACAGGGAGGCCTGGCGTGCTGTGATTCATGGGGTCGCAAAGAGTCGGACATGACTGAGCGACTGAACTGAACTGAACTGATGCCTGACTGAGGGGCAGTGATATCTAAGATGCCCTTATTGCTTCAGTCATGTCTGACTCTGTGTGAGCCTATGGACTGTAGCCTGGCAGGCTCCTCTGTCCATGGGATTCTCCAGGCAACAGTACTGGAGTAGGTTGCCATCCCCTCCTCCAGGGGATCTCACTGACCTGTGCATCGGCAGGCAGGTTCTTTGACCCTAGTGCCACGTGGGAAATCCAAGATGCACAAAGATGGACAGCTTTCCCTATCTCTTCTTGTTTAACTGGCCTTGGTCAGTCACTAAGCAGTTCCATTTCAAGACTTTAGTGAAGAAAATAAGGAAGGTATATTTGCGAAACTGAGAGTTCAGGCTCAAATCTGTCATTGGTAGTGAGAGAAGAAAGAAAACAGCACCGACAGAGACTAGCATTGAGCTTCAAGTTCCTGACTCCCCTTCCCAAACCAGGGCCACCTGGGTTGGCTGAACTCATCTAACTCATTATCAGGTGGCCCCACCATGCTCCCTGCTGCTCCCCCTTCCTACCTTTCAGCAACACTGCCTCTCACCAACTTGCAGAGCCAAGACCTGGGGAGAGGGCTGGGTCCCAAACGGGGAGTGGAAGCCTGGATCTTCCTGGACCCTGGCTCCACAGCGGCAGGAGTCTTTTCCTCCAGCAGCTGCTTTAATATCAGAACAGATCTACTGGAGCCACCACTCCACCCAAAGGCTTTCCCATCCTCACATTTCCACTTTCCTAAAGTGGGAAAGCAAATGGTATAAGAGGACAATATACTATTACACAACCAGCTGACACTTGCAGGAGTCAGGCCTCCAGAGCCCTGCCAGCAATTCTGGATGCTTTCATTTTCAGACCCCTGCAGACTCCAGGAGGGATCCGTCTGCTGTTGTTCTCTTGCCCTCTCCAGATTCTGGGGAATGATATACCAAGCTTACTACAGGATTGAGCAGACCAAGACATGGCACCACCATGCAACACAGACAGAGGCTTTTCCTTTAAGGAGACTCAGAGGAGGGGGAGAATGCATACTTCCCATCAAAGAGGACTGGCCAGGCAGCTTTGTTTGCTTCCACAATCCTATTTTCCCTGTGGGTCATGGTGACATTCAGTTCAGTTCAGTTCAGTCGCTCAGTCGTGTCCGACTCTTTGCTCAGGTATATTGCACCCTTGTTATTGTAGTTACATAGCATTGGTTATTTTATAAAATACTGTTCATACATAAATTTATAAATAAATATCCATAGCACATGTATATAGAAATATTCAATATACTCCAAAATGTCTGGAAAATTTCTTAATGATATTTTAAAACATCAAGTTGCAAATTATAATTAACATGTAAGTAAACAGTAAAGCATGTAAAACATTTAGGCTTGATCAACTTTATTACTAATTTAATGTTAGTATGGTTTTAATTAAAGAGTGAGTCTAAAATATGTGTTTGCACTCCTTCGACTTTTGTACATTGGTAACAAGTACATGAACAATAAAGAATTCTAAATGTGTGTTGTGTATTTGACACACTAAAATCCTATATCATAGTATTATATTTTTTAAATACCCTGCATTTGATTGCTCAAATTATTATTAAATGTGCATGTGAGCATGCACACACAATATTGTAAATCCAAAGGAATTGCCTTCAAAAAACATTGTACTCTTGATTCTGTATCCTGTCTGTCTTGGATGTCTTCAGTTCAGTTCAGTTCAGTCACTCAGTCGTGTCCGACTCTTTGCGACCCCATGAATCTCAGCACGCCAGGCCTCCCTGTTCATTACCATCTCTTGGAGTTCACTCAGACTCACATCCATCAAGTCAGCGATGCCATCCAGCCATCTCATCCTCGGTCGTCACCTTCTCCTCCTGCCCCCAATCCCTCCCAGCATCAAGGTCTTTTCCAATGAGTCAACTCTTCGCATGAGGTGGCCAAAGTACGGAGTTTCAGCTTTAGCATCATTCCTTCCAAAGAAATCCCAGGGTTGATCTCCTTTAGAATGGACTGGTTGGATCTCCTTGCAGTCCAAGGGACTCTCAAGGGTCTTCTCCAACACCACAGTTCAAAAACATCAATTCTTCAGCGCTCAGCCTTCTTCACAGTCCAACTCTCACATCCATACATGACCACAGGAAAAACCATAGCCTTGACTAGATGGACCTTAGTCGGCAAAGTAATGTCTCTGCTTTTGAAAATACTATCTAGGTTGGACATAACTTTTCTTCCAAGGAGTAAGCGTCTTTTAATTTCATGGCTGCAGTCACCATCTGCAATGATTTTGGAGCCCAAAAAAATAAAGTTTGAGCAAGGATGGGCTCGATAAAGGACAGAAATGGTATGGACCTAACAGAAGCAGAAGATATTAAGAAGAGGTGGCAAGAATACACAGAAGAACTGTACAAAAAAGATCTTCACGACCCAGATAATCATGATGATGTGATCACTAATCTAGAGCCAGACATCTTGGAATGTGAAGTCAAGTGGGCCTTANTCCTCTTTCACTTTCATCAAGAGCCTTTTGAGCTCCTCTTCACTTTCTGCCATAAGGGTGGTGTCATCTGCATATCTGAGGTTATTGATATTTCTCCCGGCAATCTTGATTCCAGCTTGTGTTTCTTCCAGTCCAGCATTTCTCATGATGTACTCTGCATAGAAGTTAAATAAGCAGGGTGACAATATACAGCCTTGATGGACTCCTTTTCTTATTTGGAACCAGTCTGTTTTATGCGTGGTCCGCTGCGAGAACTGGGCCGAAGCACTACGTGTGGTCCGCTGTGAGAGCTGGGCTGGCACACTACACGTGGCCGGGAGGAGCTACCCCACGTCCAAGGTCAGGGGCAGCAGCCTAGAGTGCCAGGCTGCGATGGCGCAGGAACGGCCGAGAGGAACTACCCTGTGCTGAGGTCGGGGTGGCGACCGAGAGGAGCTACCCTGCACCCGAGGTCAGTGGCGGGCCAGGAGGTGACACCCTGCATCCGAGGTTGGGGTGGCGGCCGGGAGGAGCTGCCCCACATCCGAGGCCAGTGGCGGCCAGGAGAGGACACCTGGCATCCGAGGTCTGGGCGGCAGCTGGGTGGAACTACTTCGCATCCGGGGCCTGTGACGGCCGGGAGGAGACACCCTGTGCCCAAGGTCAGTGGCGGCCGGGAGGAGACACCCCGCGTCCGAAGTCAGGGGCGGCCGGGAGGAGACACCCCGCGTCTGAGGTCGGGGGCAGTCGGGAGAGGCCCCCTCGAGCTTGAGGCCGGGGGCGGTGACCCTGGTGAGCCACCACGAGCCTGAGGCCAGGGGCAGCAGCTGGGAGGAGCCACCCACACCCAAGGCCAGGGCCAGTGGCCGGGAGGAGCAACCCAAGGATCGGTGGCTGCACAGGCGCAGGAGGGCCTAGAGGAGCTATCCCAAGTTGAAGGTCAGGAATGGCGACGGTAAGGAGATACCCCTCATCCAAGGTAAGGAGCAGCGGCTGTGCTTTGCTGAAGCAGCCGTGAAGAGATACCCCACACCCAAGGTAAGAGAAACCCAAGTAAGATGGTAGGTGTTACAAGAGGGCATCAGAGGGCAGACATACTGAAACCATATTCATAGAAAACTAGTTGATCTAATCACACTAGGACCACAGCCTTATCTAACTCAATGAAACCAAGCCATGCCTGCAGGGCAACACAAGACAGGCAGGTCATGATGGAGAGGGCTGACAGAACGTGGTCCACTGGAGAAAGGAATGGCAAGCCACTTCAGTATTCTTGCCTTGAGAACCCCATGAACAGTATGAACAGGCAAAATGATAGGATACCAAAAGAGGAGCTCCCCAGATCATTAGGTGCCTAATATGCTACTGGAGATCAGTGGAGAAATAACTCCAGAAAGAATGAAGGGATGGAGCCAAAGCAAAAACAATACCCAGCTGTGCATGTGACTGGTGATAGAAGCAAGATCCGATGCTGTAAAGAGCAATATTGCATAGGAACCTGGAATGTCAGATCCATGAATCAAGGCAAATTGGAAGTGGTCAAACAAGAGATGGCAAGGGTGAACGTCGACATTCTAGGAATCAGCGAACTAAAATGGACTGGAATGGGTGAATTTAACTCAGATGACCATTATATCTACTACTGCGGGCAGGAATCCCTCAGAAGAAATGGAGTAGCCATCATGGTCAACAAAAGAGTCCGAAATGCAGTACTTGGATGCAATCTCAAAAACGACAGAATGATCTCTGTTCGTCTCCAAGGCAAACCATTCAATATCACAGTTATCCAAGTCTATGCCCCAACCAGTAATGCTGAAGAAGCTGAAGTTGAACGGTTTTATGAAGACCTACAAGATCTTTTAGAACTAACACCCAAAAAAGATGTCCTTTTCATTATAGGGGACTGGAATGCTAAAGTAGGAAGTCAAGAAACACCTGGAGTAACAGGCAAATTTGGCCTTGGAATGCGGAATGAAGCAGGGCAAAGACTAATAGAGTTTTGCCAAGAAAATGCACTGGTCATAGCAAACACCCTCTTCCAACAACACAAGAGAAGACTCTACACGTGGACATCACCAGATGGTCAACACCGAAATCAGATTGATTATATTCTATGCAGCCAAAGATGGAGAAGCTCTATACAGTCAACAAAAACAAGACCAGGAGCTGACTGTGGCTCAGATCATGAACTCCTTATTGCCAAATTCAGACTCAAATTGAAGAAAGTAGGGAAAACCACTAGACCATTCAGGTATGACCTAAATCAAATCCCTTATGATTATACAGTGGAAGTGAGGAATAGATTTAAGGGCCTAGATCTGATAGATAGAGTGCCTGAAGAACTATGGAATGAGGTTCGTGACATTGTACGGGAGACAGGGATCAAGACCATCCCCATGGAAAAGAAATGCAAAAAAGCAAAATGGCTGTCTGGGGAGGCCTTACAAATAGCTGTGAAAAGAAGAGAGGCGAAAAGCAAAGGAGAAAAGGAAAGATATAAGCACCTGAATGCAGAGTTCCAAAGAATAGCAAGAAGAGATAAGAAAGCCTTCTTCAGTGATCAATGCAAAGAAATAGAGGAAAACAACAGAATGGGAAAGACTAGAGATCTCTTCAAGAAAATTAGAGATACCAAGGGAACATTTCATGCAAGGATGGGCTCGATAAAGGACAGAAATGGTATGGACCTAACAGAAGCAGAAGATATTAAGAAGAGGTGGCAAGAATACACAGAAGAACTGTACAAAAAAGATCTTCACGACCCAGATAATCATGATGATGTGATCACTAATCTAGAGCCAGACATCTTGGAATGTGAAGTCAAGTGGGCCTTAGAAAGCATCACTACGAACAAAGCTAGTGGAGGTGATGGAATTCCAGTTGAGCTGTTTCAAATCCTGAAAGATGATGCTGTGAAAGTGCTGCACTCAATCTGCCAGCAAATTTGGAAAACTCAGCAGTGGCCACAGGACTGGAAAAGGTCAGTTTTCATTCCAATTCCAAAGAAAGGCAATGCAAAAGAATGCTCCAACTACCGCACAATTGCACTCATCTCACATGTTAGTAAAGTAATGCTCAAAATCCTCCAAGCCAGGCTTCAGCAATACGTGAACCATGAACTCTCTGATGTTCAAGCTGGCTTTAGAAAAGGCAGAGGAACCAGAGATCAAATTTCCAACATCCTCTGGATCATGGAAAAAGCAAGAGAGTTCCAGAAAAACATCTATTTCTGCTTTATTGACTATGCCAAAGCCTTTGACTGTGTGGATCACAATAAACTGTGGAAAATTCTGAAAGAGGTGGGAATATCAGACCACCTAACCTGCCTCTTGAGAAATCTGTATGCAGGTCAGGAAGCAACAGTTAGAACTGGACATGGAACAACAGACTGGTTCCAAATAGGAAAAGGAGTACGTCAAGGCTGTATATTGTCACTGAGAGTCAGAGTAAAGGTTAAATTCCTCATCTGCAAACATAGCAAAAGCCTTTATAACAGCTTTGAGTTCAGCTCTTTGAGCTGAAGTTTCCTGTGATTGTAAAACCTTATGCTGACTTCTTGTAAGAATAGAAGCTCTGCCATTAGCTGACCCTTCAGTAAAAGCTATCTGCACATCTGGAATAGGGAACTGTTTGCTTCTAACAGGGAAAATAACTGGATGTCTAGAGATAAAAATTAACAAAGCATGCAAGGGTAAATGATGCAGAATTTGACCACAATAGTTTTCTATAGCAATCTGCCAGTCTTCATCAAACATTAGAAGAGCATCAAGCTATTCTTTGTTATATGGAATTAAAATTTCTGATGGCTCTTTACCAAATAATTCAATGCTCTGCTTTCTTCCTTTTAATATCAGAGTAGCTATCAACCCTGGATAAGAAGCCACTACTTTTTTAGCTTGAGAGGGAAGATCGACCCACTCTAGGGGGCCATTTTGCAACAAAACTCCAGTAGGTGCAGTGGGTGTAGCCAGGCAAATGAATTGCCAGGTAGCTGCCCATTCAAATCTTTTTACATAACTATCAGATAAAGCCTGTTCTACTTTGCATAAGGCTTCCTGAGATGCAGCAATTAATTGCCGTTTTGAAGTTGGGTCAGGATCCCCATGCAGAATGTTAAAGATAGGCTTTTGTTTAGCAGTGGTTAGTTTAAGATAAGGCCTTATCAAATTGATATCACCTAAAAGTTTCTGATAATCATTCAGAGTAACAAGATAGTCTTTTGTTAATTGTAGTGGGACATGAGTCACTGTTTTTGAATTTATAACCCTTCCTAAATAAGTTATGGGTGGGTTGGTTTGAATTTTCTCAGGGGCAATTTTTAAGCCTCTAGCTGACAATGCCTGAGTCAAATCTTGGAGGACAGTTTGCAAATGAGCTCTATCTGGATGAGCTATTAAAATATCATCCATGTAATGAATCATATATGCTTGTTCATATTTAGTCCTAATATCTTCCAAAGCAGCATTGACAAATTTCTGACATAAAGTAGGGCTATTTTTCATCCCCTGGGGTAACACCTTCCACTGAAACCTTAAATAAGGCTGTTTGAGATTTTCTGATGGCAGACTAAAGGCAAACCGCTTTTTATCTTCAGCACTTAAAGGAATGGTGAAAAAACAGTCTTGTAAATCAATCACAATTATATTATATCCCTCTGGAGTGGCTACTGGGGAAGGGAACCCAGGTTATAAGGCCCCCATGTCCTCCATAGTGGCATTAATTGCTTTCAAATCTCAGGCCGGACCCACAGGGTGGCCAAGCACCCAGCGAACCAAGAGTTAATGGCAGTGTAGTGGAGGATTGCGGAGCTACACACGGCCAATTTAATTTTAAAATTTTTTAAATTTATGTTTTAAAAACATAAATTTAGGGATATGTTAATTTAGGTCTAATGTTTAGTTTAGATCTCTGTATAAATTTAAATAATAAATGTATAACCTCCTTATCACATTTAGGTATGCAGATATACCCAAATACAAAATGTATTTATATATGTATTTATATATGGTAATAAGTATAAATTTATCGATATATAATATATATAAATCAATATACTTGAATTAATTTTTATAATTATATTAATCAATACATATCATAGTAATATAATATGTATATAACCAATATCAATTAATATAATGTGCTGTAGCAATATACATACTATATATATAATATAATTATATAATGCATATAATATGTATATATAATATACACATCAATTTCAGTTCAGTTCAGTTGCTCAGTCGTGTCCGACTCTTTGCGACCCCATGAATCGCAGCATGCCAGGCCTCCCTTTTCATCACATGTCAATTTATATGTGGGAAACAGATGGAGAAACAGTGGAAACAGTGTCAGACTTTATTTTGGGGGGATCCAAAATCACTGCAGATGGTGCTTGCAGCCATGAAATGAAAAGACAGTTACTCCTTGAAAGAAAAGTTATGACCAACATAGATAGCATATTCAAAAGCAGAGACATTACTTTGCCGGCTAATGTCTGTCTAGTCAAGGCTATGGTTTTTCCAGTAGTCATGTATGGATGTGAGAGTTGGACTGTGAAGAAGGCTGAACACTGAAGAATTGATGCTTTTGAACTGTGGTGTTGGAGAAGACTCTTGAGAGTCCCTTGGATTGCAAGGAGATCCAACCAGTCCATTCTGAAGGAGATCCAACCTGGGATTTCTTTGGAGGGAATGATGCTAAAGCTGAAACTCCAGTACTTTGGCCACCTCATGTGAAGAGTTGACTCATTGGAAAAGACTTTGATGCTGGGAGGGATTGGGGGCAGGAGGAGAAGGGGACGGCTGAGGATGAGATGGCTGGATGGCATCACTGACTCGATGGACTCGAGTCTGAGTGAACTCCGGGAGTTGGTGATGGACAGGGAGGCCTGGTGCGCTGTGATTTGTGGGGTCACAAAGAGTCGGACATGACTGAGTGACTGAACTGAACTGAACTGAAGTATAAATGTATAAATAGAATTAGGTATACTTTTATTATTCCTCATTTATACCCAAAATGTCCCATTTGGCCACAAGAGAAACATTTTTTATTTGTAGAATCGTTTCCATTATGATCAAGCTTTCTTCCACATCTTTAAATTAACAGTTCCCTCTTCTGGCAACCAAGGACATTGTTCCTACACAAATTTAAAAAAGGATTGAACACTAGCCTTTTTAACTTTAATTCTTCTTTTGTTTAACAGTTGCAAAATTATTTCTATAAAGAGTTGTTGTTCTTTTGACTCATTGTAACCCATGTCAGAGATATCTATAGAGAAAGATTTAAGATTTCTGTAGAGAAATATTCAAGACTTCATCACAGATCTCTTGTCTTACATTGCAAGAATCAACACTTCAGGTTTTTTTCAATGTATTAACAGAGTTTCATTTCAACCCTTCAGGTTTCAACACTTCAGGTTTCTTTCAACCTATTAACAGGGTTTCTTTTCAACCCAATACTGCCCACCCCTCTTTCTCTACCCTATCTTATGCAGGGGGGTCCCGGGCACCCTGAGTGGGGTCCTCAGTTCAGTTCAGTCGCTCAGTCTTGTCCAACTCTTTGCGACCCCATGAATCGCAGCACGCCAGGCCTCCTTGTCCATCACCATCTCTCGGAGTTCACTCAGATTCACATCCATCGAGTCAGTGATGCCATCCAGCCATCTCATCCTCAGCCGTCCCCTTCTCCTCCTGCCCCCAATCCCTCCCAGCATCAGAGTCTTTTCCAATGAGTCAACTCTTCACATGAGGTGGCCAAAGTACTGGAGTTTCAGCTTTAGCATCATTCCCTCCAAAGAAATCCCAGGTTGGATCTCCTTCAGAATGGACTGGTTGGATCTCCTTGCAGTCCTAATCATCTGAAAACTGCACAATGGGGGACCTACCTTTGGATAGCCTGTTCCAGGCACCACTTGCCAGGGTCCAGCCCAGNTCAGCTTTAGCATCATTCCCTCCAAAGAAATCCCAGGTTGGATCTCCTTCAGAATGGACTGGTTGGATCTCCTTGCAGTCCTAATCATCTGAAAACTGCACAATGGGGGACCTACCTTTGGATAGCCTGTTCCAGGCACCACTTGCCAGGGTCCAGCCCAGGTTGGATCCAGGGTATCCTCAGGGGGATGGTGTCAGCATCTGAAAGAGATTAGTTAGAGATCTAGAGGGAGATAAGGAAGAAATGTTACAGTTAAGAAAATAGAGGCGAGAAAGAGGATGATATTCCTTGGTTCATGCAGAAAGCTAAAAGAGCTCCAGACAAGGAAAATATTCTGTTCACCTAAGCCACAGGTGCCCTTTCGGTCTCCCAAAAGAGAAGACGCACAGTGCCTTCCTGGTCAGGTCTTAGAACCCCAGGCAAAAAAATGAAGGCAGAGAGCCTCTGTGCTCCAAGGGATCAGCCTGAAAAAGAGGGAGAGAGAGAGAGAGAGAATTGACACGGGGAGACAAATATCATTGAGTGAGGCCCAAACTTTATTTTCCAGGGGGGCTTGTATACCTTGAGCTGTACATAGAAATACAGAGCTCTGAGGTGATTTATATCATCTTCTAGCCAGAAGACCTGCTAACATTTTTATGACCTTTTCTGATAAGGATTAGTCAACCAGAAAACTTATTTTCTCCAAAGGTGATTTATCTGAAGTCAGGCGCCACTCTCAGAAAGCACTAGAAATGGTTACATTCCCATAGGTTAAGGGTGAAGTGGGCTATAACATGGGAAGAATTTCTGATGTGGTTAAATCAAAGGATACAGCTTACTTTTTCCACATACCAACTATACTAATTCATGTATGTTCTCAAAAACATAATGGGTACAGGATGTGGAAACTTAGCAGCAAATATTGGCTCAACAATGAAACCCTCCACCAGAACTATTCTACTAATTTCTTAACTCCCCATGAGACTCTATATTTTTAGAATATTATATGCTTCCCATGCCTCTCACAGTTGGGAGGCCATAAACGATCACATGTGTAACTGCAGGAGCCTGAACAAACCTGTCAGGCTTCTTAGAAAATCATCAGAGGGGTTTGGATTGGAATACTCTTATTACACCCAGGAGAATTATTACCTAAAGCTCTAAGTTGTTTTCTTCAGAGAAAGGTGGTCGGGGATAGCCCACTGTTAATATTAGAGGCGTTGATGAGAGGCAAAAAATTTAGTAAAACAGACAGTTTCTGGTTTTGGGGTAGATGCTCAAGAAGTATCAGGGAGGTCCCTCGAGGCCTGATTTTGCCTTGCCCATCAGGTCTCTCCACATGAACTTGTCATGGGTGGGATCGATCCAGCGAGTCTCTCGAGGCCTGACTTTGCCTTACCCGTAAGGCCTCTCCCACATGACCTTCCCATGGGTGGGATCTCCTGGGCTGGATCCTGGCAGACATGGATCTAGGAGTTCCTATGGAGTTTTAACAGGGGAGTCAGGCCTCGCCTTGTGTGGAAACATGGAAGTCTGCTTTCCCTCCAGCTGTAAAAGTAGTGTCAGGCTTCCTGTCAAGTTGACATTGGGATCTGTGGCTTTCTCTAGAGGTTCCACAGAAATGTCACATGTCCCATCATGTTCTGAGTCGATACTCGGGGTGACAGTCAAGTCACTGCAGGGGAATCAGGTTTATCTGGAGTGGATTGGGACACCTGGTTTTTTTGGAATTGTGGCAAGACCCATGGAGTCCCTCTCGTGTTTTAAGGTGAGACCGCCTCCTCTTGAGGTGCAATGGGAATTTTGGCATTCCTTTCCTGATGAAGCAGGGAAATGAACCCTCATCTTGGGATGAGGAGGGAAAAACTGGTCTCTTCTTGACTTGTGGTGGGACACTCAGTGTCCCTCTTGAATGGAGACGGGTATTTCGGGGAACTTCATGAGTTGTATCAAAGGTGTCAAGAACCCCTTTGAGGCTTAAGAGGAAAGATGCGGCTTCTCTCGAGACGCTGCAGTGGAAAAGGGCCTCATCTCACATTGAGGGGAGAATCTCCTGGTTTTTCTCGAGTTGCGGCAGGAACATTTGAGTTCCTCTCAAGTTACGACGGGACCTCAGGGACCACTCGTGTTGCCTCAGGAAAGTCCAGTCTCCATGTGAGTTGCGAGGGGCCTCTCGGGATTCTTCTCCAGTCGGTACCAGGCCCTATGACCTCATCTGCACTTGAGGCCGGAACTCAGGTTTCCTCTCCAATGCTGGCGAATCATGTTTATCTGGAGTGGTTTAGGACATCTGGGTTTTTTGGAATTGGGATCCACGATTTTTGGAAAACCAATCTTGGGAATCCTATGGAGTTTCAACAGGGCAGTCAGGTCTCGTCGCATGTGGAGACATGGCAGTCCGCTTTCGTCTCGAGCTGTAAAAGTAGTGTCAGAGTTACTGTTGAGTTGAAATAGGGTTCAGTGGCTTTCTCTAGATGTGCCACAGGACTTTCACACCTGCCATAGTGTTTTGAGTCAATACTCGGGGTGACAGTCGAGTCAGTGCAGGGGAATCAGGTGTACCTGGAGTGGATTGGGACATCAGGATTTTTTGAATTGTGGCATGAACCCTGGAGTTCCTCTCGAGTTTCAAGTTGAGACCACCTCCACTTGAGGTGTGATGGGAATGCCGAGGTTCCTTTCCCAACAAAGCAGGGAAATGGAACTTCATCTCAAGATGAGGAGGGAAAAACGGGGCTCCTCTTCTGTTGTGGCGGTCACTCAGTGCTCCTCTTGAGTGGAGATGGATATGCCAGGGAACTACTTGAGTTGCATCAAGGGAGTCAAGGACCCTTGCGAGGCTAAAGAGGGAAGATTGGGATTTCTCTCGAGACACTGCAGCAGAAAAGGGCCCATGTCACGTTGAGGAAAAAATCTCCTGAATTTTCTCGAGTTGTGGCAGGAAACCTGGGGTTCATCTCGAGTTATGATGGGGACCTCAGGGACCTGCTCGTGTAGATTCAGGAAAGTCCAGTCACCATGTCAGCTGCGAGGGGACTCCTCGGGATTCTTCTTCAGTCAGTGCCGGGTCCTAGGTCTTCGTCTGGATTTAAGGCCAGAACCTCAGGTTTCCTCTCCAGTGCCAACATGGACCTCAGCATTCCTATGGAGTTTCAAGAGTTGAGTCAGGCTTCGCCTCATGTGGAGACATGGAACTCCACTTTCCTCTCGAGCTGTAAAAGTAGTGTCAGGATTTCTGTCTAATTGACTTAGGGATCTGTAGCTTTCCCTCGATGTGCCACAGGGCTGTCAAACCTCCTGCCATGTTTTGAGTAGATACTCGGGGTGACAGTCGAGTCAGTGCAGTGGATTCAGGTTTATCTGGAGTGATTTGGGACATCAGAGTCTTTTTAAATTGTGGCACGACCCCTGGAGTTCATCTCGAGTTTCAAGTTGAGACCGCCTCCTCTTGAGGTGCAATGGGAATGCCTGCATTCCTTTCCCAAAGAAGCAGGGATATGCACCCTCATTTCGAGATGAGGAGGTAAAAACGGGCCTCTTCTTTCGCTGTGGCAGGACACATGGTGTTTCTCTCGAGTGGAGACAGGTATTTCTGGGATCGACTTGAGTTGCATCAAGGGTGTCAAGGACCCTTTCAAGGCTCAAGAGGGAAGGTGAGATTTCTCTTGAGATGCCCCCGTGGAAAAGGGCCTCGTCTAGCATTGAGGGGAGAATCTCCTGGTTTTTCTCGAGTTGCGGCAGGCAACATGGGGCCCCTCTTGAGTTACGATGGGGACCTCAGGACCCTCTCATGTTGCCTCCGAAAGTCAAGTCTCCATGCAAGATGCAATGGGCCTCTCGGGATTCCTCTCCAGTCGGTGCCGGGGCCTAGTTCCTCATCTGGAGTTGAGGCCAGAACCTCAGGGTTCCTGTCCAGTGCTGACATGGATCTCGGGGTTCCTATGGAGTTTCCACAGGGGAGTCAGGCCTTGTCTCGTGTGGAGTCAGGCCTTGTCTTGTGTGGAGACATGCAAGTCTGCTTTCCTCTCGAGCTGTAAAAGTGCTGTCTGGCTTTCTGTCAAGTTGACATAGGGATCTGTGGCTTTCTTTTGAAGTACCACAGGGATGTCACAACTCCCATCATGTTTTGAGTCGATACTCGGGGTGACAGTTGAGGCAGTGCAGGGGAATCAGGTGTATCTGGAGTGGATTGGGACATCGGGGTCTTTGGTAATTGTGGCACGACCCCTGGCGTTCCTCTCGAGTTTCAAGCTGAGACCACCTCCTCTTGATGTGTGATGGGATCTTCGATATTTCTATCCCGACGAAGCAGGGAAATGTACTCATTTCTTGAGGTGAAGAGGGAAAAAGTGGCTCTTCTTGAGTTGCAGCAGGACACTCGGTATTCCTCTCAAGTGGAGATGGTTATGTTGGGGAACTTCTTGAGTTACCTCAAGGGTGTCAAGGACCCTTTGGAGGATCAAGAGGGAGGCTTGGATTTCTCTCGAGACACTGCAGCAGAAAAGGGCCTCATCTGTCATTCAGGGGAGAATCTCCTGGTTTTTCTTAAGTTGAGGCAGGATATTTGGGGTTCTTCTTGAGTTATAATGGGGACTATAGGGACCCACTCGTGTTGCCTCAGGAAAGTCAAGTCTTCATGCGTTTTTTAGGGGCCCCACAGGATTCCTCTCTAGTCGATGCAGGGTCCTAATTCCTCATCTCGAGTTGAGGCCAGAACCTCAGGTTTCCTCTCCAGTGCTTACATGGATCTCAGGGTTCCTATGGAGTTTCAACAGGGGAGTCAGGCCTCTTCTTGTGTGGAGACATTCAAGTCCGCTTTCCTCTCAAGCTGTAAAAGTAGTGTCAGGCTTCTCTGTTGAGTTGACATAGAGATCTGTGACTATCTCTTGAATTGCCACAGGGCTGTCACATGTCCCATCGTGTTTTGAGTCAATACTCGGGTTGACAGTCGAGTCAGTGCAGGGGAATCAGGTATATCTGGAATGAATCGGGACACCGGGGTCTTTTGGAATTGTGGCAAGACCCCCTGAGCTCCTCTCGAGTTTCAAGTTGAGACCGCCTCCTCTTGAGGTGCCATGGGAATGCCAGGATTCCTTTATTGAAGAAGCAGGAAAATGGCCCCTCATCTCGAGATGAGGAGGGAAAAACAGGACTCTTCTTGAGTTGTGGTGGGACACTCGGTGTTCCTCCCAAGTGAAGACGGATGTGTTGGGGAACTTCTTGAGTTGCATCAAGGGTGTGAAGGACTCTTTTGAGGCCCAAGAGGGAAGATGGGATTTCTCTTGAGACGCTGCAGTGTGAAAGGGCCTCATCTCGTGTTGAGGGGAGAATCTCCTGGTTTTTTCTCGAGTTGTGGCAGGAAATTTTGGGTTCCTCTGGAGTTATGACGTGGACCTCAGGGGCCCACTCATGTTGCCTCAGGAAAGTCAAGTCTCCATGCGAGTTGCGAGGGGCCTCTCCAGAGTCTTCTTCAGTCGGTGCAGGCTCCTAGGTCCTCATCTCAAGTTGAGGCAGGAAACTCAAGGTTCTTCTCCAGTGCTTACATATGCCAGGGTCCAGCTCTGGTTGGACCCATGGTATCCTCAGAGGGACGGCGTAGGCATCTGAAAGAGATTAATTAGTGATCTAGATGGAGATAAAGAAGTAATGTTACAGTTAAGAAAGTAGAGGAGACATAGAGGCCGAATATCCTTGATTTATGCAGAAAGCCATAAAGTTCCAGACAAGGAACTTGCTCTCTACACCTAGGCCGCAGGCGCCCTCTCAGTCTCCCAAAGGAGTGAAGACACAGAGGGCCTTCCTGGTCAGGTCTTAGAAGCCTAGGCAAAAAAAAATGAAGGCAGAGAGCCTCTGTGCTCCAAGAGATCAGCCTGAAAAAGAGGGTGAAAGAGAGAGAGAGACAGAGAAATAGAATTGACATGGGGAGACCAAGCATCCTTGAGCAAGGTCCAAACTTTACTTTTCCGGGGGGCTTATATACCTTGAGCTGCACATAGAAATACAGAGCTCTCAGGTAATTTACATCACTTTCTGGCCAGAAGGCCTGCTAACATTTTTATGACCTTTTCTGATAAGGATTAGTCAACCAGAAAACTTATTTTCTCCAAAGGTGATTTATCTGAAGTCAAGCGCCACTCTCAGAAAGCACTAGAAATGGTTACATTCCCATAGGTTAAGGGTGAAGTTGGTTATAATATGGGAAGAATTTCTGATGTGGTTAAATCAAAGGCTACAGCTTATTTTTCCACATGCCAACTATTCTAATTCATATATGTTCTCAACAACATAATGGGTAAGGCATGTGGAAACTTAGCAGCAAATATAGGCTCAACAATGAAACCCTCCACCAGAACTATTCTACTAATTTCTTAACTCCCCATGAGGCTCTATATTTTTAGAATATTATATGCTTCCCATGCCTCTCACAGTTGGGAGGCCATAAACGATCACATTTTTAACTGCAGGAGCCTGAACACACCTGTCAGGCTACTTAGAAAATCATCAGAGGAGTTTGGAATATTCTTATTACACCCAGGAGAATTATTACCTAAAGCTCTAAGTTGTTTTCTTCAGAGAAAGGTGGTTGGGGATAGCCCACCATTAATGTTAGAGGTGTTGATGAGAGGCAAAAAAAAAAAAAAAAAAAAGGAAAACAGACAGTTTCTTGTTTTGGGGTAGATGCTCAAGAAGTATCAGGGGAGTCCCTCGAGGCCTGATTTTGCCTTGCCCATCAGGTCTCTCCACATGAACTTGTCATGGGTGGGATCGATCCAGGGAGTCTCTCAAGGCCTGACTCTGCCTTACCCATCAGGCCTCTCCCGCATGACCTTGCCATGGATGGGATCTCCCTGGCTGGTTCCCAGCAGACATGGATCTAGGGGTTCCTATGGAGTTTTAACAGGGGAGTCAGGCCTCGCCTTGTGTGGAAACATGGAAGTCCACTTTCCCTCCAGCTGTAAAAGTAGTGTCAGGCTTCCTGTCGAGCTGTCATTGGGATCTGTGGTTTTCTCTAGAGGTGCCACAGGGATATCACATGTCCCATCATGTTCTGAGTCAATACTGGTGGTGACAGTCGAGTCACTGCAGGGGAATCAGGTTTATCTGGAGTGGATTGGGACATCTGGGTTTTTTGGAATTGTGACAAGACCCATGGAGTTCCTGTCATGTTTCAAGGTGAGACCGCCTCCTCTTGAGGCGCAATGGGAATTTTGGCATTCCTTTCCTGATGAAGCAGGGAAATAGACCCTCATCTCGCAATGAGGAGGCAAAAACTGGGTTCTTCTTAAGTAGTGTTGGGCCACTGGGTGTTCCTCTCGAGTGGAGACGGGTATTTCGGGGAACTTCTTGAGTTGCATCAAAGGTGTCAAGGACCCTTTAGAGGCTCAAGAGGGAAGGTGGGTCTTCTCTCGAGACGCTGCAGTGGAAAAGGGCCTCATCTCACATTGAGGGGAGAATCTCCTGGTTTTTCTCGAGTTGCGGCAGGAACTTTTGGGTTCCTCTCGAGTTACAACGGGGCCTCAGGGACAGCTCGTGTTTCCTCAGGAAAGTCCAGTCTCCATGTGAGTTGTGAGGGGCCTCTCGGGATTCCTCTCCAGTCGGTACCGGGCCCTATGACCTCATCTGCACTTGAGCCCAGAACTCAGGTTTCCTCTGCAGTGCTAGGAAATCAGGTTTATCTGGAGTGGATTGGGAAATCTGGATTTTTTGGAATTGGGATCCATGATTTTTGGAACGTCGATCTCAGGAATTCTATGGAGTTTCAACAGGGGAGTCAGGTCTCAACACATGTGGAGACATGGCAGTCCGCTTTCGTCTCAAGCTGTAAAAGTAGTGTCAGGCTTCCTGGCGAGTTGACATAGGGATCAGTGGCTTTCTCTAGAGGTGCCCCTGGACTGTCACACCTGCCACAGTGTTTTGAGTCAATGCTCGGGGTGACAGTCGAGTCAGTGCAGGGGAATCAGGTGTATCTGGAGTGGATTGGGACATCAGGATTTTTTGAATTATGGCACGAACCCTGGAGTTCCTCTCAAGTTTCAAGTTGAGACTGCCTCCACTTGAAGTGTGACGGGACCGCCGAGGTTCCTTTCCCTACAAAGCAGGGAAATGGAGCCTCATCTCGAGATGAGGAGGGAAAAACGGAGCTCCTCTTCAGTTGTGGCTGTCGCTCAGTGTTCCTCTTGAGTGGAGATGGGTATGTCGGGGAACTACTTAAGTTGCATCAAGGGAGTCAAGGACCCTTTCGAGGCTCAAGAGCGAAGTTGGGATTTCTCTCGAGATGCCACAGCCCAGAAAGTCCTCCTCTCGTGGGTGATGGGGATGTTGGGGAACCTCTTGAGTAGCATCAAGGGAGTCAAGGACCCTTTAGAGGCTCAAGAGAGCAGGTGGGATTTCTCTCGAGACATAGCAGATAAGGGCCTCATCTCACAGGGGTTGGGGATGTTGGGGAACCTCTTGAGTAGCATCAAGGGTGTCAAGGACCCTTTCGAGGCTTAAGAGGAAAGGTGGGATTTCTCTTGAGAGGCTGCAGCAGGAAAGGGCCTCATGTCACGTTGAGGAAAGAATCTCCTCAATTTTCTTGAGTTGTGGCAGGAAATCTGGGGTTCCACTCGAGTTACGATGGGGACCTCAGGGACCCGCTCGTGTTGCCTCAGGAAATTTCAGTCTCCATGTGAGTTGCGAAGGGCCTCTCGGGATTCCTCTCCAGTCAGTGCCGGGTCCTAGGTCCTCATCTGGAGTTGAGGCCAGAACCTCAGGGTTCCTCTCCGGTGCTGACACGGACCTCGGAGTTCCTATGGAGTTTCAAGAGTTGAGTCGGGCCTCGCCTCGTGTGGAGACATGGAAGTCCACTTTCCTCTCGAGCTGTAAAAGTAGTGTCAGGATTTCTGTCTAATTGACTCCGGGATCTGTGGATTTCTCTCAATGTGCCACAGGGCTGTCAAACCTCCTGCTATGTTTTGAGTAGATACTCGGGGTGACAGTCGAGTCAGTGCAGTGGATTCAGGTTTATCTGGAGTGGATTGGGACATCAGAGCCTTTTTGAATTGTGGCACGACCCCTGGAGTTCATCTCGAGTTTCAAGTTGAGACCGCCTCCTCTTGAGATACAAAGGGAACGCCTGCATTCCTTTCCCAAAGAAGCAGGGAAATGCACCCTCATTTCAAGATGAAAAGGTAAAAATGGGCCTCTTCTTTCACTGTGGCAGGACACATGGTGTTTCTCTCGAGTAGAGACAGGTATTTCTGGGATCAACTTGAGTTGCATCAAGGGTGTCAAGGACCCTTTCAAGACTCAAGAGGGAAGGTGGGATTTCTCTTGAGATGCCCCCGTGGAAAAGGGCCTCGTCTAGCATTGAGGGGAGAATCTCCTGGTTTTTCTCGAGTTGCAGCAGGCAACATGGGGTCCCTCTTGAGTTACGACGGGGACCTCAGGACCCTCTCGTGTTGCCTCCGAAAGTCAAGTCTCCATGCGAGATCAAATGGGCCTCTCGGGATTTCTCTCCAATTGGTGCAGGGGCCTAGTTCCTAATCTGGAGTTGAGGCCAGAACCTCAGGGTTCCTGTCCAGTGCTGACATGGATCTCGGGGTTCCTATGGAGTTTCCACAGGGGAGTCAGGCCTCGTCTCGTGTGGAGACATGCAAGTCTGCTTTCCTTTCGAGCTGTAAAAGTGCTGTCTGGCTTCCTGTCAAGTTGCAATAGGGATCTGTGGCTTTCTTTCGAGGTGGCACAAGAATGTCACAACTCCCATTGTATTTTGAGTCGATACTCGGGGTGACAGTTGAGGCAGTGCAGGGGAATCAGTTGTATCTGGAGTGGATTGGGACATCGCAGTCTTTGGGAATTGTGGCATGACCCCTGGAGTTCTCGAGTTACAAGTTGAGACCACCTCCTCTTGAGGTGCGACAGGATCTTCAGGATTTCTATCCCGATGAAGCAGGGAAATGGACT
Source organism: Cephalophus harveyi (assembly GCA_006410635.1). Lineage (NCBI taxonomy): Eukaryota > Metazoa > Chordata > Mammalia > Artiodactyla > Bovidae > Cephalophus > Cephalophus harveyi. The sequence goes on along the minus strand of SJYT01029250.1, from coordinate 271,078 downwards.
CTTTTCTCGAGGTGAAGAGGGAAAAGGGGGCTCTTCTTGAGTTGTGGCAGGACACTCGGTATTCCTCTCGAGTGGAGATGGGTATGTTGTGGAACTTCTTGAGTTGCATCAAGAGTGTCAAGGACACTTTCGAGACTCAAAGGGGAAGGTGGGATTTCTCTCGAGATGCTGCAGCAGAAAATGTCATCATCTTGAGTGAGGGGAGACTCTCCTGGTTTTTCTCGAGTTGAGGCAGGAACCTTTGGGTTCCTCTCAAGTTACAACGGGACCTTAGGGACCGCTTGTGTTGCCTCAGGAAAGTCAGGTCTCCAAGAGAACTGCGAGGGGCCTCTCGGGATTCCTCTCCAGTCAGTTCCAGGTCCTACATCCTCATCTACAGTTGAGGGCGGAACTCAGGTTTCCTCTCCAGTGCTGGGAAATCAGGTACCTGGAGTGGATTGGGACATCTGGGTTTTTTAGAATTGGGATCCACGTTTTTTGGAACATTAATCTCAGGATTCCTATGGAGTTTCAACAGGGGAGTCAGGTCTCATCTCATGTGGAGACATGGCAGTCTGCTTTCCTCTCGAGCTGTAAAAATAGTGTCAGGCTTCCTGTCGAGGTGACATAGGCATCTGTGGCTTTATCTTGAGGTTCCACAGGGCTGTCACATGTGCCATCATTTTTTGCGTCCATAATCAGGATGAAGGTCGAGTCAGTGCAGGGGAATCATGTGTATCTGGAGTGGATTGGGACATCAGGGTCTTTTTGAATTGTGACTTGACCCCTGAAGTTTGTCTCGTGTTTCAATTTGAGACCATCTCCTCTTGAGCTGCGATGGGAACTTTGGGATTCCTTTCCCAATGAATCAGGGAAATGGACCCTCATCTCGAGATGAGGAGGGATAAATGGGGATCTCCTTGAGTTGTGGCGGAACACTCAGTGTTCCTCTTGAGTGGAGATGGGTATGTCATGGAACTTCTTGAGTTGCCTCAAGGGTGTCAAGGACCCTTTAGAGTCTCAAGACAGGTGGGATTTCTCTCGAGACACTGCATTGGAAAAGGACCTCATCTGGCATTGAAGGGAGAATCTCCTGGTTTTTCTCTAGTTGTGGCAGGAAAATAGGGGTTCCTCTCGAGTTATGATGGGCACCTCAGGGACCCGGTCATGTTGCCTCAGGAAGGTCAAGTCTCCATGCGAGTTACGAGGGGCATCTCGGTATTTCTCTTCAGTCAGTAAAGGGTCCTAGGTCCTCATCTCCAGTTGAGGTGGAACCTCAATGTCCCTTTCCAGTGCTGACATGGTTCTCAGGGTCCTATGGAGTTTCCATAGGGGAGTCAGTCCTCGTCTTGTGTGGAGTCATGGAAGTCAGCTTTCCTCTCAAGTTGTAAAATAGTGTCAGACTTCCTGTCATGGTGACATAGGGATCTGTGGCTTTCTCTCCAGGTGCCACAGGGCTGTCACACTTGCCATCGTGTTTTGATTCGATACTCGGGGTGACAGTCAAATCATTGCAGGGGAATCAGGTTTATCTGAAATAGATTGGGACATTGGAGTCTTTTTGTATTTTGGCAGGATCTATGGTGTTCCTCTCAAGTTTCAAGTTCAGACTGCCTCCTCTTGAGGTGTGATGGGAATGCCGGGATTGCTTTCCCAATGTAGCAGGGAAATGGACCCTCATCTCGAGATGAGGAGGGAAAAATGGGGCTCTTCTTGAGTTGTGGCATGACACTTGGTGTTCCTCTTGAGTGGAGACAGGTATGTTGGGGAACTTCTTGAGTTGCATCAAGGGTGTCAAGGACCCTTTCGAAGCTCAAGAGGGAAGGTGGGATTTCTCTCGAGATGCTGCAGCGGAAAAGGGCCTCATCTCGTGTTGAGGGGAGAATCTCCTGGTTTTTCTCGAGTTGCGGCAGGAAACTTGGGGTTCCTCTGGAGTTACAAAGGAGACTTTAGGGACCCGCTTGTGTTGCCTCAGGAAAGTCAAGTCTCCACGTGAATTGCAAGGGGCCTCTCGGGATTCCTCTCCAGTCAGTGCAGGCTCCTAGGTCCTCATCTCGAGTTGAGGCTGGAACCTCAGGTTTCCTCTCCAGTGCTGACATGGATCTCAGGGATCCTATGGAGTTTCAACAGAGGAGTCAGGCCTCATCTTGTGTAGAGCATTGAAGTCCGCTTTCCTCTTGATCTGTAAAATACTGTCCGGCTTCCTGTCGAGTTGACATAGGGATCTGTGCCTTTCTCTCGAGGTGCCACAGGGCTGTCACACATCTCATCGTGTTTTGAGGTGATACTCAGGGTGAAGGTCGAGTCAGTGCAAGGGAATCAGTTTTATCTGGAGTGGATTGGACATCGGTGTCTTTTTAAATTGTGGCACGACCCCAGGAGTTCCTCTCGATTTTCACTTTGAGACTGCCTCCTCTTGAGGTGTGACGGGAATGCCGGGATTCCTTTCCCGACGAAGCAGGGAAATGGACTCTCATCTTGAGATGAGGGGGGAAAAACGGGGCTCTCCTTGAGTTGCAGCCGGCCACTCGGTGTTCCTCTTGATTGGATATGGGTATGTCAGGGAACTTCTTGAGTTGCATCAAGGGTGTCATGGACCCTTTCTAGGCTCAAGAGGGAAGGTGGGATTTCTCTCCAGATGCTGCAGCTGAAAAGGGCCTCATCTTGCATTGATGGGAGAATCTCCTGGTTTTCTTGAGTTGCGGCTGAAATGGGGTTCCTCTCGAGTTATGATGGGGGAACCTCTCAAGATTCCTGCCAGAACTGGAAAAATACCAAGGAATTCTCCCCTCAGTGTGAAATGAAGCCGTTTCCCTTCAGCACTTTGAGACAATCCTGAGTTCTCTCTCAAAACTCTAAAGGAGGGCTTAACTCCCTTTATGCAACTCATGATGACACCCAAGATACCCATCACCAGTCAGGAGGAACCCCGAGTTTCAACCACACCTTGAGAAGGGCCCCATGTTCCCCACATCATCTTAAGATGATGGCCCATTCTGCTGCTTCAAATCAAGAAGAATCCCGACTTTCCACTCGCACATCAAGAGGAGCCCTGGCTCACATATTTAACTCAAGAGGAATTCTACAGTTACTGCCACAATTCAAAAAGCAACAAGTTCCCCCTCAACTCAAGATAAGGCCTGGTTCCATTGCACTAAGTCGAATGGAACCCTGAGTATTTATTCACAAAATAAAGGGAGGTCTGATTCCCTTGTTGCACTTCTAAAAAAGCCCATATTCCCCACCTAAACTCGACAGGAGGCCTGACACCCCTTTTGCAACTCACGATTAAAATGGAGTTCCATGTCTAAAACCGAGACGAGGCCTGTCTCCCCTGTTGAAACTCTAATCAACCCCGAGATCCCTGTGGCAACTGGAGATGAACCCTTAGTTTCTGACCTCAACTTTAAATAAGCCCCTATTCTCCTACAACACCACAAGAGCAATCCAAAGTCCCCTCTCAAAACTCGAAAGGAAGTTTGACTCCCTTTATGTAACTCAAGAGATTCCCCGAGAACCCTGTCACCACTAGAGAGGAACTCCGAGTTTCTGACCACATATCTTGCAGGGCCCCGTGTTCCCCACCTCATCTTGAGATGAGGGCCTATTCCCCTGTTTTGACTCAAGAGGAATCCCGATTTTCCCCTCACACCTCAAGAGGATGCATGTCACATCTACTGAAACTTGAGAGGAACCCCGCCGTTCCTGCCTCAACTTGAAAGGACACGGAGTTACCCGTCAAATTGTGATTAGGCCTGATTCCTCTTCACTGACTCACATGGAACCCCGAGTGTCCCCTCACAACAAGATAGGAGGTCTGAGTCCCCTGTTACACTTCTAGGAAAAGCCCAATTTCCCTGCCTGAACTCTACAGGAGTCCTGACATCCCTTTTATATTTCAAGAGAAAAGCAGAGTTCCAGGCCTCAAGAGATGAATCCTGATTCTCCTGTTGAAACTCAGTAGGAACCCCGAGATCCCTGTGGCAACTGGAGAGGACTCTGAGTTTCCCACCTCAACTTGAGATTAAGCCTGCAGTGACTGGAGAAGAATGCCGGGCTATCCCTCACAACTTGAAAGGAGGCCTCACTTCCTTGAGGCAACATGAGAGGGTCCCTTACATCCCTGTCACAACTTGAGAGGAACCCAAAGCTTCCAGCCACAACTCGAGAAACACCAGGAGATTCGTCTGTCAATGTGAGATGAGGCACAATTCAAAAATCAACAAGTTCCCCCTCAACTCAAGATAAGGCCTGGTTCCATTGCACTAAGTCGAATGGAACCCTGATTCCCCTGCAGTTACTCAAGATCAATCATGCGAACACCCTGAAAACTTGAAGGGAGCCTTGACTTCCCTGAGGCAACACAAGAGTTTCCCTGAGCTCCCCATCGCAGCTCCAGAACTTCAAGCTTCACACTGCAACTCGAGAAAAGCATGAAATTCACGCCTCAAAGTGAGATGAACTCCTTTTCCCTTGAATTTACTTGAGAGCAATCCTGAGTTCTCTCTCAAAACTCTAAAGGAGAACTTGACTCCCTTTATAAAATCAAGAGGTTCCCCGAGATACCCATAGCAACACAAGAGGAACAACGAATTTCCTGTCACAACTTGAGAAAAGCACAGTGTTCCCCACCTCATCTTGAGATGAGGTCTGATTCCCATGCTATGTCAAGAGGAATCAGCACTTTCCCCTCTTACCCCAAGAGGCCTGTCACATGTATTGAAACTCCAGAAGAACTACACGGTTTCTGCCGCTCTTTGAAAAGACATCAAGTTGCCCCTGAACTCGAAATAAGTCCTGATTCCCCTGCACCAACTCGCATGGGGCTCCGAGTAGCCCCTCACAACAAGAATGGAGGTCTGACTTGTCTGTTGCACCTCTAGAAAAAGAACAAGTTCCCCGCCTAAACTCGACAGGAGGCCTGACACTCCTTTACAACTCGAGAGGAAAGCAGAATTCCATGCCTCAGCAAGAGATAAAACCAGACCCACATGTTGAAACTCGATAGGAACCCTGAAATTCCTGTTGCAAGTGGAGAGGAACTCTGAGTTTCCCTCCTCATCTTGAGATGAGGCCCTGTTCCCCTGAAGTGACTCCAGTAGAATCCCAAGGTGCCCTTGCAACTTTAATGGAAACCTGACTTCCCTGAGGCAACATGAGAAGTTCCTTGATGTCCACATCTCAACTTGAGAGGAACCCAAATCTTCCTGCCACAACTTGAGAAAAAAACCCTCAATGAGATTCCTCCCTCAATGCAAGATGAGGGCATATTCTTCTGCAGTGACTCAAGAGCAATCCCACGTTCTCACTCACAATTCAAAAGGAGACTGGACTTCCCTGAGGCAAAACGAGAGGCTCCCTGATGTCCCCATCAAAACTCGAGAAACCCCAAGCTTCCTGCTGGAACTTGAGAAAAACCACGAGATTCCCACCTCAATGCAAGAAGAGGCCTCATCCCCCAGCAGTGCTGTGAGAGCAAATGAGATTCCCCTCTCGAAATTCAAAAAGAGGCTTGAATCCCTTTATAAATCTCAATAGGTTCCCCCAGATACCTGTCACAACTTGACAGTAACCCTGAGGTCCCCATCACAACTCGTGATGTGCCCTGTGATCCCTACATCATCTCATGATGGTGGCCGATTACCCTGTTTCCACTTGAGAGGAATCCCAACTTTCTCCTCGCACCTCACAAGGAGGCCTGTCTCATATATTGAAACTTGAAAGGAACCCCAGGCTTCCTGCCACAAGTCGAAATGACACCAAGTTCCATTCATCTCGAGATTAAAACTGATTTCCCAGCACTGATCGAATGGAAACATGAGTATTCCCTCACAACAGGAAATTATTTCTGACTCCCCTGTTGCACCTCCAGAAAAACCCCAATTTCCCTGCCTTAACTCAACAAGAGGGCTGATACTCCTTTCAAAAATTGAGAGAAAAGTGGAGTTCCATGCCTCAACACAAGAGGAGGACTGACTCCCCTATTGAAGCTCCATAGGAACCCCAAGATCTCAGTTGCAACTGGAGGGGAATCCTGAGTTTCCTGTCTCAACAAGAGATGATGCCCTATTCTCCTGTAGCAAATCACGAAGAATCCCGAGGTGTCCAATTGCACTTGAAAGGAGGTCTTACTTCACTGAGGCAACATGCGAGGATCCCTAAGGTCCCCTTGGCAACTCGAGAAGAACACAAAACTTCCCACCCCTTCTTGAGAAACACCATCATATTCACCCCTCAATGCGAGATGAGGCCCCATCCCCCAGCAGTGACTCTAGAGAAATGCGGCGCTTCTACTCACAACCCCAAATGAGACGTGACTTTCCTGAGGCAACACGACAGGCTCCCCGAAGTCCCAGTCTCAAGTCAAGGGGAACCACAAACTTCCAGCTGCATCTGGAGAAAAACCATGAGATTCCCCCCTCAACACAAGATGAAGTGCTTTCTCCCTGAAGCACCTCAGAAGCAAACTCGAGTTTCCTATCACCTGAAAGGAGGCTTAAATCCCTTTATTCAACTCAAGAGGTTCTGCAAGTTACCCTTCGCTTGTAAGGAGAAAACCAGAGTTTCCCACCACAGTTAAAGAAGAGCCTCGTGTTCCCCACCACATCTTGAGATGAGGGCCTATTTCCTACTTTGACTCGAGGTTCATCCCAACTTTCACTTCCCACCTCAAGAGAAGACCTATCTCAACTATTAAAACTTGAGATGAACCCCGCCGTCCCTGATGCATTTAGAAAGGACAATACGTTCCCTTTCAACTCAAGATAAAGACTGATTTCCCTGCACCACATGGAATGGAACCTTGAGTAACCTTCACAACAAGAAGGGAGGTCTGACTCACCTGTTGCCCCTCTAGAAAAAGCCCAAGATCCCCATCTTAATGTGACAGGAGGCCTGACATCCCTTTAACAACTCGAGAGGAAAGCAGAGTTCCATGCCTGAACAAGAGATGAGGACTGACATCCCTTTTGAAACTTGATAGGAACCCTGAGATCTCTGTCGCAACTGGAGAGGAGCAGTGAAGTTCCGCCTTAACTAGAGATGAGCCCCTAACCTCTGCAACGACTCAAGAGTAATACTGAGTTGCCCCTAGTGACTTGAAAGAAATCCTGACTTTCCTGAGGAAAAATGAGAGGTTCCCTAGAGACCCGTCACAGCCTGAAAGGAACTCAAAGCTTCCCACTGCAACAAGAGAAACAACACGAGATTTCTCCCCTCAATGTGAGATGAGGCCCCATTCCTCTGAAGTGACTGGAGAGCAATCCCCCGCTCCCACTCCCAACTCTAAAGGAGACTTGACTTCACTGAGGCAACAGAAGATTTTCCTTGAGGACCAGTCGCAACTTGACAGGAATCCCAAGCTTCCCGCCGCAGCTTGAGAAAAACCAAGAGAGCCCCCCCTCAACTCGAGATGAGGCCATTTTCCCCTGCAGGGCCTCAAGAGCAATCCCAAGTTCCCTCTAAAAACTTGAAAGGAAGCTTGATTACCTTAACTGAACTCAAGTTATTTCCCAAGGTACCTGTCGAAACTGCAGAGGAACTCCAATGTTCCCACCACTACTTGAGAAAAGCCCCGTGTTTCCCTCCTCATCTCGAGATGAGGGACGATTCCCCTGCTTCACTTGAGAGGAATACCAACTTTACCCTCGCACATCAAGACGAGACCTGTCTCACCTATTGAATCTCAAGAGGAACCCCGCGGTCCCTGCTGCAAGTTGAAAGGACACCAACTTGCCCCTCAACTAGAGATAAGGCCTAATTCCAATGAACTGCTTCGAATGGATACCGAGTATCCCCTCACAACATGAAGGGAGGTCTGACAGCCTTCTTGCACATCTAGAAAAAAACCCAAGTTTCCCACCTCAACTCTACAGGAGGCCTGAAACCCCTTTTAAACTCGAGTGGAAAGCTGATTTCCTAGCCTCAAAGTGAAACAAGGTCTGAATCCCCAGTTGAAACTCGATAGGAATACTGAGATGCCCATCTAAACTAGGGAGGAATCCTGAGTTTCCTGACTCAACTAGAGATGAGGCCCCATTCCCCTGCAGCAACTCGAGAGGAATCCCAAAGTACCCCTTGAAACTTGAAAGGAGACTTCAATTCCCTGAGTCAACACAAGAGGTTCCCTGAGGTCCACGTGGTAACTCAAGAGGAACCCCAAGCTTCCCACCATAGCTAGAGAAAAACCATGAGATTCCTCCCCTCAATGTGACATGAGGGTGTTTTCCCATGCAGCACTTCTAGTGCAGTTCCTAGTTCCCCCTCAAAACTGGAAAAGAGGCCTGACTCCCTTTATGCAATTCAAGAGGTTCCCTAGATTATTGTTACAACTCGAGAGGAACCCAAAGGTTCCCGCTAAAAACCGAGAAGAGCCCCATGTTCCTCGCCTCATCTCAAGATGGGGGTAGATTCCCCTGCATTGACTTGAGAGCAATCCCGAGTTCCCTCTTGAAACTTGAAAGAAGGCTTGACTCCCTTTATGAAACTCAAGAGGTTCCCCAATTATCTGTCACCAACTTAGAGGAACCCTGAGTTTTCCACCACAACTCAAGAAGATCCCCATTTTCCCCAACTCATCTCGAGATGAGGGCCAATTCTCCTGCTTAGACTTGAGAGGAATCCCGAGTATACCCTAGCACCTCAAAAAGAGGCCTGTCTCACGTATTGAAACTTGAGAACAAACATGATGTTCCTGCCTTAATTTGAAAGGACACTGAGTTCCGTCTCAACAGGAGATAAGGTCTGATTCCCCTGCATCGACTAGAATGGAACCCCGAGTAGCCACTCAAAACATGAAGGGAGGTCTGACTCCCTTCTTGCACCTCTAGGAAAAGCCCTAGTTCCCTGCCTCAACAGGACAAGAGGCTCAACACCCCTTTTATAACTGGAGAGGAAAGCGGAGTTCCATACCACAACACGAGCTTAGGTCTGACTCCCATGTTGAAAATCTATGGGAACTCTAAGATCCCTGTCACAACTGGAGAGGAACCCTGAGTTTCCCTCTTCAAATCGAGATGAGGCCCTATTCCCCTGAAGTGACTCAAGAGGAATCCTGAGGTGCCCCTTGCAATGTGAAAGGAGGCCTGAAATCCCTTAGGCAACAAGAGAGGTTCCCTGATGTGCCCATCGCAACTCTAGAGGAACCCAAAGCTTCCCACCACAACTAGACAAACACCACGAGATTTCCCTTCAATGGGAGATGAAGACCTATTCCCTTGTAGTGACTTGAAAGGAATCCCTATGTGACCCTGGCAGCTTGAAATGAGGCTTGACTTCCCTGAGGCAACATGAGAGGTTCTGTGACGTCCCAGTCGGAACTCGAGAGGAACCCAACGTTTCCTGCAGAAACTCGAAAAACATCACGAGATTCCCAACTCAATGCGAGACAATGCCCAATTCCCCTGCAGTGACTCAAGAGCAATCTCGCACCTCCCTCACATCTCAAAAGGAGACTTGACTTCCCTGAGGCAATAGGCGAGATTCCCTGAGGTACCTGTCACAACTCGAGAGGAACACCAAGCTTTCAGCTGCAACTCAAGAAAACATGAGATTTCCCCCTCAATATGAATGAGGACTGTTTCCTCTGCAGGGCCTTTAGAGCAAGCCTGAGTTCCCTCTCAAAACTCAAAAGCAGGCTTGACTCCCTATGTGCAACTCAAGAAGTTCCCCAATATATCTGTCACAACTCTAGAAAAAAACCTCAGTTTGAGTTCCCTCCTCAACTCGAGATGAGGCCCTATTCCCCTGCAGTGACTTGAGAGGAATCCCGAGGTTCCCCATGCAACAAGAAAGGAGGCCTGACTTCCCTGAGGCAATATGAGAGGTTCTCTGACGTCCCCAATGAAACTATTCAGAAACCCAAAGTTACCCACAGCAACACAAGTAACACCACAAGATTCCCCCCTCAATGTGAGATGAGGTTCGATTACCCTCAGTGACTGGAGAGGAATCCTGAGGTGCCCCTCACAACGTGAAAGGACACCTGACTTCCTGAGGCAACAGGAGAGGTTCTCTGATGTCCCCGTCCCAACTCTAGAGGAAAACAAATCTTCCTGCTGCAATGTGAGAAACACCATGAGATTCCCCCCTAACTGCGAGATGAGGCCCAATTCCACTGCAGTGACTCGAGAGCAGTCCTGTGCTTCCCCTTGCAACACGAAAGGATAATTGACTTCACTGAGGCAACACTAGAGGTTCTCTGAGGTCCCCGTCACAAGTCAAGAGGAACCCAAACCTCCCACCACAACTTGAAAAAGACAAGGTGATTTCCCCCTCAACGCGAGGTGCGATGAGGCACTTTCCCTCTGCAGCGCCTTGAGTGCAAGCCCGAGTTCCCTCTAGAAACTCGAAAGGAGACTTGACTTCCTTTGTGCAACTCAAGAGGTTCCCCAAGATACCTGTCACAGCTCAAGAAGAAACCCAAGGTTCTCTCCACAACTAAAGAAGAGCCTCGTGTTCCCCAACTCATCTCTAGATAAGGGCAGCTTCCCCTGCTTCGACTTGAGAGGAATCCCAACTTTACCCTCGTGCCTCAAGAAGAGGCCTGTCTCACCTATTGAAAATTGAGAGGAACCCCTCGGTTCCTGCCACAATTTGAAAGGATCCCGAGTTCCCACTCACCTGGAGATAAGGACTGATTCTTCTGCACCTACTCGAATGAAACCCCGAGTAGCCCATCACAATGTGAAGGGAGTTCTGACTCTCTTCTTGAACCTATAGAAAAAGCCCAAGTTCCCCTCCTCAACTCGAGAGGAAGCCTGACATCCCTTTTACAACTTGAGAGGAAAGCTGAGTTCCATGCCTCAACATGAGACGAGGCCTGACTCCCCATTTGAAACTCGATAGGAACTCCGAGATCCCCATCGAAACTGGAGAGGAACCCAGAATTTCCCTACACAACTCGAGAAGAGCCCCATCTTCCCCAATTCAACTCAAGATGAGGGCCGATTCCTCCGCTTCCATCTGAAAGAAATCCTGACGTTAGCCTTGCACGTCAAGAGGAGGCCTGTCTTACATATTGAAACTCGAGAGGAACCCCAGGATTCCTGTAATAGTCAAAAGGACACTGAGAATGCCCTCAAGTCGAAATAATGCCTTTTTGTCCTGCATTGACTCAAAGGGAGCCATGATTATCCCCTCACAATGTGAAGAGAGGTCTGACTCCCTTGTAGCATCTTTAGAAAAAGCCCAAGTTCCCCAACTCAACTCGACAGGATACTGGACAGCCTTTTTACAACTCAAGCTGAAAGCAGAATTCAATGCCTCAACACAAGACGAGGCCTGAATCCCCTGTTGAAACTTGATATGAAACCCCAAGATCCCCATCGAAACTGGAGAGGAACCCTGAGTTTCCTGCCTCAACTCGAGATGAGACCCAACCCTATTCCCCTGCAGCAACACGAGAGGAAATCAAGCTTCCCCTTGCAACTTGAAAGGAGACTTCATTTCCCTGAGGCAACAAGAGGGGTTCCCAAGGTCCACGTGTCAACTCAAGAGGAACACCAAGCTTCCTGCCACAGCCCGAGAAAAACCATGAGATTCATCCCCTCAATGTGACATGAGGGCATTTTCCCCTGCAGTGCCTCCAGAGCAATTCCTAGTTCCCTCTCAAACTGGAAAAGAGACCTGACTCCCTTTATGCAACTCAAGAGGTTCCCTAGATTCCTGTCACAACTCGAGAGGAACCCCAAGGTTCCCGCCAAAACCCAGAAGAGCACCATGTTCCCCACCTCATCTAGAGATGAGGGCAGATTCCCCTGCTTTGAGGGCAAATTCCCCTTTGTGGACTCAAGAGGAATCTGGACTTAACACTCACACCTCAAGAAGAGACCTGTCTCAGTCAAGAGGAACCCTGAATTTCCTGGTGCTGGTTGAAAGGAAACAGAGTTCCTCCTCAACTTGACATAAGGCCTGATTCCCCTGCAGGGACTTGAATGGGACCCTGAGTTTACCCTCACAACACGAAGGAAGGTCTGACTCCCCTGTTGCAAGACTTAAACAAGTCCAAATTTCCCACCTCAACTCAACAGGAGGACTAACACCGCTTTTTCAATTAGAGAGTAAATCGGAGTTCCATGTCTCAATAAGAGACTAGGCTTGACTCCCCTGTTGAAACTCAATATGAACCCCAAGATAGTTGTCCCAACTGGAGAGCAACCCACAGTTTTCCTCCTCAAATGGAGATGAGGCCCTATTTCCCTGCAGCGACTTGAGAGGAATTCCGAGGTGCACTTCACAACTCGAAAGGAAGTCTGACTTCCCTGAGGCAACATGAGAAGGCCCTGAGATCCCTGTCTCAATTCAAGAGGAACCCCAAGCTTGCCTCCTCAACTTGAGTAAAACCACGACATTCCCCCTTCAACATGACATGTGGCCTGATTCCCCTGCATTGACTCAAGAGCAATCCTGTGATCCTCCTCATAACTAGAAAGGAAGCTTGACTTCCTTTATGCAACTCCAAAGGTTCCCTGAGATACCTGTCGCAACTCGAGAAGAACCCCATGTTTCCCGCTGCAACTTAAAAGAGCGCCGTGTTCCCGACCTCATCTTGATTGAAGGTGGATTCCCTTGTTTCAACTCGAGACGAATCCTGATGTTCCTCTATTATCTCAAAAGAAGGCCTGTCTCAACTATTGCAACTCGAGAGGAATTCTGATGTTCCTTCTGCAAGTCAAAAGGACACCGAGTTCCCCTTCAACTCGAGATAAGATCAGACTGCTTTTCAGGGTCTCAAATATAACTCGAAAGTTCCCCTAACAAAAAGAAAGGAGGTCAGACCCTGCTGTTGCATCTCTAGAAAAAGCCCGAGTTCCACTTTTCTACTTGACAGGAGGCCTGACACCCCATTTACAACTCGAGAGGAAAGTGAAGTTCCATTCCTAAACTGGAGATGAGGCCTGACTCCCGTGTTGAAATTGAATAGGAACCCTGAGATCCCTATCACAAAGGGAGAGGAACCCAAGTCTCCCACCACAATTCAGGATGAGGCCCTATTACACTGGAGAAACTCAAGAGGCACCCTGTTTCCTGCCAAAACTCGAGAAGAGCATGATGTTCTCCATCTCATCTCGAGATGTGGGCCAATTCCCCTGCTTCAGTTCGAGAGGAATCCTGACTTTCCCATTGCATTTCAAGAGGACGCCTGTGTCACTTATTGGAAATCAAGAGAAACCCCGAGGTTCCTGCTGCAGGTCTAATGGATCCCGAGTTTCCCACTCAACTAGAGATAAGGCTTGATTCCCCTGCAGCAACTCCAATGGAACCACGAGCTTCCCCTCACAACATGAAAGGATGTCTGACTGCCATGTTGCACCTCTAGAAAATTCCTGAATTCCCTGCCTCAACTCGACAGGAGGCCTGACACTCAGTTTACAACTTGAGAGGAATGAGGAGTTCCATGCATCAACAGGAGACGAGGCCAGACTTCACTATTGAATCTTGATAGGAACCCAAAGTACCTCATTGCACCTGGAGAGTAACCCTGAGTCTCACGGCTAAACTCGAGATGAAGCCCTATATCCCTGCAGTGACTCAAGGGCAATCCTGCAATCCCCATTGCAATTCGAAAGGAGACTTGACTTCCCTGAGGCAACACGAGATGTTCCCTGATGTCCCTGTCACAACTCTAGAAGAACCCCAAGTTTCCCACCGCTACTCGAGAAAAACCATGAGATTCCCCCCCTGAACGCAAGATGAGGTAATTTTCCCCTGCAGTGACTCAAGAGAAATCCCAAGCTCCCTCTCGAGACTCAGAAGGATGCTTCACTACCTTTAGGCAACTCAAGAGGTTCCCCAAGATACCTGTCAAAAATCTGGAAGAAACACGTGTTTCCCAATACAACTCGAGAAGAGCCCCGTATTCCACAACTCATCTCGAGATGAGAGCCAATTCCCCTGCTTTGACCCAACATAAATCCCAACTTTCTTCTCTCATGTCAAGAGAAGGACTGTCTCACTTATTGAAACTCGAGAGAAACCCCAGGTTTCCTGCCGCAAGTCAAAAGGACACCAAGTACCCCCTTAACTTGAAATTATGCCTGATTCCCCTGCACCAACTCAAACAGAACCCCGATTATCCCCTCACAACATGAAGGGAGGTCTGACTGCCCTGTTGCACCTCAAGAAAAAGCCCAAGATCCCCGCCTCAACTAGACAGAAGGCCTGGGACATCTTTGATAACTTGAGAGGAAAGTGGAGTTCCATGCCTCAAAATAAGACAAGGCCTGAATCCCCTGTTGAAACTCGATAGAAACACTGAGATTACTGTTGCAACTGGAGAGGACCTTGAGCTTCCTGTCTCAACTCGAGATGAGGCCATATTCCACTTCAGGCTCCAGAGGAATCCCAAGGTCCCCCCTTGCAATTTGAAAGGAGGCCTGAATTCCCTGAGTCAATGAGAGGTTCCCTGAGTTGCCTGTCCCAACTCCAGAGGAAGCCAACACTTCCAGCTGAAACTGGACTAACTGTGAGATACTCCCTTCAATGCAAGATGATGCCCATTTCAACTGCAGTGACTCAGAGCAAACTCGAGCCCTCCTTCACAACTCGAAAGGAGACTTGAGTTCCCTGAGGCAACACGAGATATTCCCTGAGTTTCCCATCACAACTCGAGAGGAACCTCAACCTTACCACTTCAACCCGAGAAAAACAAAGAGATTTCCCCTTTCAATGCGAGATGATGCCCTTTTCCTCTGCAGTGCCTTGAGTGCAAGCCCGAGTTCCCTCTCAAAATTCAAAAGAGCCTTGACTCTTTTTATTCAACTCAAGAGGTCCCTGAATATACAAATGACAAGGTGAGAGGAACCCCGATTTTCATGAGACAATTAGAGAAGAGCCCCATGCTCCCAACTGATCTCTAGATGAGGGACGATTCCCCTGCTTCAGCTCGAGAAGATTTCCGAATTTCCCCTCTCAACTCAAGAGGAGACCTGCCTCACTGACTGAACCTTGAAAGGAACGCCAAGATTCCTGATGCAATTAGAAAGGACACCGAGTTACCCCACAACACGAGATAAGGCACCTCAACTCGAGATAATACCTGATTGCCCTGCACTGACTCGAATGGAACACGAGTATCCCCTCACAAGGCGAAGGGTGCTTTGAGACCCTGATGCACCTTTGGAAAAGGCCCAAGGTCCCTGCCTCACTCGAGAGGAGACCTGACACCCCTTGTCCAACTTGAGAGGAAAGTTGAGTTCCATGCCTAAAAATGAGACAAGGTCTGACTCCTCTGTTGAAACTTGATAGGAACCCCGAGATCCCTGTTGCAACTGGAGAGGAGCCCTGAGTTATCGAGCTCATTTGAAAAAGAGACCTCCCCCCCATTCCCTGCAGTGACTGGAGAGGAATTTCGAGGTGCCTCTTGCAACTTGAAAGGAGCCCTGATTTCCCTGAGGAAACATGAGAGGCTCCCTGACGTCCCCGTCGAAGCTCCAGGGGACCCCGAAGCTTCGTGCCACAAATCGAGAAACATCACCAGATTCCCACCTCAGTTGGAGATAAGGCCCAATTTCCTTGCAGTGACTTTAGAGAAATCCCGTGCGACACTTGCCGCTCGAAAGGAGTCTTGACTTCCCTGAGGCAATACGTGAGGCTCCCTGAGGTCCTTGGCGCAAGTCGAGAAGAAACCCCATATTCCCACCGCAACTCAAGAAAAAACACAATATCCCCCTTCAATGCGAGAAGAGGGCCTTGCCCCCTGCAGCGTCTCAAGAGAAATCCCGAGTTCCCTCTCTGAACACGATAGGAGGCATGACGTCCTTTGGGCAACTCAAGAGCTTTCCTGAAGTAGCCGTCACAACTCGATTCACCCCGAGTTGCCCACCTCAAATCGAGATGTACCCCATATTCACCACCTCATGAGATGAGGGCCAATTTCCCTGCTTCAACTTGAGAGGAGTCCCAACTTTCCACACTTACTTCAAGAATAGGAAGAGGAGAGGACCACTGAGTGTCCTGCCTAAATTGGAGATGAGTCCGTATTCACAAGCAGCGACTGGAGAGGAATTTCAACATGCCCCTGCAAGGGGAAAGGAGGCATGACTTTTATGAGGCAACATGAAAGGTTCCGTAAGGTCCCCAATGCATCTCGAGAAGAACCCAAACTTTCCCCTGCAACTTGAGAAGCATGGCGAGATTCCCCCCTGAATGTGAGATGAGGCCCTATTCCCCTGCAGTGCCTTAAAAGCAATCCCGCCCTCCCCCTCGCTCTGCGAAAGGAGACTTAAACTCCCTGAGGCAACAAGAGAGGTTCCCTGAGGTCCATCACAACTCGAGAGGAACCCAGAGCTTCATGCAGCAACTGAGAGACACCATCAAATTGCCCCTCAACGAGAGATGAGGTCCAATTCTCCTGCAGTGACTGGAGAGCATTGCAGCGTTGCCCCTCGCAACTTGAAAGGAGCCTTAACTTCCCTGAAGCAACACGAGAGGTTCCCTGAAGTCCCAGTGGCAAGTCAAGAGGAACCCCACGCTTCCCACTGCAACTCGAGGAAACCATGTGATTCACCCCTCAACACGAGATGAGGCTCAGGTCCCCTCAGTGCCTCGAATGTAATCACAAGTGCCCTCTCCAAACTCGAAAGGAGTCTTGACTCACTTTACACAACTCAAGAGGGTCCCGCAGATACACGACGTAATTCCAGAGGAACTCCAAGTTTCCAACAACCACTTGAGAAGGGCCGCCGTGTGCCCCAATTCAAGATGAGTGCAGAAACCCCTGATTTGACTTTCCCTTCACACCTCAAGAGGGGGCCAATCTACCTATGGAAACTCAAGAGGATTCCCAAAGTTCCTGCCAAAAGTTAAAGGACATCGAGTACACACTCCATTCGAGAAGAGGCCTGATATCCATGCAGCAACTCGAGTGGAAACCCAAGTATACCTTCACGACACAAAGGGAGGTCTAACTCCCCTGGTGCACCTCGACCAAAAGCCCAACTTTCCCACCTGAACTCGACAGGAGTCCTGACACCCAGTTTACAACTCCAGAGCAGAGGGGCGTTCCATGCTTACAAGTGAGATGAGGCCTGACAACCAAGTGGAAATTCAGTAGGAAATCCAAGATCCCTGTTGCAACTGGATAGGAACACTGAGTTTCCCTCCTCATCTCTAGATGAAGCCCTATTCCCCTGTAGCCACTTGAGACCAATCCCAAGGTGACCCTCACAACTTCAAAGCATGCCTGACTTCTCTGAGGCAACATGAGACGTTCCCTGAGGTCCCATTGCAAATCAAGAGGAACACAAAGCTTCCCACCGCAACTTGAGAACAAACACAAGATTCACCCCTCAACTCGAAATGAGGCCCATTTCCTCCATAGCTACTCGAAAGCAATCCAGAGATGACTCTCAATCCCAAAAGGAGGCTTGGCTCCCTTTATGCAACTCAGGAGGTTGTGTGAGATACCCGCCACATGTAGGGGGAAATGCAGGTGTCCCATCACAACTGGAGACTAGACCCGTGTTCTCGAACTCATCTCGAGGTGAGGGCCAATTGCCCTGTCTCGACTCAAGAGGAATCCCGATGTTTCCCTCGCACCTCAAGAGGAGGCCTGTCTACGTCTCGAAAGTCGAGCAAAACCCCGCAGTTCCTGCCGCAAGATGAAAGGACACTGAGAACCCCCTCGACTCGAGATAAGGCGTGATTTCCCTTCAACGCCTCAAATGGAACCCCAAGGATCCCCTCACAAGATGAAGGGAAGTCTGACAACCCTGTTCCACCTCTACACAAAGACTCACTTCCATGCTTCAACTCGACAGGCGGCCTGACACCCCTTTTACAACTCCACAGGAAAGCGGCATTCCATGCTTCAATACGAGTCGATGCCTGAGTCCCCTATTGAATCTCCATAGTACACCCGAGATCACTGTCGCAAATGGAGAGGAGACCTACGTTCCCTGCCTCAATTCGAGATGAGGTTCTATTCCTCTGCAGTGACTCGAGAGGAATTCAGAGGTGCCCCTTGCAATGTGAACAGAGGCCTGACTTCCCCGAGGCAACACTTGAGCTTCCCTGAAGTCACCATCGCAATTCGAGCAGAACTCAAAACTTGTCGCTACAAGTAGACAAGCAGCATGGGATTCCCCCATCAATGAGAGATTAGGCCCCATTCCCCTGCAGTGACTTGAGAGCAAAGCCGCATTCCTCCTTGCAACTCAAAAGGAGGCTTCACGTTCCTGAGGCAACACTGCAGGCTTCCTTTGGTCGCTGCCACAGTTGGAGAGGCACCCCAAGCTTTCAGACACAGCCCGGGAGAAACCACGAGATTCCACCCTCAACGCGAGATGAGGCCCTTTCCCCTGCAGCGTTTCAAGAGCAATCTCAAGTCCCCTCTCCAAACGGGAAAGAAAGACTCCCTTTATGTAACACAAGAGGTTCCCCGACATACCCGTAACTCGAGAGCAACCCCGAGTTTCCCACCACAGCTCACGATTAGCCCCGTGTTCCCCACTTCATCTTGAGAGTCAGGCTGATTCCTTTAATTTGACTCCAGAGGAATGCCGACTTTCCCCTTGCACCTCCAGAGGAGGCCTGTCGCACCATTGTAACTTGAAAGGTATCCCGCGGTTCCTGACGAAAGATGAAAGGACAGCTAGTTCCACCTCAACTCGAGAAAAGGTCTGATTCCCATGCACTGACTCAAATGGTACCCGAGTATCCCCTCACAAATGAAGGGAGCTTTGAGTCCCCTGTTGCACCTTTGGAAAAGGCCCAAGGTCCCCACCTCAACTCGACAGGAGACCTGACACCCCTTGTCCAACTCGAGAGAATATGTGAGTTCCATGCCTGAAAATGAGATGAGGTCTGACTCCCCTGTTGATACTTGATAGGAACCCTGAGATCCCTGTTGCAACTGGAGAGGAGCCCCGAGTTACCTGCCTCATTTTGAGATGAGACTCACACCATTCCCTGGCAGCGTCTTGAGAGGAATTCTGAGGTGGCTCTTGCATCTTGAAAGGAGCCCTCATTTCCCTGAGGAAACATGAGAGGCTCCCTGACGTCCCCATCGAAGCTCCAGAGGACCCTGAAGCTTCATGCTGCAACTCGAGAAACACCACCAGATTCCCACCTCAATTGGAGATGAGGCCCAATTTCCTTGCAGTGACTTGAGAGAAATCCCGTGTGACACTCACCAATCGAAAGGAGTCTTGACTTCCCTGAGGCAATACGTGAGGCTCCCTGAGGTCCTTGGTGCAAGTTGAGAAGAAACCCCATCTTCCCGCCGCAACTCGAGAAAAACCACAACATTCCCCCTTCAACGCAAGAAGAGGGCCTTGCCACATGCAGCGCCTCAAGAACAAACCCGAGTTCCCTCTCCAAACACTATAGGAGGCTTGATGTAAATTGGACAACTCAAGAGCTTTCCTGAAATAGCTGTCGCAAATCGAGAGTCACCTCGAGTTGCAAACTTCAAATTGAGATGAACCCTGTATTCATCACCACATCTTGAGATCAGGGCCGATTTCCCTGCTTTGACTTGAGAGGAGTCCCGACTTTCGACTCTCACTTCGAGTAGGAATGTCTCACCTAACGAAACTCGAGAGGAATTCTGGGATTGCTGCTACAATTTGAAAGGACACTGAGATTCCCCTCAATTCAAGGAAAGGACTGATTCCCCTGGACTGACTCGAATGGAACCCTGAGGATCCCCACACAACACAAAGAGAGTTCTGACTACCCCGTTGCAGTTGGAGAAAAAGCACAAGTCCCCTTCTGAACTCAACAGGAGGCTTGACAACCCTTTTGCACCTTGAGAGGAAGGCAGCGTCCTGTACCTCAAAACGAATCAAGGCCTGACTCCAATCTTGACACGCCATAGGAACCTAGATATCCCTGTTGCAACTGGAGAGGACCACTGTGTGTTCCACCTCAATTGAAGATAAGTTCTTATGCCCAAGCAGCGACTGGAGAGAAATCCCGATGGGCTCCTGAACCGAGAAAGGAGGCATGACTTCTCAGAGGCAACATGAAAGGTTCCCCTATGCTACTGAAGAACCAAAGCTTTCTGCTGCAAAACAAGAAACATGGTGAGATTCCCCCCTCAATGTGAGATGAGGCCCTATTCCCCTGCAGTGCCTTAAGAGCAACCTTGCATTCCCCCTCGCCCCTTGAAAGGAGACTTGAATTCACTGAGGCAACACGAGGTTCCCTGAGGTACATCACAACCTGAGAGGAACCCAGAGCTTCATGCAGCAACTGAGAGACACCATCAAATTGCCCCTCAATGAGAGATGAGGTCCGATTCTCCTGTAGTGACTGGAGAGCATTCAAGCATTGCCCTTCGCAACCTGAAAGGAGCCTTAACTTCCCTGAAGCAACATGAGAGGTACCCTGAAGTCCCAGTGGCAAGTCAAGAGGAACCCCACGCTTCCCGCTGCAACACGAGAAAACCACGCGAATCACCCGCTCAATGTGAGATGAAACCCAGGTCCCCTCAGTGCCTCGAATGCAATCCCAAGTGTCCTCTCAAAATTCGAAAGGAGTCTTGACTCACTTTATGCAAGTCAAGAGGGACCCGCAGATATGAGACATAATTTGAGAGGAACTCAAGTGTCTGACAACCACTCGAGAAGGGCCCCTGTGCTTCCCAACCCATCTCGAGATGAGTGCAGCAACTCCTGCTTTGACTTTCCCCTCACACCTCAAGAAGGGGCCAGTCTCACCTATGGAAACATGAGAGGATTCCCACAGTTCCAGCCAAAAGTCAAAAAGACACCGAGTTCATACTCCACTCTAGGAAAGGCCTGATTCCCATGCAGCTACTCGAGTGGAACCCCAAGTATCCCCTCACAACACAAAGGGAGGTCTAACTCCCCTGGTGCACCTCGACCAAAAGCCCAACTTTCCCACCTGAACTCGACAGGAGTCCGGACACCCAGTTTGCAACTCCAAAGCAGAGGGGTGTTCCATGCCTCCAAATGAGATGAGGCCTGACTTCCCAGTGGAAACTCAGTAGGAAACCCAAGATCCTTGTTCCAACTCAATAGGAAATCTGAGTTTCCTGCCTTATCTAGAGATGAAGCCCTATTACCCTGTAGCCAGTCGAGACCAATCCTGAGGTGACCCTTGCAAGTTCAAAGCATGCCTGACTTCCCTGAGGCTACATGAGACGTTTCCTGAGTTCCCGTCGCAACTCGAGAGGAACACAAAACTTCCCACCGCAACTCGGTAACAAACACGAGATTCACCCCTCAAGACGACATGAGGCCTGTTTCCTCTGGAGCTACTCAAAAGCAATCCAGAGATCCCTGTCAAACTTGAAAGGAGGCTTGATTCCCTTTATAAAACTCAAGAGGTTCCCCGAGATACCCATTGCATGTGGGGGAAACATGTGTCCACCTCGACTGTAGACTAGGCCCATGTTCCCAAACTCATCTCGAGGTGAGAGCCAATTGCCCTGCTTTGACATGAGAGGAATCCCCATGTTCCCCTTGCACCTCAAGAGGAGGTCTGTCTACCTCTCAAAAGTCGAGCAGAACCCCGCGGTTTTTGCCACAAGATCAAAGGACACCGAGAACCTCCTTGACTCTAGATAAGGCACGATTTCCCTTAAACGCCTCAAATGGACCCCAATGATCCCCTCACAAGATGAAGGGAGGTCTGACGCCCCTGTTGCACCTCTACACAAAGCCCAAGTTCCCCGTCTCAGCTGGACAGGTGGCCTGACACCCCTTTTACAACTCCACAGGAAAGCAGCATTCCAAGTTTCAACACAAGTCGATGTCTGAGTCCCCTGTTGAAACTCCACAGTACACCCCAGATAGCTGTCACAAATGGAGAGGAGCCCTATGTTTCCCACCTCAACCCGAGATGAGGATCTATTCCTCTGCAGTGACTCAAGGGGAATCCAGAGGTGCCCCTCACATTGTGAACCAAGGCCTGACTTCCCTGAGGCAACATGAGAGGTTCCCTGTAGTCGCCGTCACAATTCCATGGAACTCAAAGCTTGCTGCCACAACTAGACAAGCACCATGGGATTCCCCCATCAATGTGAGATGAGGCCCCATTCCCCTGCAGCGACTCAAGAGCAAAACTGCATTCCCCCTCACAACTCAAAAGGAGGCTTCACGTTCCTGAGGCAACACCACAGGCTTCTTGAGGTCCCTGTTGCAGTTGGAGAGGCTC
Organism: Cephalophus harveyi; assembly: GCA_006410635.1. Classification (NCBI taxonomy): domain Eukaryota; kingdom Metazoa; phylum Chordata; class Mammalia; order Artiodactyla; family Bovidae; genus Cephalophus; species Cephalophus harveyi. The sequence goes on along the minus strand of SJYT01029250.1, from coordinate 248,974 downwards.
TGCAAGCCTTTAGACACAGCCTGAGAGAAACTATGAGATTCCACCCTCAACGCGAGATGAGGCCCTTTCCTCTGCAGTGTTTCAAGAGCAATTCCATGTACCCTCTCCAAACGGGAAAGAAGGATTGACTCCCTTTATGCAACACAAGAGGTTCCCCGACATACCCATGGGGACGTGAGAGGAACCCTGAGTTTCCTGCCACAACTCGAAAATAGATAGTCCCTTGTTCCACACTTCATCTCGAGATTCGGGCTAACTCCTCTGAGTCGACTTGAGAGGAATGCCGACTTTCCCCTTGCACCTCCAGAGGAGGCCTGTTGCACCAATTGTAACTCGAGAGGTACCCTGCAGTTTCTGCAGAAAGATGAAAGGACAGCTATTTCCACCTCAACACGAGGTGGAAAGGCCTGATGCTCCTGCACTGACTCAAATGGGACCCAAGTATCCCCTCACAAGGTGTAAGGAGATTTGAGTCCCCTGTTCTACCTTTGCAAAAGGCGCATGTTCCCTGCCTCAACTCAACAGGAAACCTGACACCCCTTGTCCAACTCGAGAAGAAGGTTGAATTCCATGCCTGAAAATGAGACGAGGTCTGACTCCCCCATTGAAACATGATAGGAACCCCGAGATCCCTGTTGCAACTGGAGAGGAGCCCTGTGTTACCCACTTCATTTTGAGATGAGATCCCCCCCCCAAATTCCCCAGCAGAGAGTTGAGAGGAATTCCGAGGTGCTCCTTGAAACTTGAAAGAGGCCTGATTTCCCTGAGGAAAAATGAGAGGCTCCCTGATGTCCCCATCGAAGCTAGAGAGGACCCCGAAGTTTTGTGCCACAACTCAAGAAATACCATGAGATTCCCACATCAATTGAAGATGAGGCCCAATTTCCTTGCAGTGCCTCGAGAGAAATCCCATGCTCCACTTGCCACTCAAAAGGAGTCTTGACTTCCCTGAGGCAATACGAGTGGCTCCCTGAGGTCCTTGGTGCAACTTGAGAAGAAACCCCATCTTCCTGCTGCAACTCCAGAAAATCCTCAACATTCCCCTTCAATGCGAAATGTGGTCCTTGCTCCCTGCAGCGCCTCAAGAGCAACCTCAAGTTCCTTCTCGGAACACGGTAGGAGGCTGATGTCCTTTCCCAAAGAGCTGTCCCGAAGTAGCTGTCGCAACTCAAGAGTCACCCCAAGTTAACCACCTCAAATAGAGATTAACCCCGTATTCACCACCTCATCTTGAGATGAGGGCCGATTCCCCTGCTTTGACTTGAGAGGAGTCCTGACTTTCCACTCCCACTTCAAGAGTAAGAATATCTCACTGATTGAAACAGGAGAGGAACTCCTGGGTTCCTGTCACAACTCAAAAGGACACTGAGTTTCCCCTCAACTAGATATAAGGCCTGATTCCCCTGCACTGACTAGAATGGAACCCCGAGGATGCCCTCAAAACACGAAGAGAGTTCTGACTCCTGCCTTTCAGCTCGAGAAAAAGCACAAGTCCCCTGCTGAACTCCACAGGAGGCCTGACAGCCCTTTTGTACCTCGAGAGGAAGGCAGCGTCTCATGCCTCAAAACAAGTCAAGGCCTGACTCCCATGTTGACACACCATAGGAACCCTGAGATCCCTGTCGCAACTGGAGAGGACCACTGAGTGTTCTGCCTCAATCCGAGATGAGTCCATATTCCCAAGCAGTGACAGGAGAGGAATCCTTACATGCTCCCGAACCGAGAAAGGAGGCATGAATTTCTGAGGCAACATGAAAGGTTCCCTGAGGTCCCCGATGCAACTCGAGAAGAACCCAAACTTCCCACTGCAACTCGAGAAACATGGCAAGATCCCCCCCTGAATGTGAGATGAGGCCCTATTCCCCTGCAGTGCCTCAAGAGCAATCCCACACTCCCCCTTACTCCTCAAAAGGACACTTGAATCCCTGAGGGAACAAGAGAGGTTCTCTGAGGTTTGTTGCACCTTGAGAGGAACCCAGAGCTTCATGAAGCACCTCAAGAAACACCACCAAACTACCCCTCAATGCAAGATGAGGTCCAATTCTCCTGCAGTGACTCAAGAGTATTCCATCATTGCCCCTCGCAACCAGAATGGAGCCTTAACTTCCCTGAGGCAACACGAGAGGTTCCCTGAAGTCCCAGTGGCAAGTCAAGAGGAACCCCACGCTTCCTGCTGCAACTCGAGGAAACCACGCAATTCACCCCCTCAACGTGAGATGAAGCCCAGTTCCCCTCAGTGCCTTGAATGCAATCCCAAGAGCCCTCTCAAAACTCGAAAGGAGTCTTGACTCACTTTACGCAACTCAAGAGGATCCTGCAGATGCGCGATGTAATTCCTGGGTTCCTGTCACAACTCAAAAGGACACTGAGTCCTTTTGAGAGGAAACACAAGTTTCCGACAACCACTCCAAATGTGCCCCCGTGCTCCCCAACTCATCTCAAGAAACCCCTGCTTTAACTTCTCCTTCACACTTCAAGAGGCGGCTAGTCTTACCTATGGAAACTCGAGAGGATTTCTGCAGTTCCTGCCAAAAGTCGAAAGGACACAGAATTCGCACTCCACTCAAGAAAAGGCCTGACTCCCATTCAGCAACTCGAGTGGAACCCCAAGTATCCCCTCACAGCACAAAAGGAGGTCTAACTCCCCTGGTGCACCTCGACCAAAAACCCAAGTTTCCCACCTGAACTCAACAGGAGTCCTGACACCCAGTTTACAACTCCAGAGCAGAGGGGCGTTCCATGCCTCCAAATGAGACAAGGTCTGACTTCCCAGTGGAAACTTGGTAGGAAATCCGAGATCCCTGTCACAACTGGATAGGAAATCTGAGTTTCCTGCCTCATCTCGAGGTGAATCCCTATTCCCCTGTAGCCACTCAAGACCAATCCCGAGGTAACCTCGCAATTTCAAAGCATATCTGACTTCCCTGAGGCAACATGAGAAGTTCCCTGAGGTCCCTGTCACAACTCTAGAGGATCGTAAAATTTCCCACCGCAACTCGAGAACAAACACAAGATTCACCCCTCAAGGCAACATGAGGCCCGTTTCCTCCACAGCTACTCAAAAGCAATCCAGAGATCTCTTTCAGTCTTGAAAGGAGGCTTCACTCCCTTTATGCAACTCAAGAGTTTCCACGAGATACCCGCCACATGTGGGGGGAAAGGCAAGTGTCCCACCTCAACTGGAGATTAGGCCCGTGTTCCTGAACTTATCTCGAGGTGAGGGCCATTTGCCCTGCCTTGACTCAAGAGGAATCCAATGTTCCCCTCGCTCCTCAGGATGAGGCCTTTCTACCCACTGAAACTCGAGAAGAACCCCGCTGTTCCTGCCGCAAGATGAAAGGACACCGAGTTCCCTCTCAACTCCACATAAGGCATGATTTCCCTTCACCACCTGAGATGGAACCCGGAGGATCCCCTCACAACACGAAGGGAGGTCTGACGCCCCTGTTGCACCTCTACACAAAGCCCAAGTTCCCTGTCTTTGCTGGATAGGTGGCCTGACACCCCTTTTACAACTCCACAGGAAAGCAGCATTCCATGCTTCAACATGAGTCAATGCCTGAGTCCCCTGTTGAAACTCCATGGTACACCCGAGATCACTGTCACAAATGGAGAGGAGCCCTACTTTTCCCACCTCAAATCGAGATGAGGCTCTATTCCTGTGCAGCAACTCGAGGGGTATCCAGAGGTGCCCCTGGCAATGTGAACAGAGGCCTGATTTCCATGAGGCAAAACAAAAGGTTCCCAGAAATCACCATCACAATTCGAGTGGAACTCAAATTTTGCCACCACACCTAGACAAACACCACGGGATTCCACCATCAATGCGAGATGAGACCCCATTCCCCTGCAGTGACTCGAGAGCAAAGCTGTGTTCCCCCTCACAACTAAAAAGGAAGCTTCACGTCCCTGAGACAACACCACAGGCTTCCTGAGGTCTCTGCCACAGTTGGACAGGCACTGCAAGCTTTCAGACACAGCCCAAGAGAAACCATGAGAATCCACCCTTAACGCGAGATGAGGCCCTTTTCCAGAGAAGTGTCTCGAGAGGAATCCCACATTTCCTCTTGAAACGTGAAAGGGTACTTGACATCCTTTCTGCAACTCAGCAAGCTCCCCGAGATACCTGACTCCACTAGAGAGGAACACTGAGTTTCACACCACAACTGCAGAAGAGCCACGAGTTCCCCCTCCTCAACTCGAGATGAGGATCAATTCTCCTGCTTTGTCGGGAAAGGAATCCCGACATTTCTGTTGCCCCTCAAGAGGAGGCCAGTCTCACCTGAAAACTCGAGTGCATCCGTGGGAGTCAAGCCTCAATTTGAAAAGACCCTGATGTCTCCATCCACAACAGATCAGCGGATTCCTCTGCACTGACTCAACTGTCACACCGGATATCGAGTCAAAACATGAAGGGAGGTGTGACAGCCCTGTGGCCCCTCAAAAGAAAGCCCCAGATCCCTATGTCAACTCGACAGGAAGCCTGACACCCCTTTTAAACCTCGAGAGGAAAGCAGATTTCCATGTCTCCACACAAGACGAGGCCTGACTCCCCTGTTGAAACTGCATAGGGACCCCGAGATCCGTGTTAGCCCTGGAGAGGATCCCTGAGGTTCTGGCCTCAACTCGAGATGAGGCCCTATGACCTTGCACTGACTAGGGAGGATTCCCGAGAGGCACCTCACAACTCACATGGAGATTTGACTTTCCTGAGACAACACGAGCGGGTCCACGAGGTGCCCATCACAACTCAAGAGGAACCACAATTTTTCTGCCGCAACTCGAGAAAAACCAGGAGATTCTCCCCTCAACGTGAGCTGAGGCCTTTTTCTGCTGCTGCATGTTGAGAGAAATCCCCCCTTCCCTCCTCAGCCTCAAAAGAGTCCTTGACACCCTTTATGCAACTCAAGAAGTTCCCCAACATACCCGTCTCCACTGGAGAGGAACACCGCATGTCCTGCCACAACTCAAGTAAAGCCCAGTTTTCCCCTGCTTATCTTGAGATGAGGGTTCATTCCCCTGCTTCATCTGCAAAGGAGTCCTGACGTCCCATCACACCTCAAGAGGAGCTAGGTCTCACCTTGAAACTCGAGAGGAACTCCAGGGTTCATGCCACAACTAGAAAAGACCCCAATGTCCCCATCCACTCGAGATAAGGCCTGATTCCACTGCCACGACTGGAATGGAACCCTGAGTATCAACTCAAAACACCAAGGGAGGACTGAGAGTAACGTGATACCTCTAGAAATAGCCCCAGATCCCTACCTCAACTCGACAGGAGGCCTGACACCCCTTTTACACCTGAAAAGGGAAGCGTATTCCATGCCTCAAAATGAGATGATGGCTTACTTCCCAGGAAAATCTCCATATGAACCCCAAGATCCAAGTAGGAACTGGAGAGGAACTCTTAGTTTCCCGCCTCCACTCGAGATGAGGCCCTAGTCCCCTGCACCAACTCTAGAGGAAACCCAAGAGGCCCCACACAACACGAAAGGATTCCTGACTTGCCAGAGACAAGATGAGAGGCTCCCTCAGGTGCCCACGCAACTCAAGGGAGCCCAAACTTCCTGCCACAACTCGAGAACCACCTTGAGATCGCCACTACCATGCGAATTGAGGCCTGATTCCCTTGCTGTGACTCCAGAGCAATCCTGCACTCCTCTTTGTAACTCGAATGGAGACTTGACTTCCTTGAGGCAACACAAGAGGCTCCCTGATTTCCCCGGGGTACCTGAAGAAGACTCCCAAGCCTCCCACTACAACTCGAGGTAAACCAGAAGATTCTCCTGTCCACACGACATGATGCTCTATGTTCCTGCAGTGCTTAAAAAGCAATCCCGAGTGCCCTCTCCAAACATGAGAGGAGGCTTGACACACTGCATGCAACTCAAGGGGGACCAGAGATACCCATCACACCTTGAGAAGAAACCCGTTTCCCACCAAAACTCAAGAAGAGCCCCGTGTTTCCCACCTCATCTGGAGATGAGGGTCCATTCCCTGCTTCAACTCAAGAGGAATACCAACTTCCCCTCGCACCAGCAGGGGAGGTGTGTCACACCTGTTGAATCTCGAGTGGAAGCCCGCGGCTCATGCTGCAAGGAGAAAGGACACTGAGATCCCCCTCAACTCAAGATAAGTCCTGATTCCCCTGCACTGGCTCAAATGTAACACTAAGGATTCCCTCACATGATGGGAGGCTTGACTCCCTTGCTGATCCTCTTGAAAAAGCCCTGATTCCCTGCCTGAACTCGACAGGAGGCCTGACACCCCACTGACAACTTGAGAGAAAAGCCGAGTTCCATGCCTCGGCATCAGACGAGGCTGAACTCCCTAGTTGAACCTTGAGAGGAAGCCCAAAGTCCCTGTCGCTGCCAGATAGGAAAGCTGAGTTGGCTGACTGAACTCTAGATATGGCCCTATTTGCTGGCAGCCACTCAAGGGCAATCCTGATGTATCCCTCGCAATTCGAAAAGAGACCTGACTTCTCGGAGGCAACGTGAGTGGGTCCCTGAGGTTCCCGTCGCAACTCAAGAGGAACCCCAAGCACCCCACCACAACTCGAGATGAAAGAAGAGATTCTCCCCTCAACATGCAATGAAGCCCTTTTCTGCTGCAGCATCTTGAGGCAAATCACACCTTCCCTCTTGAGCCTCAAAAGAGTCCTTGACATCCTTTATGCAACTCAAGAAGTTCCCCAACATACCCGTCTCCACTCGAGAGGAACACCGAGTGTCCCATCACAACTCAAGAAGTGCCCTGTTTTCCCCTCCTCATCTCGAGATGGGGGTCCATTACCCTGCCTCATCGGGAAAGGAATCCCGACATTCCAGTCATATCTCAAGAGGAGGCCGGTCTCACTTTGAAACTAGAGAAGAACTCCAGGGTTCGGGCACAATTCCAAAAGACCCCGATGTCCCCATCCACTGGAGATAAGACCTGATTCCCCTGCAATGACTCAAATGCAACCCCACCTATCAACTAACAACATGAAGGGAGGTCTGAGAGCCCCGTGGCACCTCTAGATAGAGCCCCAGGTCTCTACTTCAACTCAACAGGAGGCCTCACACCCCTTTTACACTTCAAGAGGGAAGTGGTGTACTGTGCCTCAACACGAGACAATGACTGACTCCCAGGGGAATCTCCATAGGAACCCCAAGATCCAAGTCAGAACTGGAGAGGAACCCTGAGTTTCCCACCTCCACTCGAGATGAGGTGCTATTCCCCTGCACCAACTTGAAAGGAATCCCAAGAGGCCCCTCACAACTCGAAAAGATTCCTGACTTGCCAGAGTTCAGATGAGAGGCTACATTATGTACCCGTCACTACTCGAGGGAACCCAAACTTCCTACTGCAACTCAAGAAACACATTGAGATCTCCCCTTCAATGTGAATTAACTTCTGATTCCCCTGCCGAGACTCCAGAACAATCCCGTGCTTCCCCTCGCAACTCGAATGGAGACAAGACTTCCCTGAGGCAACATGAGAGGCTCCCTGAGTCCCCCAGGGTACCTGCAGAGGAATCCCAAGCATTCTGCTGCAACTGGAGAAAAACCAGGACATTGCCCCTTCCTAGCGACATGAGGCCCTTTGTTTCTGCAGCAATTAGAGACCAATCCCTAGTGCCCACTCCAAACTCCAGAGTAGGTTTGACGTCCTTCATGCAACTCAATGGGGCCCAGAGATTCCCATCACACCTCGAGAAGAAACCCGAGTTTCCTGCCACAACTCGAGAAGAGCCCCGCGTTTCCCACCTCATCTGGAGATGAGGGCCCATTCCCTGCTTCAACTCAAGAGGAATCCCAACTTCCCCTCACGCCAGAAGGGGAGGCCTGTCTCACCTATTGAAACTTGAATGGAAGACCACGGCTCCTGCTGCAAGGTGAAAGGACACCGAGTTCCCCCTCAACTCAAGACAAGTCCTGATTCCCCTGCACAGGCTCCAATGCGTCACCAAGGATCTCCTCTAAACAAGATGGGAGGCCTGATATCCTTGCTGATCCTCTTGAAATAACCCTGATGACCTGCCTGAACTTGCCAGGAGGCCTGACACCCCTTTGATGACTCGAGAGGAAAGCTGAGTTCCATGCCTTGACACCAGATAAGGCCTGACTCCCTAGTTGAATCTTGAGAGGAAACCCGACATCCCTGTCTCTGCCATACAGGAATGCTAAGTTGGCCTACTGAACTCTAGAGATGGCCCTATTCTCTGGCAGTGACTCTAGAGCAATCCCGGCATGCCCCCATAACTCGGAAAGAGACCTGTCTTCTCAGAGGCAATGCAAGCGGGTCCCTGAGGTCCCCGTCCCAACTCGAGAGGAACCCCAAGTTTCCCACCACAACTCGAGACAAAAGAAGAGATTCTCCCCTCAAAGTGAGATGAGGCCCTTTTCTGGAGCAATATCTCGAGAGGAATCCCACCTTCCCTCTTGAAATGTGAAAGGGTACTTGACACACTTTCTGCAACTCAGCAAGTTCCCCGAGATACTCGTCCACACTCGAGAGGAACACCAAGTTTCATGCCACAACTCAAGAAGAGCCACGTGTTCCCCCTCCTCAACTCGAGATGAGGGTCGATTCCCCTGCTTTGTCAGGAAAGGAATCCCGAGGTTTCTGTCACACCTTAAGAGGAGTCTGGTCTCACCTGAAAACTCGAGCCCATCCCCGGGAGTCAAGCCTCAATCTGATAAGACTTCAAGGTCCCCATCCACTCCAGATCAGCCTGATTCCCCTGCACTGACTCAACTGTCATGCCGAGGATCCACTCAAAACATGAAGGGAGGTGTGACAGCCCTGTGGCACCTGGAGAGAAAGGCCCAGATCCCTATGTCAAGTCGACAGGAAGTCTGACACCCCTTTTCCACCTCGAGGGGAAAGCAGAGTTCCACTTCACACAGGACGTGGGTTGACTCCCCTGTTGAAGCTCCATAGGAACCCCGAGATCCATGTCAGCCCTGGAGAGGAACCCTGGGGTTTGGCTTCAACTCGAGATGAGACCCGAGGCCCCTGCACCAACTGGAAAGGAATCCTGAGAGGACTATCCACACTCGCATGGAGACTTGAATTTCCTGAGGAAACAAGAGCGGGTTCCTGAGGTCTCCATTGCAGTTCGAGAGGAACCCAAAGTTTCCTGCCACAACTCAAGAAAAATCAGGAGATTCTCCCCTCAACAAGCAATGAGGCACTTTTCTGCTACAGCATCTCGTGAGAAATCCCACCTTCCCTCTTTAGACTTGAAAGGGTCCTTGATACCCTTTATGCAACTCAAGAAGTTCCCTGACATACCCGTCTCCACTCAAGAGGAACCCCGAGGGTCCCGCCACAACTCAAAAAGAGCCCAGTTTTCCTCTCCTCATCTCGAGATGGGGGTTCATTCCCCTTCCTCGTCAGGAAAGGAATCCTGATGGTCCTGTCGCACCTAAAGAGCAGGCCGGTCTCACCTTAAAACTTGAGAGGAACTCCAGGGGTCCTGCCACAATTCCAAAAGACACCTATGTCTCCTTTCACTCGAGTTAAGGCCTGATTCCCCTGTCACAACTCGAATGGAGCCCCAAATATCACCTCACAACATGAAGGGAGGACTGAGAGCCCCCATGGAATGTCTAGATATAGCCCTAGATCTTTCTTCAACTCGACTAGAGGCCTGACAACCCTTTTAAACTTCGAGAGGGAAGCAGAGTTCTGTGCCTCAACACGAGACAATGGCTGACTCCACAGGGGAATCTCCATAGGAACCCCGAGATCCAAGTCAGAACTGGATAGGAACCCCGAGTTTCTCGTTTCAACTGGAGATGAAGCCCTAGTCCCCTATTCCAACTCGACAGGACTCTTGAGAGGCCCCACAAAACTCAAAAGGATTCCTGACTTGCTGTCTGACACCCCTTTTCCACCTCGAGGGGAAAGCAGAGTTCCACTTCACACAGGACGTGGGTTGACTCCCCTGTTGAAGCTCCATAGGAACCCCGAGATCCATGTCAGCCCTGGAGAGGAACCCTGGGGTTTGGCTTCAACTCGAGATGAGACCCGAGGCCCCTGCACCAACTGGAAAGGAATCCTGAGAGGACTATCCACACTCGCATGGAGACTTGAATTTCCTGAGGAAACAAGAGCGGGTTCCTGAGGTCTCCATTGCAGTTCGAGAGGAACCCAAAGTTTCCTGCCACAACTCAAGAAAAATCAGGAGATTCTCCCCTCAACAAGCAATGAGGCACTTTTCTGCTACAGCATCTCGTGAGAAATCCCACCTTCCCTCTTTAGACTTGAAAGGGTCCTTGATACCCTTTATGCAACTCAAGAAGTTCCCTGACATACCCGTCTCCACTCAAGAGGAACCCCGAGGGTCCCGCCACAACTCAAAAAGAGCCCAGTTTTCCTCTCCTCATCTCGAGATGGGGGTTCATTCCCCTTCCTCGTCAGGAAAGGAATCCTGATGGTCCTGTCGCACCTAAAGAGCAGGCCGGTCTCACCTTAAAACTTGAGAGGAACTCCAGGGGTCCTGCCACAATTCCAAAAGACACCTATGTCTCCATTCACTCGAGTTAAGGCCTGATTCCCCTGTCACAACTCGAATGGAGCCCCAAATATCACCTCACAACATGAAGGGAGGACTGAGAGCCCCCATGGAATGTCTAGATATAGCCCTAGATCTTTCTTCAACTCGACTAGAGGCCTGACAACCCTTTTAAACTTCGAGAGGGAAGCAGAGTTCTGTGCCTCAACACGAGACAATGGCTGACTCCACAGGGGAATCTCCATAGGAACCCCGAGATCCAAGTCAGAACTGGATAGGAACCCCGAGTTTCTCGTTTCAACTGGAGATGAAGCCCTAGTCCCCTATTCCAACTCGACAGGACTCTTGAGAGGCCCCACAAAACTCAAAAGGATTCCTGACTTGCCAGACACAAGATGAGAGGCTCCCTCAGGTCCCTGTCTCAACTTGAGGGAACCCAAACTTCTTGCCACAACTCTAGAGACAACTTGAGATAGACCCATCCATGCAAATTGAGGCCTGATTACCCTGCCGAGACCCAAGAGAAATCCTGTGCTCTCCCTCACAACTCGAATGAGGACTTGATTTCTGTGAGGCAACACGAGAGGCTCCCTGAGGTCCCCGGGGTACCTGCAGAGGATTCCCAGCCTCCCACTGCAACTCGAGAAAAACAAGGAGATTCCCCCATCCTCATGACATGAGGCTCTATGTTTCTGCAGTGCCTAAAAAGCAATCCCGAATGCCCCCTCCACACTCGGTAGGAGACTTGACACACTTCATGAAACTCAAGGGGGACCAGAGATACCCATCACACCTTGAGAAGAAACCCGAGTTCCCCACCACAACTCGAGAAGAGCCCCATGTTTTCCACCTCATCTGGAGATGAGGGTCCATTCCCTGCTTCAATTCAAGAGGAAACCCAACTTCCCCTCGTACCAGCAGGGGAGGCCTGTCACACTTATTGAATCTCAAGTGGAAGCCCATGGCTTCTGCTGCAAGGAGAAAGGACACCGAGTTCCCCCTCAACTCAAGATAAGTCCTGATTCTCCTGCACTGGCTCCAATGCGACACCAAGGATCTCCTCACAACATGATGGGAGGCTTGACTCCCTTGCTGATCCTCTTGAAAAAGCCCCAATTCCCCGCCTGAACTCGACAGGATATCTGACACCCCATTGACAACTCGAGAGGAAAGCTGAGTGCCATGCCTCGACACCAGACGAGGCCTGACTCCCTAGTTGAACCTTGAGAGGAAGCCAGAAGTCCCTGTCACCGCTGGAAAGGAATGCTGAGTTGACCGACTGAACTCTAGACATGGCCATATTTGCTGGCAGCCACTCGAGGACAATCCCAACGTGCCCCTCACAACCTGGAAAGAGACCTGACTTCTCGGAGGCAACGCGAGTGGGTCCCTGAGGTCCCTGTCACAACTCGAGAGGAAACCCAAGTTTCCTGCCGCAACTCGAGATAAAAGATGAGATTCTCCCCTCAACATGCTATGAGGCCCTTTTCCACTGCAGCATCTCAAGAAAAATCCCACCTTACCTCCTGAAATGCTGAACGGTACTTGACGCCCTTTCTGCAACTCAGCAAGTTCACGGAGATACCCGTCCACACTCGAGAGGAACACCGAGGTTCATGCCACAACTCAAGAAGAGCCGTGACTTCCCCGTCCTCAATTTGAGATGAGGGTCGATTCCCCTGCTTTGTCAGGAAAGGGATCCCGAGGTTTCAATCGCACCTCAAGAGGAGGCTGGTCTGACATGAAAACTCGAGCCCATCCCCGGGAGTCGAGCCTCAATTCGATAAGACTTCGATGTCCCCATCCACTCCAGATCAGCCTGATTCCCCTGCACTGACTCGACTGTCACCCCAAGGATCCACTCAAAACATGAAGGGAGATGTGACATCCCTGTGGCACCTGGAGAGAAAGGCCCAGATCCCTATGTCAAGTCGACAGGAAGTCTGACATCCCTTTTCCACCTCGAGGGGAAAGCGGAGTTCCACTTCTCCACACAGGACGTGGGCTGACACCCCTGGTGAAACTCCATAGGAACCCCGAGATCCATGTCAGCACTGGAGAGGAACCCTGCGGTTACTGCGTCAACTCGAGATGAGGCCCTAGGTCCCTGCCCCAACTGGAGAGGAATCCCAAGAGGACCCTCCAAACTTGCATTGAGACTTTACTTTCCTGAGGCCACAAGAGCAGGTTCCTGAGGTCCCCGTCGCAACTCGACAGGAACCCCAAGTTTCCTGCTGCAACTCAAGAAAAATCAGGAGTTTCTCCCCTCAACGAGCAGTGAGGCCCTTTTCCACTGCAGTGTCTCATGAAGAATCCCACCTTCCCTCTTTAGACATGAAAGGGTCCTTGACACCCTTTATGCAACTCAAGGAGTTCCCCAACATACCCGTCTCCACTCGAGAGGAACACCAAGTGTCCCGCCACAACTCAAGAAGAGCCACATTTTCCCCTCCTCATCTCGAGATGGGCGTCCATTACCCTGCCTTGTCGGGAAACGAATCCCAACATTCCCGTCACACCTCAAGAGGAGGCCAGTCTCCCCTTGAAACTCGAGAGGAACTCCAGGGGTCATGCCACTATTCCAAAAGACCCCAATGTCCCCATCCACTCGAGATAAGACCTGATTCCCCTGCAATGACTCGAATGCTACCCCGCCTATCAACTCACAACACGAAGGGAGGTCTGAAAGTCCCGTGGCACCTCTAGATAGAGCCCCAGGTCCCTACCTAAACTCGACAGGAGGCCTCACACCCCTTTTACACTTTGAGAGGGAAGTGGTGTACTGTGCCTCAGCACGAGATGACAGCTGACTCACCAGGGAAATCTCCATAGGAACCCCGAGATCCAAGTCAGAACTGGAGAGGAACCCTGAGTTTCCCAACTCTACTCAAGATGAAGCCCTATTCCCCTGCACCAATTCAAAAGGAATCCCGAGAGGCCCCTCACAACTCAAAAAGATTCCTGACTTGCCAGAGTCCAGATGTGAGGCTCCCTTAGGTACCCGTCGCTACTTGAGGGAACCCAAACTTCCTACTGCAACTCAGGAAACACACTGAGATCTCCCCTTCCATGCAAATTAACTCCTGAGTCCCCTGCCGAGACTCCAGAGCAATCCCGTGCTTCCCCTCGCAACTCAAATGGAGACAGGACTTCCCTGAGCAACACGAGAGGCTCCCTGAGTCCCCCAGGGTACCAGCAGAGGAATCCCAAGCATTCTGCTGCAACTGGAGAAAAACCAGGACATTGCCCATTCCTAGCGACATGAGGCCCTTTGTTCCTGCAGCACATAGAGTGCAATCCCGAGTGTCCTCTCCAAAGTCCAGAACAGGCTTGATTCCCTTCATGCAACTGAATGGGGCCCAATGATCCCCGTCACACCTCAAGAAGAAACCCAAGTTTCCCACCACAACTCGAGAAGAGCCCCGTGTTTCCCACCTCATCTGGAGATGAGGGCCCATTCCCTGCTTCTACTCAAGAGGAATCCCAACTTCCCCTCGCACTAGCAGGGGAGGCCTATCTCACCTATTGAATCTTGAGTGGAAGCCCGTGGCTCCTGCTGCAATGTGAAAGGACACCAAGTTCCCCCTCAAGATAAGTCCTAATTCCCCTGCACTGGCTTCGATGCGACACCGAGAATTCCCTCTAAACAAGATGGGAGGCCTGACATCCTTACTGAACCTCTTGAAAAGCCCTGATTCCCTGCCTGAACTCGACAGGAGGCCTGACACCCCTTTGATGACTCAAGAGGAAAGCCGAGTTCCATGCCTCGACACCAGATGAGGCCTGACTCCCTAGTTGAATCTTGAGTGGAAGCCCAAGGTCCCTGTCGCCGCCATACAATAATGCTGAAGTGATCGACTGAACTCTAGACACGGCCCTATTTGCAGGCAATGACTCGAGAGCAAACCCGACGTGCCCCTCGTAAGTTGGAAAGAGACCTGACTTCTTGGAGGCAACGCGAGCATGTCCCTGAGGTCCCCGTCCCAACTCGAGAGGAAACCCAAGTTCCCTGCCACAACTCGAGACAAACCACAAGACTCTCCCCTCAACATGAGATGAGGCCCTTTTCTGGAGCAGTATCTCGAGAGGAATCCCACATTCCCTCTTGAAACGTGAAACGGTACTTGATATCCTTTCTGCAACTCAGCAAGTTCCCCGAGATACCCGTCCACACTCGAGAGGAACACCAAGGTTCACGCCACAACTCAGGAAGAGCCGCAAGTTCCCCTTCCTCAATTTGAGATGAGGGTCGATTCCCCTGCTTTGTCAGGAAAGGGATCCCGAGGTTTCAATCGCACCTCAAAAGGAGGCTGGTCTGACATGAAAACTCGAGCCCATCCCCGGGAGTCGAGCCTCAATTCGATAAGACTTCGATGTCCCCATCCACTCCAGATCAGCCTGATTCCTCTGCACTGACTCGACTGTCACCCTGAGGATCCACTCAAAACATGAAGGGAGGTGTGACAGCCCTGTGGCACCTGGAGAGAAAGGCCCAGATCCCTATGTACATGAAAACTCGAGCCCATCCCCGGGAGTCGAGCCTCAATTCGATAAGACTTCGATGTCCCCATCCACTCCAGATCAGCCTGATTCCCCTGCACTGACTCGACTGTCACCCCAAGGATCCACTCAAAACATGAAGGGAGATGTGACATCCCTGTGGCACCTGGAGAGAAAGGCCCAGATCCCTATGTCAAGTCGACAGGAAGTCTGACATCCCTTTTCCACCTCGAGGGGAAAGCGGAGTTCCACTTCTCCACACAGGACGTGGGCTGACACCCCTGGTGAAACTCCATAGGAACCCCGAGATCCATGTCAGCACTGGAGAGGAACCCTGCGGTTACTGCGTCAACTCGAGATGAGGCCCTAGGTCCCTGCCCCAACTGGAGAGGAATCCCAAGAGGACCCTCCAAACTTGCATTGAGACTTTACTTTCCTGAGGCCACAAGAGCAGGTTCCTGAGGTCCCCGTCGCAACTCGACAGGAACCCCAAGTTTCCTGCTGCAACTCAAGAAAAATCAGGAGTTTCTCCCCTCAACGAGCAGTGAGGCCCTTTTCCACTGCAGTGTCTCATGAAGAATCCCACCTTCCCTCTTTAGACATGAAAGGGTCCTTGACACCCTTTATGCAACTCAAGGAGTTCCCCAACATACCCGTCTCCACTCGAGAGGAACACCAAGTGTCCCGCCACAACTCAAGAAGAGCCACATTTTCCCCTCCTCATCTCGAGATGGGCGTCCATTACCCTGCCTTGTATCAAAACATGAAGGGAGGTGTGACAGCCCTGTGGCACCTGGAGAGAAAGGCCCAGATCCCTATGTCAAGTCGACAGGAAATCTGATACCCCTTTTCCACCTCGAGAGGAAAGTGGAGTTCCACTTCTCCACACAGGACGTGGGCTGACTCCCCTTTTGAAATTCCATAGGAGCCCCGAGATCCATGTCAACACTGGAGAGGGACCCTGGGGTTACCACGCAACTCGAAATGAGGCCCTAGGTCCCTGCACCAATACCGACTGGAGAGGAATCCCGAGAGGACCCTCCAAACTCACATTGAGACTTTACTTTCCTGAGCCAACATGAGCAGGTTCCTGAGGTCCCCGTCGCAACTTGAGAGGAACCCCAAGTTTCCTGCTGCAACTCGAGAGAAATCAGGAGATTCTCCCGTCAACGAGTGATGAGGCCGTTTTCCGCTACAGCGTCTCGTGAGAAATCCCACCTTCCCTCTTTAGACTTGAAAAGGTCCTTGACACCCTTTATGCTACTCAAGGAGTTCCCCGACATGCCCGGCTCCACTTGAGAGGAACACCGAGTGTCCCGCCACACAACTCAAGAAGAGCCACGTTTTCCCCTCCTCATCTTGAGATGTGGGTCCATTCCCCTGCCTCATCAGGAAAGGAATCCTGATGGTCCCGTTGCACCTCAAGAGCAGGCCGGTCTCACCTTAAAACTCGAGAGGAATTCCAGGTGTGCCACAATTCCAAAAGACACCTATGTCCCCATCCACTCAAGTTAAGGCCTGATTCCCCTGTCATGACTTGAATGGAGCCCTCGAGTATGACCTCATAACATGAAGGGAGGACTGAGAACCCATGTGGCACCTCTAGATATAGCCCTAGATCCTTACTTCAACTCAACAGGTGGTCTGACACCCCTTTTACACCTCAAGAGGGAAGCAGAGTTCCATGCCTCAACACAGATGATGGCTGACTCCCCAGGGGAATCTCCATAGGAACCCCGAGATCCAAGTCAGAACTAGAGAGGAACCCTGAGTTTCCCACCTCAACTCGAGATGAGGCCCTAGACCCCTGTACTAACTTGAGAGGAATCCTGAGAGGTCCCACACAACTCCAAAGGATTCCTGACTTGCCAGACACAAGATGAGAGGCACACTCAAGTTCCTGTTGCAACCCAAGGGAACCCAAACTTCCTGCTGCAACTCAAGAGACACCTCAAAATCAACCCATCCATGCGAATTGAGTCCTGAATACCCTGCCGAGACCCAAGAGAAATCTTGCACTCTCCCTTGCAACTCAAATGGGGACTTGAC
Source organism: Cephalophus harveyi (assembly GCA_006410635.1). Lineage (NCBI taxonomy): Eukaryota > Metazoa > Chordata > Mammalia > Artiodactyla > Bovidae > Cephalophus > Cephalophus harveyi. The sequence goes on along the minus strand of SJYT01029250.1, from coordinate 231,918 downwards.
TTGACAAGTTCTCACCTTGAAACTTGAAAGGTAATCCAAGGGTCGTGCCACAATTCCAAAACACCCCGATGTGCCCATCCACTCGAGATAAGGCCTGATTCCCCTGCCACAACTCGAATGGAACACCGACTATCAACTCACAACAGAAAGGGAGGACCGAGAGCCCTGTATCACCCCTAGAAATAGTCTCAGAACCCTACCTCAACTCGACAGGATGCCTGACACCCCTTTTACACTTTGAGAGGGAAGCAGAGTACCGTCCCTCAACATGAGACGATGGCTGACTCCTCAGGGGAATCTCCATAGGAACTCCAAGATCCATGTCTAAGCTGGAGAGGAACCCTGAATTCCCTGCCTCAACTCGAGATGAGGTCCTAGTCCTTTGCACCATCTCTAGAGGAATCCCGAGAGGCCCCTCACCAATCCAAAGGTTTCCTGACTTGCCAGAGACAAGATGAGAGGCTCCCTCAGGTCCGCAGCACAACTTGAGGGAAACCAAACTTCCTGCTGCAACTCGAGAAATAACTTGAAATTGCCCCTTACATGCGAATTGAGGCCTGATTCCCCTGCCATGACTCCAGAGCAATCCCATGTCCCGCCTTGCAAAGTGAATGGAGACCTAACTTCCCTGAGGCAACACAAGAGGCTCCCTGAGTACCCCGGGGTACCTGCAGAGGAATCCCAAGCATCCTGCCACAACTCGAGAAAAACCAGGAGATTCCCCCATCCTCGTGACATGAGGCCCTTTGTTCCTGAAGCGCCTAGAGAGCAATCCCTAGTGCCCTCTCCAAACTCGAGAGCAGGCTTGATTCCCTTCATGCAACTCAAGGGGGCCCAGAGATCCCTGTCACACCTCGAGAAGAAACCTGAGTTTCCTGCCACAACTCAAGGAGAGTCTGGTGTTCCTGACCTCATCTGGAGATGAGGGCCCATTCCCTGCTTCAACTCAAGAGGAATCACAACTTCCTCTTGCACCAGCAGGGGAGCCTGTGTCACCTATTGAATCTCGAGTGGAACCCCGTGGATCCTGTTCAAGGAAAAAATACACCCAGTTCCCCCTCAACTCGAGATAAGTCCTGATTCTCCACCACTGGCTCCAATGCAACACAGAAGATCCCCTCACAACATGATTGGAGGCCCGACTCCCCTCCTGATCCTCTTGTAAAACCTCGGATTCCTGGCTGAACTTGACAGAAAGTCTGATACCTCTTTGACAACTCGAGAGGAAAGCCAAGTCCCATGCCTCGACTACAGATGAGGCCTGACTCCCTAGTTGAACCTTGAGAGGAAGCCCGAGATCCCTGTCGTAGCAGGACAGGAACACCAAATTGACTGACTGAACTCTCGATGTGGTCCTTTTCACCAGCAGTGACTAGAGAGGAATCACATCATGCCCCTGGCAACTCGGAAAGAGACCTGACTTCTCAGAGGCAATACAAGCAGGTCCCTGAGGTCCCCGTCACAACTCGAGAGGAAACCCAATCTTCCCGCCAAAACTCGAGAAAACCACGAGATTCTCCCCTTAACACGAGATGAGGCCCTTTTCCAGAGCAATGTCTCAAGAGAAATCCCACGTTCCCTCTTGAAAGGTGAAAGGATACTTGACACCCTTTCTGCAACTCAGCAAGTTCCCTAAGACACCCGTCCCCACTCGAGAGGAACAACCACGTTACAACACAACTCAAGAAGAGCCAGGTGTTCCCTCTCTTCAACTTGAGATGAGGGTCGATTCCCCTGCTTCTTCAGGAAAGGAATCCTGAGGTTTCCATCACACCTCAAGAGGAGACTGATCTCACCTTAAAACTTGAGCACATCCCAGGGAGTTGAGCCTCAATTTGAAAAGTCCCCAATGTCTCCATTCACTCCAATAAGCCTGATTCGCCTGCATGACTCAACTGTCACCCCGAGTATTGACTCAAAACACCAAGGGAGATGTAAAAGCCCTGTGGCACCTCAAGAGAAAGCCCCACATTCCTATGTCAAGTAGACAGGAAGCCTGACAACCCTTTTACACCTCGAGAGGAAAGCGGAGTTCCATGTCTCCACACGAAGCGAGGTCTGACTCCTCTGTTGAAACTACATAGGAACCCTGAGATCGATATCAGCATTGGAGAGGAACCCTGAGGTTCTGGCCACAACGGGAGATGAGGCCCTATGCCCCTGCACCAACTGGAGAGGAATCCTGAGAGGACACACCAAACTCGAATGGAGACTTGACTTTCCTGAGGCAAGATGAGCGGGTCCCTTACATCCACATCACAACTCATGAGGAACCCCAGGATTCCTGCCACAAATCCAGAAAAACCAGGAGATTCTCCCCTCAACGTGAGATGAGGCCCTTTTCCACTGTAGCATCTCCAGAGAAATCCCACCTTCCCTCTTGAGCCTTGAAAGGGTCCTTGACACCCTTTATGCAATGCAAGAAGTTCCCCAACATACCTGTCTCCACTCGAGAGGAACACTGTGTGTCCCATCACAACTCAAGAACAACCCCGTTTTACACTCTTCATTGCAATATAGGGGTCCACTACCCTGCTTCGTCAGGAAAGGAATCCCAACGTTCCCTTCACACCTCAAGAGGAGGCCGGTCTCACCTTGAAACTCGAGAGGAACATCAGGTGTTTGCCACAATTCAAAAAGTCCCCAATGTCCCCATCCACTCGAGAAAAGGCTTGATTCCCCTGCCACAACTCGAATGAAACCCCGACTATCAACTTGCAACACGAAGGGAGGACTGAGAGCCCCATGGCATCTCTAGAAATAGCCACATATCCCTACCTCAACTCGACAAGAGGCCTGAAACCCCTTTTACACCTTGAGAGGGAAGCGGATTTCCATGCCTCAACACGAAACGATGGCTGATTCCCCAGGGGAATCTCCATAGTGTCGGGGGCCAGTGTGAGGAATCCCGCCCGTGACAAGGTCATGCGGAAGGAAGCCTGGCAAATGCAAGGCCGTGTTCAGGTTTCAGGGGTTCCCCCTGGAATTTCCCAAGCATCCACCCCCCAAAGAATAAGAATCTGCTGGCCTTTGTACTCTGCTTTTCCACTCTTCTGATAGTCTCTGGAAAAGTCAATTCAGGGCTTTAGTCTTCTGCATTTGAAAGGGATGTTTCAGTTATACGCCCTCGGATAACTCTCTAGCTTGTCTAACAGTTTCCTCAGACCTCTTACAGCTTGTGAATTGCTTACAGCCCCCAACCGTGAGAGGCACAAAGCTTAAAAGCATCTTAAAGATACAAAACCTTTTCTGAAGAGTTAAAAATTACATTGGTGACGGTTTTCACTGTTGACTCAATGACTGCTGCCAGACCTCCATATTCTTTATCTTTTAGGCATCTGGGAGGATGTTAATCAATGTAAACGGGATATGGGAAAAGATATAGAGTAGTTTTGATGTTAGCAATATTAGACTTTTGAGCTGATTATTTTTCTTTTTTATAAATCACTGTACTCCTTTTACTTGTTATAAATTGCTGTATCTTTGCTATGTAAGAATGTAATTTTATTTAGTGATTTCTCAGAGTGGCACCAGACTTTGGGAAGATTAACACAAATAAGTCTTCTGCTTGACAAACCCTTATCAAAACGTTAATCGGCCCTTTTGGCTGGAAGATGATGTCAACGATCTAAGACTTGTGTATACAATTAGGTATGCAGAGAAAAAAGCCTAGTTTTTGATAAGAGTTTGGGCTGTTAACTAATGCTGCATAATTTCGTGTTACCTATTGATCTCCATGTTTCATCAAAAATATAAAAGGCCTTTTGAACAATAAAGGATGGACTAGTTTCTCGGACTAGTCTCTCAGTCTAGATTTTTGGGAATCTGGCTCCTCCCCATGTCTTTCTCTCAGGAGATGAGGCCCTATGCCCCTGCACCAACTGGAGAGGAATCCTGAGAGGACACACCAAACTCGAATGGAGACTTGACTTTCCTGAGGCAAGATGAGCGGGTCCCTTACATCCACATCACAACTCATGAGGAACCCCAGGATTCCTGCCACAAATCCAGAAAAACCAGGAGATTCTCCCCTCAACGTGAGATGAGGCCCTTTTCCACTGTAGCATCTCCAGAGAAATCCCACCTTCCCTCTTGAGCCTTGAAAGGGTCCTTGACACCCTTTATGCAATGCAAGAAGTTCCCCAACATACCTGTCTCCACTCGAGAGGAACACTGTGTGTCCCATCACAACTCAAGAACAACCCCGTTTTACACTCTTCATTGCAATATAGGGGTCCACTACCCTGCTTCGTCAGGAAAGGAATCCCAACGTTCCCTTCACACCTCAAGAGGAGGCCGGTCTCACCTTGAAACTCGAGAGGAACATCAGGTGTTTGCCACAATTCAAAAAGTCCCCAATGTCCCCATCCACTCGAGAAAAGGCTTGATTCCCCTGCCACAACTCGAATGAAACCCCGACTATCAACTTGCAACACGAAGGGAGGACTGAGAGCCCCATGGCATCTCTAGAAATAGCCACATATCCCTACCTCAACTCGACAAGAGGCCTGAAACCCCTTTTACACCTTGAGAGGGAAGCGGATTTCCATGCCTCAACACGAAACGATGGCTGATTCCCCAGGGGAATCTCCATAGTGTCGGGGGCCAGTGTGAGGAATCCCGCCCGTGACAAGGTCATGCGGAAGGAAGCCTGGCAAATGCAAGGCCGTGTTCAGGTTTCAGGGGTTCCCCCTGGAATTTCCCAAGCATCCACCCCCCAAAGAATAAGAATCTGCTGGCCTTTGTACTCTGCTTTTCCACTCTTCTGATAGTCTCTGGAAAAGTCAATTCAGGGCTTTAGTCTTCTGCATTTGAAAGGGATGTTTCAGTTATACGCCCTCGGATAACTCTCTAGCTTGTCTAACAGTTTCCTCAGACCTCTTACAGCTTGTGAATTGCTTACAGCCCCCAACCGTGAGAGGCACAAAGCTTAAAAGCATCTTAAAGATACAAAACCTTTTCTGAAGAGTTAAAAATTACATTGGTGACGGTTTTCACTGTTGACTCAATGACTGCTGCCAGACCTCCATATTCTTTATCTTTTAGGCATCTGGGAGGATGTTAATCAATGTAAACGGGATATGGGAAAAGATATAGAGTAGTTTTGATGTTAGCAATATTAGACTTTTGAGCTGATTATTTTTCTTTTTTATAAATCACTGTACTCCTTTTACTTGTTATAAATTGCTGTATCTTTGCTATGTAAGAATGTAATTTTATTTAGTGATTTCTCAGAGTGGCACCAGACTTTGGGAAGATTAACACAAATAAGTCTTCTGCTTGACAAACCCTTATCAAAACGTTAATCGGCCCTTTTGGCTGGAAGATGATGTCAACGATCTAAGACTTGTGTATACAATTAGGTATGCAGAGAAAAAAGCCTAGTTTTTGATAAGAGTTTGGGCTGTTAACTAATGCTGCATAATTTCGTGTTACCTATTGATCTCCATGTTTCATCAAAAATATAAAAGGCCTTTTGAACAATAAAGGATGGACTAGTTTCTCGGACTAGTCTCTCAGTCTAGTTTTTTGGGAATCTGGCTCCTCCCCATGTCTTTCTCTCTTTCTCTTACTCTCTCTCCTTTCTTCTCCTTCTCATTCTAAATTCAGGCTGAATTCCCACCTGGAGCGGGCAGCTATCCAAGTCTACTTACCTGCCCTGGCTTTTAAGATCTGTGAGAGAGAGACAGCCCAAGGCGGGGCACTCTCCGATATTCAAACAGGCGCCGGTGGCCTAGTGTAGATGGTGCAAACTCCTTGTCCGGAGTTTTATTAGTTTAGCCCATAAACCAAGTCATTCAGCCTCTTTTCTCCACTTAATTTTCCTACTACACTATTTCTTCTTAATCTAATCCACTCTTACATTAATAAATAAATAAGTTTTCCTCGCCGACGCTGTCCACCCTTAGAATCACCCTGGATCCACCGGGGCTGGAACCCAGCACCATAGGAATTCCAAGATCCATGTAAGAGCTGGAGAGGAACCCTGAGTTTCTGACTTCAACGTGAGATGAGGCCCTAGTCCCCTGCACCAACTCGAGAGGAATCCCGAGAGGCCCCTCACCACTCGAAAGGATTCCTGACTTGCCAGAGACAAGATGAGAGGCTCCCTCAGGTCCCTGGCACAACTCGAGGGACCCCAAACTTTCTTCCGCAACTAGAGAAACAACTTGAGATCGCCCCTTCATGCAAATTGAGGGCTGATCCCCCTGTCGTGACTCCAGAGCAGTCCCGCGCCCCCCCTCACAACACGAATGGAAACTTGACTTCCCTGAGGCAACATGAGAGGCTCCCTGAGTTCCCCGGGGTAACTGCAGAGGAATCCCAACCTCCCATCACAACTTGAGAAAAACCAGGAGATTACCACGTCCTTGCGACATGAGGCCCTTTGCTCCTGCAGTGCCTAGAGAGGAACCCCGGGTACCCTCTTGAAACTGTAGAGGAGGCTTGACTCCCTTCATGCAACTCAAGAGGGCCCAGAGATCCCTGGCACACCTCGAGAGGACACCCAGGTTTCCCACCACAACTCGAGAAGAGCCCTGTGTTTCCCACCTCATCTGGAGATGAGGGTCCATTCCCTGCTTCAACTCAAGAAGAATCTCAACTTCCCCACCCACCACTAGGGGAGGCCTGTCACAACTATTGAATCTCACATGTGGAACACCGTGGATCCTGCTGCAAGGGAAAAGGACACCGAGTTCCCACTCAACTCGAGATAAGTCCTGATTCCCCTGCACTGGGTCCAATGCAACACTGAGGATCGCCTCACAACATGATGGGAGGCCCAACTCCCCTGCTGATCTTCTTGAAAAAGCCCCGATTCTCCACCTGAACTCAACAGGAGGCCTGACACGCCTTTGCCAAGTAGAGAGGAAAGCCGAGTTCCATGCCTCAACTTCAGACGAGGACTGACTCCCTAGTTGAACCTTGAGAGGAAGCCCAAGATCCCTGTCGCCGACTGACAGGAACACCAAGGTGAGTGACTGAACTCTCCATGCAGCCCTTTTCACTGGCAACGACTACAGGAATCCCGTCTTGCCCCTCACAACTCGGAAAGAGACCTGACTTCTCAGAGGGAACATAAGCGGGTCCCTGAGGTCCCCGTCGCAACTCGAGGAACTCCAAGCTTCCCACCACAACTCGAGAAAAATCACGAGATTCTCCCCTCAATGTGAGATGAGCCCCTTTTCCAGAGCAGTGTCTCCAGAGGAATCCCACATTCCCTCTTGAAACATGAATGGGTACTTGACACCCTTTCTGCAACTCAGAAATTTCCCCGAGATACCCGTCTACTCGAGAGGAACACCGACGTTCACACCACAACTCACGAAGAGCCATGTGTTCCCCCTCCTCGACTCGAGATGAGGATCGATTCCCCTGCTTCCTCAGGAAAGGAATCCCAACATTTCCATCGCACCTCAAGAGGAGGCCGGTCTCATGTTAAAACTCGAGCACATCCCCAGAATCGAGCCTCAATTTGAAAAGACCCCAAAGTCTCCATCCACTGCACATAAGCCTGATTCACCTGCACTGACTGGACTGTCACCCCGAGCATCAACTCGAAACACAAAGGGATAAGTGAAAGCCCTGTGACACCTCAAGAGAAAGCCCCACATTCCTATGTCAAGTCGACAGGATGCCTGACAGAGGAATGCCAACCTCCCGCCGCAACTTGAGAAACACCAGGAGATTTCCCCATCCTCACGACAAGAGGTCCTTTGCTCCTGCCTCGCCTAGAGAGCAATCCTGAGCGCCCTCTCCAAACTCGAGAGGAGGATTGACTCCCTTCATGCAACTCAAGGGGGCCCAGAGATCACCATCATATCTCGAGAGAACACCCAGGTTTCCCACCACAACTCGAGAAGAGCCCAGTGTTTCCCACCTCATGCTGAGATGAGTGCCCATTCCCTACTTCAACTCAAGAGGAATCTAAACATCCCCACCCACCACCAGGGGAGGCCAGTCTCACCTATTGAATATCACCTGTGGAACCCCAGGAATCCTGCTGCAAAGGAAAAGGACACCGAGTTCCACCTCAACTCGAGTTAAGTCCTGATTCCCCTGCACGGGCTGCAATGCAACACCGAGGATCACCTCACAACATGATGGGAGGCCCGCTTACCCTGCTGATCCTCTTGAAAAAGCCCCGATTCCCCACCTGAACTCGAAAGGGTGCCTGACAACCATTTGCCACTTTGAAAGGAAAGCCGAGTTCCATGCCTTGACTCCAGAAGAGGTCTGACTCCCTAGTTGAACCTTGAAAGGGAGCCCAAGATCCCTGTCGCTACTGGACATGAACACCGAGTTGACTGACTGAACTCTCAATGAGGCCCTTTTGGCTGGCAGCAAATCGAGAGGAATCATGTTGTGTCCCCGGCAACTTGGAAAGAGACCTGACTTCTCAGAGGCAACATGAGTGGGTCCCTGAGGTCCCCATAGCAACTTGAGATGAACCCCAATCTTCCTGCCACAACTCGAGAAAAACCACGAGATTCTCCCCTCAATGCGAGATGAGGCCCTTTTCCAGAGCTGTCTTGAGAGGAATCCCACGTTCCCTCTTGAAAGGAGGAAGGATACTTGACACCCTTTCTGCAACTCAGCAAGTTCCCTGAGATACCCGTCTACACTTGAGAGGAAAAATGACGTTAACCCCACAACTCAAGAATAGCTGTGAGATCCCCCTCTTCAACTCAAGATGTGGGTCGATTCCCCTGCTTCTTCAGGAAAGGAGTCACAACATTTCCGTCACATCTCAAGAGGAGGCCGGTTTCACCTTAAAACTCAAGCACATCCCCGGGAGTCAAGCCTCAATTTGAAAAGTCTTCAATGTCTCCATCCACTCAACATAAGCCTGGTTCGTCTGCACTGACTCGACCTTCACCCCGAGTATCGACTCAAAACATGAAAAGAGGTGTGACAGCCCTGTGGCACCTCTAGAGAAAGCCCCACATTCCTATGTCAAGTAGACAGGAAGCCTGACAACTCTTTTACACCTCGAGAGGAAAGTGGAGTTCCATGACTCCACATGAGATGAGGCCTGACTCCCCTTTTGAAACTCCAGAGGAACCCCGAGATTGATGTGAGCACTGGAGAGGAACCCTGAGGTTCCAGCCTCATCTTGAGATGAGGCCCTTTGCTCCTGCACCGACTGGAGAGGAATCCCAAGAGGATACTCCAAACTCGCATGGAGACTTGACTTTCCTGAGGCAAGAGGAACGGGTCCCTAGGGCCCTGTTGCAACTCTAGAGGAACCTAAGGTTCTTGACGCAACTCCAGAAAAAACAGGAGATTCTCCCCTCAATGCAAGATGAGGCCCTTTTCTGTTGTAGTGTCTCCAGATAAATCCCACCTTCCCTCTTGAGCCTCAAAAGGGTCCTTGACACCCTTTATGCAATGCAAGAAGTTCCCCGACATACCTGTCTAAACTCGAGAGGAACACCGTGTGTCCCACCACAACTCAAGAAGAGCCCCGTTTTAAACTCCTCATTGGAATATGGGTGTCCACTACCCTGCTTCATCAGGAAAGGAATCCCGATGTTCCTGTCATACCTCAAGAGGAGGCCAGTCTCAGTTTGAAACTCGAGAGGAACTCCAGGCATATGCCACAATTTGAAAAGTCCCCGATGTCCCCATCCACTCGAGATGAGGCCTGATTCCCCTGCCAAGAATCGAATGGACACCGAGTATCACCTCAAAACATGAAGGGAGGACTGAGAGCCCCGTGGCATCTCTAGAAATAGCCATAGATCCCTGCCTCAACTCAACAAGAGGCCTGACACCCGTTTTATATCTCGAGAGGGGAGCAGAATTCTGTGCCTCAACAGGAGACAACAGCTGACTCCCCAGAGGAATCTCCATAGGAACCCTGAGATCCATGTCAGAGCTGGAAAGGAACCCTGGGTTTCCCGCCTCAACTGGAGATGAGGCCCTAGTCCCCTGCACCAACTCGAGAGGAAACCTGAGAGGCCATTCACAACTTGAAATGTTTCCTGAATTGCCAGAGAGAAGAGAGGTTCACTCAGGTCCCTGGTGCAAATCGAAGGAACCCAAACATCCTGCCACAACTAGAGAAACACCTTGGGATCACCCTTCCATGCAAATTGAGGCCTGATCCCCCTGCCGTGACTCCAGAGCAATCCCACGCTCCCCCGCAAAACATGAATGGAGACTTGACTTCCCTGAGGCAACACGAGAGGCTCCCTGAGTTCCCCGGGGTACCTGCAGAGGAATCCCAAGCCTCCTGCCGCAACTCGAGAAAAACCGGAAATTTCCCCATCCTAGTGACATGAGGCCCTTTGCTCCTGCAGCGCCTAGAGAGCAATCCTGAATGCCCTCTCCAAACTGTAGAGGAGGCTTGACTCCCTTCATGCAACTCAATGGGGCCCAGAATCCCCATCACACCTCGAAAGGACACCCAGTTTTCCTGCCACAACTCGAGAAGAGCCCCCTGTTTCCCACCTCATGTTGAGATGAGGGCCCATTCCCTGTTTCAACTCAAGGGGAATCTCAACTTTCCCGCCCACCACCAGGGGAGGCCTGTCTTACCTATTTAATCTCACCTATGGAACCCCGTGGATCCTGCTGCAAGGGAAAAGGACATCGAGTTCCCCCTCAACTCGAGATTAGCCCTGATTCCCCTGCACTGGCTCCAATGTGACGCTGAGAATCCCCTCACAATATGATGGAAAGCCCGGCTACCCTGCTGATCCTCTTGAAAAAGCCCTGATTCCCCACCTGAACTCGACATGAGGCCTAACACCCCTTTGCCAAGTCGAGAGGAAAGCTGAGTTCCATGCCTCGACTCCAAACAAGGCCTGACTCCTTAGGTGAACCTTGAGAGGAAGCCCTAGTTCCCTGTCACCGCTGGACAGGAACACTGAGTTGACTGACTGAACTCTCGACACGGCCCTATTTGCTGACAGTGACTTGAGAGGAATCCCGTCATGCCCCTCACAACTTGGAAAGACCTGACTTCTCAGAGGCAACACGAGTGGGTCCCTGAGGTCACTGCCCCAACTCGAGAGGAACCCCAAGCTTCCTGCCCCAAATCAAGAAAAATCTCGAGATTCTCCCCTCAACATATGATGAGGCCCTTTCCCAGTTCAGTGTCTCAAGAGGAATCCCACATTCCATCTTGAAACACAAAAGGGTACTTGACACCCTTTCTACAATTCAGCAGGTTCCCTGAGATACCCGTCCCCACTCGAGAGGAACACTGACGTTCACGCCACAACTCAAGAAGAGCCGCGTGATTCCCCTCCTCAACTCGAGATGAGGGCCGATTCCCCTGTTTCTTCAGGAAAGGAATCCCGATGTTTCCATCGCACCTCAAGAGGAGGCTGGTCTCACCTGAAAACTCGAGCGCATCCCCAGGAGTTGAGCCTCAATTTGAAAAGACCACATTGTCCCCATCCACTCCACATAAGCCTGATTCACCTGCACTGACCCAACTGTCGCCCCGAGTACTGACTCAAAACAAGAAGGGAGGTGTGACAGCCCTTTGGCACCATGAGAGAAAGCCCCATATACCTATGACAAGTCGGCAAGAAGCCAGAAACCCCTTTTAAACCTCGTGAGGAAAGTGAAGCTCCATGACTCCACACGAGACGAGGCCTTACTCTCCTGTTGAAACTCTATAGGAACCCCGAGATCCATGACAGCACTCGAGAGGAACTCTGAGGTTCCAGTTTTAACTCGAGATGAGACCCTATGACCCTGCACCAACTGGAGAGGAATCCCAAGAGGCCCCTCGGAACTGGCATGAAGACTTGACTTTCCTGAGGCAACATGGTTCGTTTCCCTGAGGTCCCTGTCGCAACTCAAGAGGAACCAAAGTTTCCGGCCAGAACTCCATAAAAACCAGGAGATCCAGCTCTCATCGCGAGATGTGGCCCTTTTCTGCTGCAGCGTCTCGAGAGAAATAACACCTTCCCTTTTAAGCCTCAAAAGGGTCCTTGATATCCTTTATGCAATGCAAGAAGATTCCCGACATACGTGTCTCCACTCGAGAGGAACACCCAGTGTCCGCCCACAAATCAAAAAGAGTCCCGTTTTCCCCTCCTCATCTAGAGATGGGGTCCATTCCCCTGCTTCATTGGGAAAGGAATCCCGACGTTCCTTTGCACTTCAAGAGGAGGCTGGTCTCACCTTGAAACTCGAGAGGAACTCCAGGGGTCTTGCCACAATTCAAAAAGACCCCGATGTACCCATCCACTCGAGATGAGGCCTGATTGCCCTGCCATGACTTGAATGGAACCCCGAGTATCAACTCACAACATGAAAGGAGGACTGAGAGCCCCGTGAAAGTGAAGTCACTCAGTCGTATCCGATTCTTAGCGACCCCATGGACTGTAGCCCACCAGGCTCCTCCATCCATGGGATTTTCCAGGCAAGAGTACTGGAGTGGGTTGCCATTGCCTTCTCCGGAGAGAGCCCCGTGGCACCTCTACAAATAGCCCCAGATCCCTACCTCAACTTGACAGGAGGCCTGACACCCCTTTTACACCTAGAGAGGGAAGCAGAGTTTCGTGCCTCAACACAGGACGATGGCTGACTCCCCAGGGGAATCTCCATAGGAACTCCGCGATCAGTGTCAGAGCTGGAGAGGAACCTGAGTTTCACGCTTAACTCAAAATGAGACCCTAGTCCCCTGCACCAACTTGAGAGGAATCCTGAGAGGACCCTCACCACTCAAAAGGATTCCCTACTTCCCAGAAACAAGAGAGTCTCCCTCAGGTCCCCATTGGAACTCGAGGGAACCCAAATTTCCTGCCACAACTAGAGAAACACCTTGAGATTGCCCCTCCTTGCGAATTGAGGCCTGATTTCCCTGCTGTGATTCCAGAGCAATCCCGCACACCCACTCGCAACTCAAATGGAGTCTTGATTTCTCTGAGGCAACACTCAGGTACCCTGAGTTTCCCAGGGTACCTGCAGAGGAATCCCAAGTTTCCCACCGCAACTCGAGAAAAACCAGGACATTCCAGGTCCTCGCGACATAAAGCCCTTTGCTCCTCCAGCGCCTAGAGAGCAATCCCGAGTGCCCTCTCCAAACTTGAGAGGAGGCTTGACTCCCTTCATGCAACTCAAGGGGGCCCAGAGATCCCTGGCACACCTCGAGAGGACACCCAGGTTTTTTGCCACAACTCGAGAAGAACCCCTTGTTTCCCACCTCATGTTGAGATGAGTGCCCATTCCCTGCTGCAGCTCAAGAGGAATCTCAACTTCCCCGTCCACCACCAGGGAAGGCCTGTCTTACCTACTGAATCTCACCTATGGAACCCTGCAGATCCTGCTGCAAGGAAAAAGGACACTGAGTTCCCCCTCAGCTCAAGATAAGTCCTGATTCCCCTGCACTGGGTCCAATACAACACCAAGGATTGCCTCACAACATGATGGGAGGCCCGCCTACCCTGCTGATCCTCTTGAAAAAGCCCCAATTCCCTACCTGAATTCAAAAGGAGGCCTGACACCGCTTTGCCAAGTTGAGACGAAAGCCGAGTTCCATGCCTCGACTCCAGACGAGGCCTGACTCCTTAATTGAACCTTGAAAGGAAGCCCCAGATCCCTGTCACCGCCAGACAGGAACAGCGAGTTGACTGACTGAACTCTCAACACTGCCCTATTTGCTGGCAGCGACTCGAGAGGAAACCCATGGTGCCCCTTGGAACTCAGAAAGAGACCTGACTTCTCAGAGGCAAAACGAGTGGATCCCTAAGTCCCCATCACAACGTGAGAGGAACCTCAAGATACCCGCCGCAACTTGAAAAAAGCCACGAGATTCTCCCCTCAACATGGGATGAGGCCCTCTTCCAGAGCAGTGTCTTGAGAGGAATCGCATGATCTCTCTTGAAACATGAAAGTGTACTTGACACCCTTTCTGCAACTCAGCAAGTTCCCTGAGATACTGGTCCCCACTCAAGAGGAACACAGAGGTTCTCGCCACAACTCAAGAAGAGCTGAGTGTTCCCCCTTCTCAACTCGAGATGAGGGTCGATTCCCCTGCTTCACTGGGAAAGGAATCCCGACGTTTCAGTAGCGCCTCAAGAGGAGGCCGGTTTCACCTTAAAACTCGAGCACAACCCCAGGAGTCCAGCCTCAATTCAAAAAGACCCTGATGTCCCCATCCACTACACATAAGCCTGATTCTCCTGCTCTGACTCGACTGTCACCCTGAGTATCAACTCAAAACACGAAGGCAGGTGTGACAGCCCTATGGCATCTCAACAGAAAGCCCCACATTCCTATGTCAAGTTGACAGGAAGCCTGATGCCTCTTTTACACCTCGAGAGGAAAGTGGAGTTCAGTGTCACCACAGGAGATGAGGCGTGACTCCCCTGTTGAAACTCCATAGGGACCACGAGATCCATGGCAGCACTGGAGAGAAAACTTGAGGTTCTGGCCTCAACTCGAGATGAGGCCCTATGCCCCTGCACTGACTGGAGATGAATCCTGAAAGAACCCTCTCAGCTCCCATGGAGACTTGAGTTCCCTGAAGCAACATGAGAGGCTCCCTGAGTACCCCAGGGTGCCTGCAGAGGATTCCCAAGCCTCCAGCCACAACATGAGAAAAACCAGGAGATTCCCCTGTCCTTGAAACATGAGGCCCTTTGTTCCTGCAGTGCCAAGAAAGCAATCCCTAGTGCCCTCTTCAAATTCGAGAGCAGGCTTGACTTCCTTCATGCAACTCAAGGGGGCTCAGAGATCGCTGTCAAACCAGGAGATGACACCCAGGTTTCCTGCCACAACTCAAAAAGAGCCCCGTGTTTCCAACCTCATGTTGAGATGAGGGCCCATTCCCTGCTTCACCTCAAGAGGAATCTCAACTTCCCCTCGCACCAGCAGGGGAGGCCTGTCTCACCTACTGAATCTTACCTATGGAACCCCGTGGATCCTGCTGCAAGGAAAAGGGACACCTAATTCCCCCTCAACTCAAAATAAGTCCTGATAACCCTGCACCAGCTTCAATGCAACACCAAGGATCACCTCACAACATGATGGGAGGCCCGACTCCCCTGCTGATCCTTTTGCAAAAGCCCCGACTCTCTGCCTGAACTAGACAGGAGGCCTGACACCCCTTTGCCAAGTAGAGAGGAAAGCCGAGTTCCATGCCTCAACTCCAGACGAGGCCTGCTTCCTAGTTGAACCTTGAGAGGAAGCCTGAGATCCCTGTCGTGGCTGGAGAGGAACACCGAGATGACTGACTGAACTCTCAACATGGCCCTATTCACCAGCAACAACTCGAGAGGAATCCCAACGTGCCCCTCACAACTCAGAAAGAGATCTGACTTCTCAGAGGCAACATGAGTGGGTCCCTGAGGGGCCCCGTCTCAACTCGAGAAGAACCCCAAGCTTCCCGCCGCAACTCGAGAAAAACCACGAGATTCTCCCCTCTATGTGAGATGAAGCCCTATTCCAGAGCAGTGTCTCGAGAGGAATCCCACGTTCCATCTTGAAACATGAAAGGGTACTTGATACCCTTTCTGCAACTCAGCAAGTTCCCCGAGATACCCATCCGCACTCAAGAGGAAAACCAAGGTTCACGCCACAACTCAAGAAGAGCCACGGGTTCCCACTCTTCAACTCGAGATGAAGGTCGATTCCCTTGCTTCGTCAGGAAAGGAATCCCATTTCCATCGCACCTCAAGAGGAGGCCAGTCTCACCTTAAACTTCAAGCGCAATCCCGGGAGTCTAGCCTCAGTTCGAAAAGACACTGATGTCCCTATCCACTCCACATAAGCCTGATTTGCCTGCACTGACTGGGCTGTCACCCTATCAACTCAAAACACGAAGGGAGGTGTTACAACCCTGTGGCACCTCGAGAGAAAGCCCCAGATCCCTATGTCAAGTCAACAGGAAGCCTGACACCCCAATGACACCTCGAGAGGGAAGCAGAGTTCAGTGTCTCAACACAAGATGACGGCTGACTTCCCAGGGGAATCTCCATAGGAACCCCGAGATCCAAGTCAGAGCTGGAGAGGAACCCTGTGTTTCCCACCTCAAATCGAGATGAGGCCGTAGTCCCCTGCTCAAACTCGAGAGGAATCCCGAGAGGCCCCTAACAAATTGAAAGGATTAATGACTTCCCAGAGACAAGATGAGAGGCTCCCTCAGTTCCTCGTTGCTACCCGAGGGAACACAAACTTCTTGTCAAAACTCGAGAGACACCTTGAAATCACCCCTCCATGTGAACTGAGGCCTGATCCCCCTGCCATGATCCCAGAGCAATTCGGCACTCCCCCTAGCATCTCGAATGGAGACTTAACTTCCCTGAGGCAACACAAGAGGCTCCCTGTGTTCCCCGGGGTACCTGCAGAGGAATCCCCATATACCAGCTGCAACTCGAGAAAAACCAGGAGACTCCCACGTCCTCATGACATGAGGCCTTTGTCCCTGCAGCGTATAGACAGCAATCCCTAGTGCCCTCTCCAAACTCGAAAGAAGACTTGACTCCCTTCATGCAACTCAAGGGGGCCCAGAGCTCCCCATCACACCTCAAGAGGACACCCAGTTTTCCTGCCACAACCTGAGAAGAGCCTTGTGTTACCCACCTCATGTTGAGATTAGGGCCCATTCCCTGCTTCAATCAAGAGGAATCTCAACTTCCCCTTGCACCAGCAGGGGAGGCCTGTCTCACCTATTGAATCTCACCTATGGAACCCCACAGATCCTGCTGCAAGGAAAAAGGACACCGAGTTCCCCCTCAACTCGAGATAAGTCCTGATACCCCTGCACCGGCTCCAATGCAACACTGAGGATCACCTCACAACATGATGGGAGGCCCGCCTACCCTCCTGATCTTCTTGAAAAAGCCCCGATTTCCCACCAGAACTCGAAAGGAGGCCTGACGCCCCTTTGCCAAGTAGAGAGGAAAGCCGAGTTCCATGCCTCAACTCCAGACGAGGCCTGCTTCCTAGCTGAACCTTGAGAGGAAGTCTGAGATCCCTGTCGCCGCTGGAGAGGAACACCGAAATGACTGACTGAACTCGACACGGCCCTATTCACTGGCAGTGAATCCATTGGAATCATGAAGTGGCCTTTGCAACTCGAAAAGAGCCCTGATTTCTCAGAGGCTACACGAGCAGGTCCATGAAAGCCCCGTCGCAACTCTAGAGGAACACCAATCTTCTCACAGCAACTCGAGAAAAACCACGAGATTCTGCCCTCAAAACAAAATGAGACCCTTTTCCTGAGCCGTGTCTCAAGAGGAATCCCACATTCCCTCTTGAAACACAAAAGGGTACTTGACACCCTTTCTGCAACTTAGCCAGTTCCCCAAGATACCCGTCCCCACTCGAGAGGAACACCGAAGTTCATGCCACAACTAAAGAAGAGCCACGTATTCCCCCTCCTCAGCTTGAGATGAGGGTCGATTCCCCTGCTTCGTCGGGAAAGGCATCCCGAAGTTTCCATCACACCTCAAGAGGAGGCCAGTCTTACTTTAAAACTCGAGAGCATCCCCGGGAGTCGATCCTCAATTTGAAAAGACCCCAATGTCCCCATCCACTCCACATAAGCCTGATTCCCATGCACTGACTCAACTGTCACCCTGAGTATCAAATCAAAATACAAAGAGAGGTGTGACAGCCCTGTGGTACCACGAGAGAAAGCCACAGATCCCTATGTCAAGTCGACAGGAAGCCTGACACCCCAATGACACCTCGAGAGGAAAGCGGGGTTCCATGTCTCCACAAGAGACGAGTCTTGACTCCCCTGTTGAAACTCCATAGGAGCCCCAAGATCCATGTCAGCACTGGAGAGAAACTCTGAAGTTTTGACCTCAAATCGAGATGAAGTCCTATGCCCCTGCACTGACTGGAAAGGAATCCCGAGAAGCCCCTCGCAACTCACATGGAGACATGACTTTCCTGAGGCAACACGAGCAGGTCCCTGAGGTGCCTGCCCCGACTCGAGAGGAACCCAATGTTTCCTGCCATAACTCCAGAAAAACCAGGAGATTTTCCCCTCAACGCGAGACGAAGCCCTTTTCCACTTCAGCGTATCGAGAGAAATCCCAACTTCCTTCTTGAGCCTCAAAAGGGTCCTTGATACCTTTTATGCAACTAAAGAAGATGCCGAAATACCCGTCTCCACTCAAGAGAAACACCCAGTGTCCTGCCACCACTCAAGAAGAGCCCCGTTTTCCCTTCCTCACCTCAAGATGGGCATCCTTTCCCCTGTTTCTTCGGGAAAGGAATCCCGACGCTTTCGTCACACCTCAAGAGGAGTCCAGTCTCACCTTGAAACTCGAGAGGAACTCCAGGGGTCTTGCCACCATTTAAAAAGATGCTGATATCCCCATCCACTCAAGATGAAACCTGATTCCCCCACCACTCTCAAATAGTACCCCGAGTATCACCTCAGAACATGAAGGGAGGACTGAGAGCCCTGTGGCGCCTCTAGAAATAGCCCCACGTCCCTACCTCAACTTGACAGGAGGCCTGGAACCCCTTTTACACCTCAAGAGGTAAGCAGAGTTCCACGCCTCAACACGACACAATAGCTGACTCCCCAGGGGAATCTCCATAGGAACCCTGAGATCCATGTCAGAGCTGGAGAGGAACCCTGGGTTTCCCGCCTCAACTTGAGATGAGGCCCTAGTCCCCTGCATCAACTCGAGAGGAATCCCGAGAGACCCCTCACCACTTGAAAGTATTCCTGACTTCCCAGAGACAAAATGAGAGGCTCCCTCAGGTACCCATCACAACTCGAGGGAACCCATACTTCCTGCCAAAACTCGAGGTACACCTTGAGATTGCCCCTCCATGCAAATTAAGGCCTGATCCCCCTGCTGTGACTCCAGAGCAATCTCGCACTCCCACTCTCAACTCAATTGGGAACTTGACTTCCTGAGGCAAGACAAGAGGCTCCTTGAGTTCCCTGGGGTACCTGGAGAGGAATCCCAAGCCTCCTGCCACAACTCGAGAAAAACCACATGATTCTGCTGTCAACGCAAGTTGAGGCCTTTTGTTCCTGCAGCACCTCGAGAGCAATCCCGAGTTCCCTCTCAAAACTCGAGAGGAGGCTTGACTCCCTTCATACAAGTCAATGGGGCCCAGAGATCCCTGTCACACCTCTAGAGGAAACTTGAGTTTCCACCACAACTTGAGAAGGGCTCTGCGTTTCCCACCTCATCTGGAGATTAGGGCCCATTCCGTGCTTCAAATCAAGAGGAATCCCAACTTACTCTTGCACCAAAAGAGGAGGCCTGTCTCACAAATTGAATCTCGAGTGGAACCCTGCAGATCCTGCTGCAAGGAAAAAGGACACCGAGTTCCAACTCAGTTCAAGGTAAGTCCTGATTCCCCTACTCCAGCCCAAATGGAACACTGAGAATCCCCTCACAACATGATGGGAGGCCTGTCTCCCCTGCTGATCCTCTTGAAATATCCCAAATTCCTGGCCTGAATTCGACAGGAGACCTGACATGCCTTTGACAACTCAAGAGGAAAGCAGAGTTCTGTGCCCCAACACCAGACAAGGCCAGACTGCCTAGTTGAACCTTGATAGGAAGTCCGAGGTCCTTGTCGCTGCTGGAGAGGAACACTGAGTTTTCTGACAGAACTCTAGACATGGCCTTATTCACCAGCAGCGAGTTGAGAGGAATCCTGACATGCCCCTCAGAACTCAAAAGGAGACCTGACTTCTCTGAGGCAACCCAAACAGGTCCCTGAGGTCCACGTCACAACTTGAGAGGAACCCCAAGCTTCCTGATGCAACTCGAGAGAAATCATTAGATTCTCCCCCTCAATGTGAGATGAAGCCCTTTTCCAGAGCAGTGTCTCAAGAGGAATCCAACTTTCACTCTTGAAAGCCGAAAAGGACTTGACACCTTTTATGCAACACAATTAGTTCCCTGAAAACCCTTCCTGACTAGAGAGGAACAACTAGTTCACACTACATCTCAAGAAGAGCCTTGTTTTCCCTACCTCAAGATTAGGGTCGATTCCACTTTGTCGGCAGTAAAGGAATCCCTACGTACCCATTGCACCTGTAGAGAAGGCTGGTCTCATGTTGAAACTCAAGAGCATCCCCGGGAGTCGTGCCTCAATTCAAAAAGACCCCGATTGCCACATACACCCTGGATAATCCTGATTCTCCTGCACTGACTCAGCTCTTACCCTGAGTATCAACTCAAAACATGAAGGGATGTTGGACAGCCTTGTGGCAACATAAGAAAAAGTCCCAGATCCCTATGTCAACACAGGAGGAAGTCTGACACCCCTTTTACAACATGAGAGATGGCGGAATTCCAAGTATTAACACCAGAAGAGTCCTGACTCACCGTTAAAACTCCATAGGAACCCCAAGATCCATGTCAGCAATGGAGAGGAAACATGAGGTTCCGGCCTCAACTCAAGATGCAGCCATGTGCCCCTGCACGACTGAAGAGGAATGTTGAGAAGCCTCTCACAACTCGAATGGAGACTTGACCTTCCTGAAGCACTATAAGTGGGTCCCTGAAGTCCTCATCACAACTTGAGAGGAAACCCAAGTTTCCTCCCGCAACTCGACAAAAACCATGAGATTCTTCCCTCAACGCAAGATGAGGCCCTTATCTGCTGCAGCGTCTGGAGGGAAATTACACCATCCCTCTTGAAACTCGAAAGAGTACTTGATACCCTTCAGGCAACTCAAGAAGTTCCCCAACATACCTGTCTCCACTCAAGAGGGACACTGAGTGTCCCGCCACAACTCAAGAAGAGTCCTGTTTTCCCCTCTTCATCTCGAGATGAGGGTCCATTCCCCTGCTTCATCTGGAAAGGAATCCCAATGATCCAGTCGCACCTCAAGAGGAGGCTGGTCTCACCTTGAAACTTGAGAGGAACTCGCGGTGTCGTGCCACAATTTGAAAAGACCCCGATGTCCCCATCCACTCAAGAAAAGGCCTGATTCCCCTGCAACGACTTGAATGAAACCCCGAGTATCAAGTCACAACATGACAGGAGGATGGACAGCCTTGTGGCACCTCTAGAAATAGCCCCAGATCCCTAACTCAACTTGACAGGAGGCATGACAAAAGCAGAGTTCCATGCCCCAACATGAGAAGACGTCTAAATCCCCAGGGGAAATTTAGTAGGAACCCCGAGATCCATGTCAGAACTGGAGTGAAATGCTGAGTTTCCCACCTCAAATAGAGATGAGGATCTATTCCCCCACACCCACTTGACAGGATACCTGAGAGGCCCCTCGCAACTCGATAGGATTCCTGACTTCCCAGAGACAACATGAGAGGCTCCTTGAGGTCCCTGTCGCAACTCAAGGGAACCCAATCTCCCTGATGCAACTCAAGAAACACCTTGAGATTCCTCCTTCAATGCGAATTGAGGCCCAATACCCCTGACATGACTACAGAGCAATCCCATGCTCCCCCTTGCAATGTGAATGGAGACTTGACTGTCCTGAGGCAACTCAAGAGGCTCCCTGAGTTCCCCATTGTAACTGGGGAGGAATCCCAAGCTTCTCATCTCAACTCGAGAAAAACCATGAGATTCCTCTGTCAACGTGAGATGAGGCCCTTGTTTCCTGCAGTGCCTAGAGAGCAGTCCCAGGTTCCCTCTCAAAACTTGACAGGAGGCTTGACTCCCTTTATGCAACTCAAGGGGGGCCCAAGATCCCCGATACAAGTCGAGATGAAACTCGAGTTTCCTGCTACAACTCGAGAAGAGCCCCGTGTTTCCCACCTTATCTGGAGGTGAGGGCCCATTCCCTGCTTCAACTCAAGAGGAATCACAACTTCCCCTGGCACCACAAGAGGAGGCTGGTCTCACCTACTGAAACTTGAGTGGAACCCCAAGGATCCTGCTGCAAGGAAAAAGGACAACGAGTTCACCCTCAACTCGAGAGAAGTCCTGTTTCCCCAGCATGGGCTCCAAAGGACACCGAGTATCCCCTCACAACATGATGGGAGGGTTGACTCCCCTGCTGATGCTCTTGTAAAAGCCCAATTACCCACCTGAACTCTACAGGAGTCTTGACACTTGACCCCTTTTATAACTCCAGAGGAAAGCAGAGTTCAATGCCTCAACACAAGATGAGGTGTGACTCCCTAGTTGAAACTTGACCGGAACACCGAGATCCCTGTCACCACTGTTGAGGAACACTGTGTTTACCAACTGAACTCTAGATACGGCCATATTCACCGGCAGGGACTTGAGAGGAATACCGATGTGCCACTAGAAACTCGAAAAGAGACCTGACTTCTCTGAGTCAAAACAAGTGGGACCTTGAATTCCCAGGCGTAACGTGAAGGAACCCCTAGCTTCCCACCACAACTCGTGGAAAACAATGAGATTCTCCCCTCAAATCGAGATGAGGCCCTTTTCCATAGGAGGATCTCCAGATATCCCATGAAACTCCAGATATCTCTTGAAACTCGAAAGGGTACTTGACACCCTTTATGCAACTCAAGAAGTTCCCCGAGATACCCTTCCCCGCTCGAGAGGAACTCCGAGTTTCATGTTACAACTAAAGAAGAGCCCCATTTTCCCCATCTCAAGTCAAGATGAGTGTCGATTCCTCTGCATCATTGGTGAAGGAATCCCAGTGTACCTGTCGCACCTGTAGAGAAGGCTGGTCTCACAGTGAAACTCGAGAGCATCCCTGGGAGTCGTGCCTCAATTGGAAAAGACCCCGATTGCCACATCCACCACAGATAAGCCTGATTTCCCTGCACTAACTCGACTATAACCCTGAGTATCAACTCAAAACACAAAGGGATGTCTGACAGCCTTGTGGCACCTGGAGCAAAAGCCCTAGATCCCTATGTCAACTCGACAGGAAGCCTGACACTCCTTTTATACCTCAAGATGAAGGCAGAATTCTATGTCTCAACAACAGAAGAGGCCTGACTCCCCTTTGAAACTCCATAGGAACCACAGGATCCATGTCAGAATGAGAGAGAAACCCTGAGATTCCGGCCTTAACTACAGATGAGGCCATATAATCCTGCATGATTGAAGAGGTATGCCGAGACTCCTGTCACAACTCTAATCGAGACTTGACTTTCCTGAAGCAACATGAGCGGCTCCCTGAAGTCCTCATCACAACTTGAGAGGAACCCCAAGTTTCCAGACATAATTTGAGAAAAACCACGAGATTCCTCCCTCGAAGCAAGATGAGGCCCTTTTTCACTACAGTGTCTCAAGAGAAATCCCACCTTCCTTCTTGAAACTTGAAAGGGTGCTTGACACCCTTCAGGCAACTAAAGAAGTTCCCCAACATACCCGTCTCCACTTAAGAGGAACATCAAGTTTCCTGCCACGACTCAAGAAGCCTGCTATTTTACCCTCCTCATCTCGAGATGAGGGTCCATGCCCCTGCTTCATTGGGAAAGGAATCCCGATGTTCCCGTCGACCTCAAGAGGAGGGTGGTCTCACCTTGAACCTCGAGAGGAACTCCAGGGGTCGTGCCACAATTCGAAGAGACCCCGATGTCCTCATCCACTCGAGATAAGGACTGATTCCCCTGCAACAACTCGAATGAAACCCCAAGTATCAACTCACAACATGACGGGAAGCCTGACAGCCCTGTGGCACCTCTAGAAATAGCCTCAGATCCCTACCTCAACTCGACAAGAGGCCTGACACCCCTTTTACACATAGAGAGGAAAGCAGAGTTCCAAGCCTCAACATGAGAGGATGTCTAAATCCCCAGGGGAAACTTAGTAGGAACCCCGAGATCCATGTCAGAACGGGAGTGGAACTCTGAGTTTCCCGCCTCAACTAGAGATGAGGACCTATTCCCCTGCACCAACTCAAGAGGACTCCCGAGAAGCCCCTCTCAATTTGAAAGGATTCCTGACTTCCAGAGACAACATGAGAGGCACCCTGAGGTCTCCGTCGCAACTCAAGGGAACCCAAACTTCCTGCCGCAACTCGGGATATACTTTGAGATTCTTTCTTCAATGCGAATTGAGGCCAAATACCCCTGACATGACTACAGAGCAATCCCACGCTCCCCCTCACAATTGGAATGGAGACTTGCCTTCCCTGAGGCAACACGAGAGGTTCCCTGAGTTCTCCATGGTAACTGGAAAGGAATGTCAAGCTTCCCACCTCAACTCGAGAAAAAAACACGAGATTCCCTTGTCAACGCAAGATGAGGCCCTTGTTTCCTGCAGCGACTAGAGAGCAGTTCCAGGTTCCCTCTCAAAACTCGACAGGAGGCTTGACTCCCTTTATGCAACTCAAGGGAGCCCAAAGATCCCCGTCATAAGTCCAGATGAAACCTGAGTTTCCCACTACAACTCGAGAAGAGCCCTGTTTTCCCACCTTATCTGGAGATGAGGGTCCATTCCATGCTTCAACTCAAGAGGAATCCCAACTTCCCCTGTTATCACAAGAGGAGGCCAGTCATGAGAGGGTAACTGGCAGGAAGGCCAGGGGTCTCCAAATGGAAGAAATAGCCTGCAAGTGTCAGACATTTTTATCTCTCTTAAGCACCAGGAGGAAACAAACTAAAGATACTTTTTTCCTTTTCTATACAAATTTAAAAGATTTCTCTTAAAATCTCTTTAAAATACTGAGTTGCTGTAATGACACCTGGTTTCACCTGAAGTTAACTATTCTCAAACCTAGAGATAACCAATGCCTCTTTCTTATGGAAATGTTTGTCTTAAACTATGCTAATGTACTATGCATTTACCCCAAATTCTGTATTCAAGTCAGTTCCGCCTTTTGGCTCAGAACCTACTTGACAAATCAGTATGTTATACTCAGATATTGTCCCTCTAATCTATGTAAATGAAACTATTTGTATGGTGATCTGCCCTTCTTCAAGATTCAAGTTAATCATTTTATGGCCCAGGATGAACCATTTAGTGTCAAGATTATCCCAAAATGCATCTTATGGGTGAGGGGCCTGGTGCCATTCTGAGTTTTAAGACATTCCTTTCTTACATTAACAGACTGCTAGTGACTATATAATATCCAGCTGAAGACTAGCAGGGGGGTACTCTTTCTGCCCCCTTCTGATGCCTATGTCAGAAGCTTTCTCTATTTCCTTTATACTTTAATAAAACTTTATTGCACAAAAGCTCTGAGTGATCAAGCCTCATCTCTGGCCCCAGATTGAATTCTTCTCCTCCAGGGGCCAAGAATCCTGGCCTCGTGATTCAATAACAACCTTTCAGTCTCACCTACTGAAATTCGAGTGGAACCATGCAGATCCTGTTGCAAGGAAAAAGGACATCGAGTTCACCCTCAACTCGAGAGAAGTCCTGATTCCCCAGGACCAGCTCCAATGGAACACCGAGTATCCCCTCACAACATGATGGGAGGATTGACTCCCCTGATGAACTTCTTGAAAAAAGTCCAAATTACCCACCTGAACTCAACAGGAGTCTTGACACTTGACCCTTTTTATAACTCCAGAGGAAGGCAGAGTTCTATGCCTCAACACGAGTTGAGGCCAGACTCCCAAGTTGAACCTTAATCAGAACACTGAGATCCTTGTTGCCACTGGAGAGGAACACTGAGTTTACCTACTGAACTTTAGATACGGCCATATTCGCTGGCAGCAACTCGAGAGGAATTCCAACATGCCCCTAGAAATTTGAAGAGAGACCTGACTTCTGTGAGGCAACACAAGCAGGACCCTGAGTTCCCAGGTGCAACTTGAAGAAATCCCAAACTTCCCACCACAACTAGAGAAAAACCATGAGATTCTCCCCTCAATGTGAGATGAGGCCCTTTTCCAGAGCCATATCTCCAAATAAATCCCACGTTTGCTCTTGAAACTCAAAAGGGTACTTGACACTCTTTATGCAATTCAAGAAGTTCCCTGAGATACCTTTCCCCACTCAAGAGGAACACCAAGTTTCACCCTACAGCTCAAGAAGAGCCCCCTTTTCCCCACCTCAACTCAAGATGAGGGGTGATTTCCCTGCGTCGTCAGTAAAGGAATCCCGACTTACCTGTCACACCTGTAGAGGAGGCCGGTCTCACCTTGAAACTCTGGAGCATCCTGGGAGTCATGCCTCAATTGGAAAAGACCCCGATTGCCACATCAACCCCAGATAAACCTTATTCCCCTGCACTGACTAGACTCTAACCCCGAGTATCAACTCAAAACATGAAGGGATGTCTGACAGCCTTGTGTCACCTTGAGAAAAAGCCCCAGATCCCTATGTCAACTCAACAGGAAGCTTGACACCCTTTTTACACCTCTAAAGGAAAGTGGAGTTCAATTTCTCAACATTGGACGAGGTTGACTATCCTACTGAAACTCCATGGGAACCCTGGATCCATGTCAGAACTGGAGAGGAAACCTGAGGTTCCAGTCTCAACTCAAAATAAGGCCTTATGCCCATAGACCAACTGGAGAGGAATATCGAGAGGCCCCTCCAAACTTGAATGGAGACTTGACTTTCCTGAGGCAACATGAGCGGGTCCCTGAGGTCCCAGTCGCAACTTGAGAGGAACCCCAAGTTTCCTACCGCAACTCAAGGAAAACCACGAGATTCTCCCCTCAAAGTGATATGAGGCCCTTTTCCACTGTTGTGTCTCGAGAGAAATCCCACCTTCTCTGTTGCAACTCCAAAGGGTACTTGACACCCTTTATGCAACTCAAGACACTCCCAACATACCCATCTCGACATGAGAGGAACACTGAGTTTCCCGCCACAACTTAAGAAGAGCCCCGTTTTACCCTCCTTATCTCAAGATGAGGATCCATTCTCCTACTTCGTCTGAAAAGGAATCCCAACATTCCCTTCACACCTCAAGAGGAGGCTGGTCTCATCTTGAAACTCAAGAGGAACTCCAGGGCTCGTGCCACAATCCAGAAACCCCCGATGTCCCCATCTACTCGAGATAAGGCATGATTCCCCCACAAGGACTATAATATAACTGAGTATCAATTCACAACACCAAGGGAGGATTGACAGCCCTGTGGCACCACTAGAAATAGCCCCAAATCCCTACCTCAACTCGACAGGAGGCCTGACACCCCTTTTTCACCTCGAGAGGAAAGCAGTATTCCATGCCTCAACACGAGATGCCATCTGACTCTCAAGTGGAAACTCCATAGGAACCCTGAAATCCATGTCAGAACTGGAGAGGAACACTGAGTTTCCTGCCTCAACTTAAGATAAGGCCATATTCCCCGGCACCAAATAGAGAGGAATCACGAGAGGCCCCTCACAACTCAAAAGGATTCCTGACTTCCCAGAGACAACATGAGAGGCTCCCTGAGGTCCCTGTCGCAACTCGAGGGAACCCAAACTTCCTGCTGCAACTCGAGAAACACCATGAGACTCCTCCTTCAATGCTAATGGAGGCCTAATTCTCCTGACATGAATACAGAGCAATCCTGAGCTCCCCCTCACAATTCAAATGTAGACTTGATTTACCTGAGGCAACACGAGAAGCTCCCTGAGTTCCCCGTCATAATTGAAGAGGAATCCCAAGCTTTCCACCTCAACTTGAGAAAAACCATGAGATTCCCCCATCAACGCGATGAGGCCCTTTGTTCCTGCAGTGCCTAGAGAGGAATCCCGAGTTCCCTCTCAAAACTCAATATGGAGCTTGACTCCCTTTATGCATCTCAAGGGGGCCCAGAGACCCTCATCACAACTCACGATGAAACCCAGTTTCCTGCCACAATTCAAGAAGAGCCCTGTGTTTCCCACCTCATCTGCAGAGAGAGACCATTCCCTGCTTCAACTCAAGAGAAATCCCAACTTCCCTCATACCACAAGAGGAGGCTGTCTCACCTATAGAAACTCTAGTGGATCCCCACAGATCCTGCTGCAAGGATAAAGGACACCGAGTTCCCCCACAACTCGAGATAAGTCCTTATTCCCCTGCACCGGCTCCATTGGAACACCGAGTATCCCCTCCCAACATGATGGGAGGCCTGACTCCCCTGCTGGTCCTCTTGAAAAAGCCCAAATTCCCCGCCAGAACTCGACAGGAGGCCTGAAACCCCCTTACAACTCGAGTGAAAAGCAGAGTTTCATGCCTCAACACGAGACGAGTTCTGACTCACTAATTGAACCTTGAAAGGAACCCTGAGATCCCTGTCACCACTGGAGAGGTATACTGAGGGACCGATTGAGCTCGAGATACAGCCCTATTCACCTGCAGCATCTCAAGAGGAATCCAGACGTGCCTCTCCCAACTCCAAAAGAGACCTGACTTCTCTGAGTCAGCACTATCGGGTCCCTGAGTTTCTGAGCCGCAATTCAAGAGGAACCACAAGTTTCCTGCCTCAACTCGAGAAAAGCCACAAGATTCTTCCCTCACCGTGAGATGAGGCCCTTTTTCACTGCAGCATCTCGAGAGAAATCCCACCTTCCCTCTTGAACTTGAAAGGGTACTTGAAACCCTTTATGCAACTCAAGAACTTCCCTGACGTACCCGTCCCCAGTCGAGAGGAACACCGAGTTTCCAGCCACAACTCAAGAAGTGTCCCTTTTTCCCCTCCTCAACTCAGGATGAGGGTCGATTTCCCCTGTTTCATCAGTAAAGGAATCCTTACATTACTGTTGCACCTCTAGAGGAGGCTAGGCTCTCCCTGATACTCGAGAGAATCCCCTGAAGTAATACCTCAATTCAAAAAGACCCCATTTTCCCCATCTATCTAACATAAGCCTGATTCCCCTGCACTGACTAGACTGTAACCCAGAGTATCAACTCAAAACCGGAAGGGAGTTGTGACAGTCCTGTGGTACCTCAAGATAAAAGCCCCAAAACCCTAAATCAACTCAACAGGAATCCTGACAACCCTTTTACACTTTGAGAGGAACATGGAGTTCCATGGCTTAACACGAGATGAGGCCTGACTCCCGTGTTAAAATTCCATAGGAACCCTAAGATCCATGTCAGAACTGGAGAGGAGGCCTGCCTTCCTGGAGAGAAAGTTTCCAGCCTCAACTTGAGATGAGGCCCTATACCACTGCACTGACTGGAGAGGAATCCCGACGTGACTCAGCAACTTGAAAGGAGGCATGACTTTTCTGAGGCAAAGTGAGATGTTTACTCAGGTCCTGAAAGCAACTGGAAAGGAATCCCCAAGCTTCCTGCAACAACTCAAGAAAAACCATGAGATTCCCCCTCAATGTGAAATGAGGTGTTTTCCCCTGCAGCACCTCAAGAGCAATCCAGAATTCCCACTCAAAAATTGAAAGGAGGATGAACTCCCTCTGTTCAACTCAAGAGGTTCCCCAAGATCCCTGTAGCAACTCAAGTGGAACACCGAGGTTCCTGCCATGCCAGGGTCCAGCCCCAGTGGATCCAGGGAATTTGAAGGGGAGACAGAGTCGGCATCCTAAGAAAGAACTATTTAATTAGAAATATAAAGAGAGATTAGGAAATAATAGTGTAGGAGAAAAATTAGTGGAGAAAAAGAGGCTGAATAACTTGGTTTACGTGGAAAACCAATAAAACTCCAAGAAAAGGAGTTTGCACCACCTACGTAGGCCACCAGCACCCTCTTGAATAGTGGAGGGTGCCCTGCCTTGGGCTTCCTCTTGCATGGGTCTTAGAAGCCAGGGCAAGTAAGTAGACATGGTGAGCCTCCATGCTCCAGATGGGAATTCAGCCAGAAAAGAAGAGAATGAGAAGAGACCACACAGGGGAAACCAGTCTTTCCAGGAACTGGTCCATTTCCTTATTTTCCAGGTCCACTTATATACCTTTTGTTATACATAGAAATAGAATACAAAGTCACACAGGGTCAGCAGATCTGACCTTTATCAAAATCAGGTGCTTCATATAAATGTATACAAAAGGTCTTAGGGGCTTTACATCAGCTTCTGGCCAAGGAGCCTGCTAACATTTTATGGCCCTTTCTTTCTGATAATGGTCAGTCAACCAGAAAACTTATTTTCTCCAGAGGTGATTGTTCTTAAACCAGGAACCCATAAAGTTGCATTCCTATAGGGTGAAGGTGCAGTGGGCTACAATTAAGAAAGGAATTTAGTTAGCCTAAAATTTAACATGATTAATATCAAAAGTTAATACCTATTTTTCCTATTTGCTAGTTATATTCATTTATGTGTATAAGGGCAGGGAATATGGAGACCTGTCAGCAAATATTGGCCCAACAAATGAAAACCCTTCACCACTAATACTATACTAATAATTTTCTAACTTCTCAAAAGAGTCTATATTTGGAAAGTTTAAAGCATCTTGTGCCTCTCACGACGTATGAACAATCACATGTGGCCGGACAAACCTGTCAGGCAAGCTACAGAAATTTCAGAGGAGTTTGTAAGTTGAAATACTCTTGTCATGCCCAGGAATTTATTAACTGGAGCTCTTAGTTAATTCCTTCTTAGAGAGAGATGGTGAGGGACAGCCCCCTGTAAAGTCAGAGGTGTGCCTTTGCGTATGCCTAGCCTTCTTCCTCATGACCTTTGCCATGGGCAGAGTTCCTCATGCTGGCTCCTGGCACCACCACTACTCGAGAAGAGCCCTGTTTTCCCCAACTAATCTCAAGATAAGGCCTGGTTCACTTGCACACAGACTTGAACGGAATCTGAGTATCCCCTCATAGCCTGAAGGGAGATTTGACACCCATGTTGAACCTCAAGAAAACACACATGTACCTAGCCTCAACTCGAGAGGAGGCCTGACACCCCTGTTTGATCTCCATAGGAACCCCGTGATCCATGTCAGAACTGGAGAGGAACTCTGAGGATCCTGCCTCAACTCGAGATGAGGCCCTATTCACCTGCATCGACTTGAGTGGAATTTTAGAGGTCCCTCACAACTCGAAAGGATTCCTGACAACATGCGAGGGTCCTTGAGGTGCCCATTGCAACTCGACAGGAACACCAAGCTTCCCACCACAACTCAAGAAAAGCCATGAGATGCTCCCCTCATTGCAAGATGAAGCCTTTTTCTGCTGCAGCGTCTTGAGAAAAATTCCATGTTCCCTCTTGAAACACGAAAGGGTACTTGACACCCTTTATGCAACTCAAGAAATTCCCCGAGATACCCATCCTCACTTGAGAGGGACACCAAGGTTCCCACCACAACTCAAGAAGAGCCCTCTTTTCCCCTCCTCATCTCATGATGAGGGTATTTCCCTTTTGTGTCTGGAAATGAATCCCATTGCTCCTGTTACACATAAAGAGGAGGGCGGTCTCATCTTGAAATGTGTGAGGAATGCTGGCTGGGAAGTGGAACAGTTCCAAAAGACACTGATTTCCCCATCCACTCGAGATAAGGCCTGATTCCCCTGCCCCAAATCGAAGGTAACCCCGAGTATCAACTCAAAACACAAAAGGAGGTCTGATACCACTGTTGTACCTCTAGAAAATGACCCAGATCCCTACTTCCAATCGACAGGGGGCCTGACACCCCTTTTACAACTCAAGAGGAAAGCAGAGTCCCACGCCTCAACACAAGATGAGGCCTAAATCCCATGTTGTAACCTGTTGCAGTAGGAACCACGAGATCCTTTCAGCAACTGGAGAGGAGCCTTGAGTTACCACCTCAACTCCTGATGAGAACAAATTCCCCTGCAGCTACTTGAGAGAAGTCTTGAGTTTCCACTGGCAATTTGAAATGAGGAATAACTTCCCTGAGGCAACAGGAGAGATTCCCTGAAGTCTCCGTCGCAAGTTGAGAGGAAACCCAGGCTTTCTGCTGGAATTTGAAGATAATCACAAGATTCCCCGCTCAATGTGAGACAAGGCCCTTTCCCCTTGCAGTGCCTCAAGGGCAATCAAGAGTTCCCTCTCAAAACTCGAAAAGAGGCTTGACTCCCCTTATACAACTCAAGACGTTCTCTGAGATACCCATCGTCACTTGAGAGAAACCCTGACTTTCCCGCCAGAATTCGGGAAGTGCCCCATGCTCCCCACCTCATCTTGAGATGAGGGCCTATATCCCTGCTTGCACTTGTGAGGAACCCCGACTTTACCATGGCACTCAAAAGTCGGTCTGTCTCAACTACTGAAACTCAAGAGGAATGCAGGGGTTCCTGCCACAAGTCGAAAGGACATTGAGTTCCCCCTCAATTCGAGATCAGTCCTATTTCCCCTGCTCTGACTCACATGGAACCGTGAGTATCCCCTCACAACATGAAGGCAGGTCTGACTCCACTGTTGCACCCCTATAAAAAGTCCAAGTGCCCTGCCTGAAGTAGACAGGAGTCCTGACACCCCTTTAAAACTCGAGAAGAAAGCAGAATTTAATGCCTAAATATGAGACGAGGCCTGACTCCCCTGTTGAAACTCCACAGGAACCTCAAGGTCCCTGTCGTAACTGGAGAGGAACCTTGAGTTCCCCGCCACAACTAGAGATAAGGCCCAATTGCCCTGCAGCACTTAAATGGAATCCTGAGGTGCCCTTCCCAAATTGAAAGAAGGCCTGACTTCCCTGAGGCAACATGACTGGTTCCCTGACGTCCACATTGCAACTCAAGAGGAAGCCAAAGATACCCAGCAAACTTGAGAAACACCACGAGATTCCCCACTCATTGGGAGATGAGGCCCAATTCCCCTGCAATGATTCATGAGCCTTCACGAGCTCCTCATTCCAACTAGAAAAGAGAACAGACTTCCCTAAGGCAACTCAACAGGCTGGCAAAGGTTCCCATCACAACTTGAGAGGACCCCAAGCTTCCCATCGCAACTCTAGAACAAGGACTAGATTCCCCCCTCAATGCGAGATGAGGCCCTTTTCCCCTGCAGGGCATCAAGAGCAATCTGGAGTTCCCTCTTGAAACTTGAAAGGAGGCTTGACTCCATTTGTGCAACTCAAGAGGTTCTGCAAGATATCTAGTGACACTCGAGAGGATCCCCGAGTTTCCCGACACAACTCGAGAAGAGCCCTGGGTTCCCCACCTCTTCTCGAGATGAGAGCAGAAACCCCTGCTTTGACTTGAGAGAAATCCCGACTTTCCCCTCATATCTCAATAGGAGACCAGTCTCACCTATTAAAACTCCAGAGGAATCCCGCAGATCCTGTCAAACCATGTATCGACTTGAGTGGAACCCGAAGTATCCCCTCACAACACAAAGGGAGGTCTAACTCCCCTGTTGCACCTCTACAGAAAGCCCAAGTTTCTGGCCTGAACACAACAGGAGTCCTGATAACCAGTTTACAACTCAAGGGGAATGCAGAGTTCCATGATTCAAAACTAGACGAGGCCTGTCTTCCCAGTTGAAACTTGATAGAAAACCTGAGATCCCTGTCGCAACTGGATAGGAACCCTGTATCAACTATATCAAACCATGTATCAAACCATGTATTGATCGAGTGGAACCCCAAGTATCACCTCATAACACAAAGAGGTCTAACTCCCCTGTTGCATCTCTATAGAAAGCCCAAATTCCTTGCCTCAACTAATCAGGCGGCCTGACACTCATTGAACAACTCGACAGGAAACTGGAGTTCCACGTTTCAACGGGAGTCGATGTCTGACTCCTCTGATGAAACTCGGTAGGAAACCCAAGATCGCTGTGGCAACTGGAGAGGAGCCTTGTTTCCTGCCTCAAATTGAGATGAGTCCAAATTCCTTTGAAGTGATTCAAGAGGAATTCTGAGGTGCCTCTCACAACAGGAAAGGAGGCCTGATGTCCCTGAGGCAACATGAGAGGTTCCCTGAAGTCGCCATCCCAACTAGAAAGGAACTTAAAGCTTCCTGCCGCAACTAGAGAAACACCATGAGATTCCCCCATAAATGTGAGATGATGCCCCATTCCCCTGCAGCGACTTGAGAGCAATCCTACATTCCTTGCAACAGAAAAGGAGACTTCACTTCTCTGAGGCAAGACAGCAGGCTTCCTGAGGTCCTTGCTACAATCAGAGAGTGACCCCAAGCTTTCAGACACAACTCGAGAAAAACCATGAGATTCCCCCACAACGCGAGATGAGGCCCTTTGCCCCTGGAGTATTTCAAGAGCAATCCCAAATCCTATCTCAAAACTGAAAAGGAGGATTGACTCTCTTTATACAACACAAGAGGTTCCCTGAGATTCCCATCACAACTCGAGATGAACCCCGAGTTTTCTGCCACAACTCTAGAATAGCCCTGTGTTCCTCACCTCATCTCAAGATAATGGCTGACTCCCCTGATTCGACTTGAGAGGAATCCCGATTTTCCCCTCACAACTTAAGAGGAGCCTGTCTCACCTTTTGTAATTTGAGAGGAACCCCGTGGTTCCCACTGACAGATGAAAAGACACCGAGTTTTGCCTCAACCTGAGATAAGGCCTGATTCACTTGCATTGACTTGAATGGAACCCGAGTATCTCCTCACAACACGAAGAGAGGTTTGACTCCCATATTGCACCTCTAGAAAAGGCCCAAGTTCCCCACCTCAACTCGACAGGAGACATGACACCCCTTT
The DNA here is from genome assembly GCA_006410635.1 of Cephalophus harveyi. Lineage (NCBI taxonomy): Eukaryota > Metazoa > Chordata > Mammalia > Artiodactyla > Bovidae > Cephalophus > Cephalophus harveyi. Next base: position 197,608 of record SJYT01029250.1, on the reverse strand, counting down.
TAAAACTCGACAAGAAAGCAGAGTTCTATGCCTCAAAATTAAATGAGGCCTAACTCCCCTGTTAAAGCTCTATAGGAACCCCAAGATCCCTGTCCCAACTGGAGAGGAAGCTGAGTTTATCACCTCAACTCAAGATGAGGCCTTATTCCCCTGCAGCAACTCAAGAGGAATCCCGATGTGCCTCAGCAAGTTGAAAGGAGGCATGACTTTTCTGAGGCAAAATGAGATGTTCCCTGAGGTCCCCAAAGCAACTGGAGAGACACTCAAATCTTCCCACCGCAACTCGAGAAAAACCACGAGATCCTCCTCAACGTGAGATGAGGCATTTTCCCCCCAGCAATTGGAGAGAAACCCCACTTTCCCTCTTGAAACTCAAAAAGGTAATTGACACCCTTTATGTAATGCAAAAAGTTCCCCAAGAAACCCGTCCACACTCGAGAGGAACACTGAGTTTCCCGCCACAACTCAAGAAGAGCCCCGTTTTCCCCTCCTCATGTGAGATGAGCATCTATTGCCCTGTTTCATCTGGAAAGGCATCCCGAAGTTTCCATCGCACCTCAAGAGGAGTCTGGTATCACCTTAAAACTTGAGAGGAACCCGGGGGTCGTGCCACAATTGGAAAAGACACCGATTTCCCCTTCCCTTCGACATAAGGCCTGATTCTCCTGCAGCAACTTGAATGTACCACCAAGTATTAACACAACACAAAAGGAGGAATGTCACCCCTGTTACACCTTGACACAAAGCTCCAGATCTCTACCTACACTCAACAGGAGGCCAGACACCCCTTTTACATCTCAAGAGGAAAGCAGAATTCCATGCCTCAATATGAAACGAGGTCTGACTGCACTGTTGAAATTCCATGTCAAAACTGGAGAGGAACCCTGAGGTTCCTGCCTCAATTCAAGATGAGATGCTATTCCTCTCCACCAAGTGGACAGAAAACCCGAGAGGGCCCTAAAACACAAAAGGATTCCTGACTTCCCAGAGACAACATGAGAAGTCCCTGAGGTCCATGTCATAACTCGAGGGAACCCAAAGATTCCTGCCGCAACTTGAGAAACACCTCGAGATTCCCCCTTCAATGCAAATTGTGGCCCGAATCCCCTGCAGTGACTCCAGAGAGATCTAGCGTTCCCCCTCACAACTCAAATGGAGACTTGACTTCCCTGAGACAACACGAGAGGCTCCCTGAGTTCACCATCATAACTTGAGAGGAATCCCAAACTTCCCATTGCAACTTGAGAAAAACCACAAGATTCCCCCATCAATGTGAGATGAGGTCCTTTATTTCCTGCAGTGCCTTGAGAGCAACCCTGAGTTCCTTCTTAAAACTCGATAGGAGGTTTGACTCCCTTTATGCAACTCAAGGGGCTCCCAGAGATACCTGTCACAACTTGAGAGGAGCCCCGAGTTTCCCGCCACAACTCTAGAATAGCCCCATGTTCCCCACTGCATCCTGAGATAAGGGCTGACTCCCCTGCTTTGACTCTCAAGGAATCCCAGCTTTCCCCTCACACCTTAAATGGAGGCCTGTCTCACCTACTGAAACTCAAGAGATACCCCACGGTTCCCACCAAAAGATGAAAGGACACCGAGTTCCACCTTAACTCGAGATAAGGCCTAATTCACTTGCACTGACTTGAATGGAACACGGGTATCCCCTCACAACACGAATTGAGGTATGACTCCCCTGTTGCACCTCTAGAGAAGGCTAAAGGTCCCCACCTTGACTCAACATGACTGCTTTGAAAACCAGACAGGAAAGTGGAGTTCCATTCCTCAAAATGAGACGAGGCTTAACTCCTCTGTTAAAACTATAGGAACCCCCAGGTCCCTATCACACCTGGAGAGGAACCTGAGTTTCCCGCCTCAACTCAAGATGAGGCCCTACTCCCCTGCAACTACTCAAGAGGAATCCCGACGTGCCTCAGCAACTTGAAAGGAGGCATGGCTTTTCTGAGGCAAAGTGAGATGTTTCCTGAGGTCCTCAAAGGAACTGGTAAGGAATCCCAAGCTTCCCTCAACAACTCGAGAAAAACCATGAGATTCCCCTTCAATGCAAGATGATGCCTTTTCCCCTGCAGCACCTTGAGAGCAATCCAGAATTCCCACTCGAAAATCAAAAAGAGGCTGAACTCCCTCTATTCAACTCAAGAGGTTCCCCGAGATCCCATAGCAACTCGAGTGGCACACCGAGGTTCCTGTCACAACTTGAGAAGAGTTTTCCCCAACTAATCTTGAAATAAGGCCTGGTTCATATGCATGGACTTGAATGGAACCTGAGTACCCCCTCACAACATGAAAGGAGGTTTGACACTCCTGTTGCACCTCAAGATAAAGCACATGTTCCCCACCTCAACTCGACAGGAGGCCTGACACTACTGTTGAATCTCCATAGGAACCCCTAGATCCATCTCAGAACTGTACAGGAACCCTGAGAATCCCACCTCAACTCGAGATGAGGCCCTATTCCCCTGCACCAACTCGAGAGGAATCCAGAGAGGCCCCTCATAACTCAAAAAGATTCCTGCCTTCCCAGAGAAAACATGAGAGGCTCCCTGAAGTCCCTGTCGCAACTCAGGGGAACCCTGAGCTTCCCGCCACAACTCCATATAAACCACAAGATTCTCCCCTCAATGCTAGATGAGGCCCTTTTCCACTGCAGTGTCTCGAGAGAAATCCCACGCTCCTTGAAACTTGAAAGAGTACTTGACACCCTTTATGCAACTCAAGAAGTTCCCCGAGATACCTGACCCCACTTGAGAGGAACACTGAGTTTCCCACCACACCTTAAGAAGAGCTCTGTTTTCCCCTCCTCATCTCGAGATGAGGGTTGAGACTCCTGCTTCGTCTGGAAAGCAATCCCGACGGTCCTGTCACACCTTCAGAGGAGGCCGGTCTCACCTTGAAACTCGAGAGGAACCCCATGGGTCATTCCACAATTTGAAAAGACACTGATTTCCCCATCCACAAGAGATAAGGCCTGATTTCCCTGCACTGCCTCAAATTGAACCCCTAGTATCCTCTCCCAACACGAAGGGAGGTTTGACTCCCCTGTTGCACCTCTAAACAAAACCCAAGTTCCTGGCCTCAACTCAATAGGCGGCCTGACACTCTTTTTACAACTCGACAAGAAACTGGAGCTCCATGCTTCAACACAAGTCGATGCCTGACTCCCCTGATGAAACTCGAAAGGAAACCCAAGATCACTGTCCCCATTGGAGAGGCAGTTTCTTGCCTCAACTCAAGATGAAGGCCTATTCTTCTGCAGTGACTCGAGAGGAGTTCTAAGGTACCCCTCACAATGTGAAAGGAGGCCTGATGTCCCTGAGGCAACACAAGAGGTTCCCTGAAGTCACCGTCCCAACTGGAGAGGCACTCAATGCTTCCCGCCACAACTAGAGGAACACCACGAGATTCCCCCATAAATGCGAGATGAGGCCCCATTCCCCTGCATTGACTTGAGAGCCATCCCATGTTCCTCAAAACTTAAAAGGAGACTTCACTTTACTGTGGCAACCCAACAGGCTTCCTGAGGTCCTTGCCACAATCAGAGAGTAACCCCAAGCTTCCAGACGCAACTCAAGAAAAACCACAAGATTCCCCCACGATGCAAGATGAGGCCTTTTTCTTCTGAAGCATTTCAGGAGCAATCCCAAGTCCTCTCTCAAAACTGGAAAGGAGGATTGACTCCTTTTATACAACACAAGGGGTTCCCCAAGATACCCATTGCAACTCGAGAGGAACCCCGAGCTTCCTGCCACAACTCTAGAATAACCCCGTGTTCCCCACTGCATCTTGAGATAAGGGCTGACTCCCCTGCTTTGACTCATGAGGAATCCCGACTTTCCCTTCGCACCTTAAGAGGAGGCCTGTCTCACCTAATGTAACTCGAGAGTTACCCCGTGGTTCCCACTAAAAGATGAAAGAATAGAGAGTTCCGCCTCAACTAGAGATAAGGCCTGATTAACTTGCACTGACTTGAATGGAACATGAGTATCTCCTCACAACAAGAAGGGAAGTTTGACTCCCCTGTTGGACCTCTGGAAAAGGCCCAAGGGTCCGTGCCTCAACTGGACATGAGACCTGACACCCCTTTTTAAAACCCGACAGGAAAGTGAAGTTCCATGCCTCAAAATGAGATGAGGCTTAGCTCCCCTGTTAAAACTCTATAGGAACCCCGAGATCCCTGTCGCACCTGGAGAGGAACCTGAGTTTCCTGCCTCAACTCAAGATGAGGCCCTATTCCACTGCAGCGACTCAAGAGGAATCCCGACATGCCTCAGCAACTTGAAAGAAGGCATGACTTTTCTGAGGCAAAATGAGATGTTCCCTGAGATCCCCAAAGCAACTGGAAAGGAATCCTAAGCTTTCAACAACAACTCAAGGAAAACCATGAGATTCCCACTCAACACAAGATGAGGCCCTTTCCCCTGCAGAGCCTCAAGAACAATCCAGAATTCCCACTCGAAAGTCGAAAGGAGGCTGAACTCCCTTTATGCAACTCAAGAAGTACCCCAAGATCCCTGACGTAACTCAAGTGGAACAGTGAGTTTCCAGCCAGAACTTGAGAAGAGCCCCGTTTTCCCCAACTATTCTTGAGATAGGGCTGATCCCCATGCTTCACATCAAGAGGAATCTGACTTTCCTCTTGCACCTCAAGAGGAGGCCTGTCTCATCTATTGAAACACCTGAGAAACCATGTGCTTTCTGCCACAAGTTGAAAGGACACCGAGTTTCCTCTCAACCCAAGAAAAGGCCTGATTCCCCTGCACTGATGCGAATGGAACCCCGAGTATCCCCCCACAACAGGAAGCGAGGTCTGACTCCCTTGGTGCACCTCAAGAAAAAGCACATGTTCCCCTCCTGAAATCAACAGTAGGCGTGACACCCCTTATACAACTCAAGAGAAAAGTTAAGTTCCATGCCTCCAAAAAAGAGATGAGGTCTGAATCCCCTGTTGAAACTTAATAGGAACTCCAAGATCCCTGTTGCAACTGGAGAAGAGCCATGAGTTACCCACCTCATTCCAAGGTGAGACCTCCATTCCCCAGCAGCGACTGGAGAGGAATTCTGAGATGTCCCTCATAACTTGAAAGGGGGCCTGATATCCCTGAAAAAAATTGAGACGTTCCCTCAGGTCCATGTTGAAATTTGAGACGAACCCTGAGCTTTGTGCTGCAACAGGAGAAACACAATGAGATTCTGACCTCAATGCAAGATGAGTCCCGATTTCCAGGCAGTGACTGGAGAGCAATCCCGCGCTCTGCTCACAACTTGAAAGTAGTCTTGTCTTCCCTTGGGCAATAAAAGGCTCCCTGATTTCCCCATCATAACTCGAGGGGAACCCCAAACTTCCCACTGCTACTCGAGAAAAACCATGAAATTCCCCCTCAATGAGAGATGAAGCCCCTTTTTTCCTGCAACACCTAGAGAGCGATCCTGAGTTCCCTCTCAAAACTTGATAGGAGGCTTGACTCCCTTTGTGCAACTCAAGGGGCTCCCTGACATACCCGTCACAACTCGAGAGGAACCAGGAGTTTCCTGCCACAACTTGAGAAGAGCCCCATGTTCCCCACCTCATCTCAAGATGAGGGCCCATTCCCTGCTTCAACTCAAGAGGAATCCTACCTTCCTCTCGCACCACAAGAGGAGGCCTGTCTCACCTACTGAAATTAGAGTGGAACCCCACAGATCCTGCTGCAAGGACAAAGGATACCGAGTTCCCCCTCAACTCGAGATAAGTCCTGATGCCCCTGCACCAGCTCCAATGGAACACCGAGTATCCCCTCACAACATGATGGGAGGCCTGACTCGCCCTCTGAGCCTGTAGAAAAAGCCCACTTTACATGCCTGGACATGGCAGGAGGCCTGAAAACCCATTTGCAAATCGAGAGGAAAGTAGAGTTCCATGCTTCAACATGAGACGAGGTCTGACTACCCCAATGAACCTTGATAGCAACCCCAAGATCCTTGGTCCCACTGGAGAGGAACACTGAGTTTGCCAGCTGAACTCTAGATGAGGTCCTATTCCCCTGAAGCAATTCGAGAAGCATCCCAAGGAACCCCTCGCAACTCAAAAGGAGACTTGGCCTCGCTGAGGCAACATGAGTGGGTCCCTGAGGTCCCTGTTGCAAATTGAGAAGAACCCCAAGCTTCCTTCCACAACTCGAGAAAAACAATGAGATTCTCCCCTCAATGTGAGATTAGGCCCTTTTTTGCTGCACCATCTTGAGAGAAATCCCACGTTTGCTCTTGAAGCTCGAAGGTATACTTGACATTCTTTATGCAACTCAAGAAGTTCCTTGAGATACCTGTCCCTACTCGAGAGGAACACCAAGTTTTCTGCCACAACTCAAGAAGAGCACCATTTCCCCTCCTCATCTCAAGATGAGGGTCGATTACCTTGCTTCATCTGGAAAGAAATCCGGATGTTCCCATTGCACGTCAAGAGGAGGCCATCTCACCTTGAAACTCAAGAGGAACCCCGGGGATCATGCCACAATTAGAAAAGACACTGATTTCCCTGTCCACTCGAGTTAAGGCCTGATTCCCCTGCACCGATTTGAGTGTTAGCCCAAGTATCAACTCACACCATGAAGGGAGGACTGAAGCCCTGGTTGCATCCTCGAGAAAAAGCCCCAGGTACCAACTTCAACTCGACAGGAGGCCTGACACACCTTTTACAACTCAAGAGGAAAGCAGAGTTCCATTCCTCAACATGAAATGAGGCCTGACTCCCCTGTTGAAACTCCATAGGAACCCCGAGATCCATGGAAGAACTGAAGAGGAAGACTGAGTTTACTGACTCAAATCAACATGAGGCCCTATTCCCCTGCAGCGACTCCAGAGGAATACCGAGGTGTCCCTTGCAACTTGAAAGGAGATCTGACTTCCCTGAAGCAAAACCAGAGGTCCCCATCACAACTCGAGCAGAACCCCACGTTTCCCGCCACAACTCGAGAAGAGCCCCGAGTTTCCCACCTCAACTAGAGATGAGGTGAACTGAAGGGGAGAACCTCAAAATTAGAGCAGAACAAACCCACAAAAAACTAGTGAGGAGATCCCAGTGCCAATAGTAAAAAGGATGCCCCACCTCACTGGGATTACCCACCAGCATTGAAAATGAGGCATCACTGGAATTCGAGAGGAGCTCTGAGTCCGCTGCCTCAAATCAAGAGGAGCCCTCCACAGCGACTTGAGAGGAACTCAGAGTTGTGCACTGTACTCGAGAGGAACACCAAGTACCTGCTGCAAATTGAGAGGAGCCCCAAGTTCTCTGTTGCAACTCGAGAGGGACCCTGAGTCCCCCACCACAACTCGAAAGGATCCCAAGATACCTGCACATCTTGAGAGGAGGCACCACCAGAACTTAAGAGGAGCTCTGAGTCACCTTCCTCAACTCAACAGGATCTTGCTTGGCAAATCAAGATAAGACCTCAGGACAACTAGAGACGAGCACAATGCCTCTGCAAGAGAGGAGCCCAAGCACACATCACTGAGAGAGAAGCACCCATGGCACAATTAGTGCAATGCAGCTTGCCACAACTAAAGAAGAGCCCACACACCACATCTGGAGAAGAGCTCAACCACACATTTCAGCTATTGAGGAAAAGCCCTGCCCAATGTACCTAGAGAGGAGACCCCCATTGCAATTAGAAATTTGACCACCTACCACAACTCAAGAGTTTAACCTCACTTCAACTAGAGAGGAGCATTTTGGGTAAAACTTAATTGGAAACCCCACCACAACTAGAGATAAGCCCCTTGCACACAGCAACTAGAGTAATGACTGTAATAACTTGAAGGAGCCACCACATAACAACAAAAGAGAAACCCCCAGTACAGTGCAACTAGAGAGAGCACCTGGCCATAACTTGTGTGTTGACCATATGTTGACCACAACAAGAGAGGAGCCTCTGGACCCAGTGATAGAGGAACTCCCACCAAAACTGGAGAGGTTTCCCTTGCCACACATAGAGAGGTGGCCAGCAAGACATCACATATAGAGTGGAGTCCTTCTACTGCACATAGAGATGAGCCCCATGAAGTAGCTCAAGAGGAGGGCCTCACAAGCAGAGAGGAGCATCCATGCAAAAATTTGCGAGGAACACTGAGTGCCAAAAGAAGAGAGGAACCCCCTTCACAGCCACCTATCACCACCTAAGAGGAGGGGCCACTGCAACTCTAGAGGAGCCCTGAGTCCACAACTACAACTGAAGAGAACTCCACTGCTATTTGAGAGAAGCCACTGGCCAAAAGGTGAGACTATGCCCATACCATACCTAGAGAGGAGTCACTCTGCGGGAAATATAGATGAGTCCCCCAACCACAATAAGGAGGCCCTACACATTGCAATGAGAGTATAGTACCCTCAGATATTGCAGCTGAAGAGCCCATCATCATAACTAGAAAGGAGCCTGCACACCACAACTAGAGTGTAGGCCACTAGCACACTACAACTAGAAAAGAGCAGCCACATCATAGCTAGAGACAATCCCTAACCACAACTAGAGAGGAGCTTGCAGATCACAATTAGAGAGAATCAAAGCCACCAAAACTACAGACTTGACCCCAACCACAACTAGGCCTGGTTTAGTTGTGGTAAAGACCCATGCCAAAACAAGTGAGTAGCCACTGGGAAACTGCAACAAGAGAGGGGCCATATTGCACATCCCTATTAGAGAAGAGTTGACCCACAGCAACTCATGAGGAGGCCCCCCTACAACTCAAGAGGAACCCTGAGTAACCTCCAACTAGAGAGGAAACTCGAGTTCCCCACCACAGCTCAGGTGGAAGCCTGAGACCTGTACTGCAACTCGAGAGGAACCCTGAGTTTCCACCACAACTCAAGAGGAGTTGTTAGTACTCTGCTGCAACTGGATAAGGACCCCAAGTTTCTCTCTGCAACTCAAGAAGAAACCTATGTTCCCAGCTGCAACTCAACTGGAGCCCCAGGTACCCTGTTGCTACTTGAGAGGAACCCGAGTTCCCCTTTGAGAGGAACACCCAGTTCCCCACTGCAACTTGAGTGGAACCCGAGTTACTTGCCTCAACTCAAGAGGAGACCAGACTCCCCAGGTGCAACTGGAGAAGAACTCCAAGTTTGCCCACCGTAACTCAAAAGGTCCCCAAGCACCCTGCTGCATTTCAACAGGAGACACCAACACAAGACGAGAAGAGCTCTGAGTCTCTTGCCTCAACTCAAGAGGAGTTTTCATAGCAAACTGAGACAAGACATCAGCAAAACTAGAGGAACACCATGCCACTACAAGAGAGGGACTCAGGCACACATTATTACAAGAGGAGAGCAACCACGCACAATTAGAGAAGTATAGCTCACCATAACTAGAGAGCAGCCCACATACCACATTTGGAGGACAGCCACCTCACATTACAACTGTTGTGGAAAACCCCTGCCCAATGCAACTATAGAGGGGACTCACCACCACAACCAGACAGTGGACCCCCACTTCAATTAGAGAGGAACCTTCTGGATAAAACTAGATTGGAAACCCCACCATAACTAGAGAGTATTCCCTTGCCCACAGCAAACAGAGTAACAACTGCAACAACTCAAAGGAGCCACCACACCACATAGAGAGACCCCTAGTTTAGTGCAATTATAGAGAGCCCAAGGCCACAACTAGTGTGTTGAACATGCTCCAAAATGAGAGAGGAGCCAGCACCCTAAATCTGGACAAGAGTCCCCCACATATCACAAAGTTTGAAGAATGCCACTTCCCAACGCAACTAGAGAGGAACAACCTAGTCTTTTGTTGCAACACGAGAGGAACCACTGGCCACAATGACAGAGGAGATGCCCACAAAAACTAGTGAGGTTTCCCCCACCACAAATAGAGAGGTGTCAACCAAGACATCACACATAGAGAGAATCCTCTCTGTAGCAAATAGATAGGAGCACCCTGAATTAACTCAAGAGGGGGCCCTCATAAGTTGAGAGGAGTAACCATGATAAAAATTGTGAGGGCCACCTAGTGCCTAAAGAAGAAAGGAACCCTCTGCAGGGCCCCCCATCACAACCTAAGTGGAGGACCACTGAAAACCGAGAGGAGCCCCAACCACAACTCAGGAGGAGGACTCTGCCACTTAAGAGAAGCCACTGGCAACAATGTGAGAGTATGCACACAGACATCATACCTAGAGAAGAGTCACTATGCAGTAAATATAGATGAGTAACCTCCAACTGAAGAGGAAACACGAGTTCCTTGCCACAGTGCAAGGGGAACCCTGATTCCCATGCTGCACCTCGAGAGGAACCCCAAATTCTTCAGTTCAACTCAAGAGGAACCCCGAGTTCCCTGCCTCAACTCAAGAGGAGGCCTGACTCCCCTGCTGTTACACGAGAGGAACCTGTGTTCCCCGTTGGAACTCAAGATGAGCACCAAGCCCCCTGAGGCACCTTGACAAGATTCCCAAGACCACCACTCCAACTCAAGTGCAACCATGAGAATCCAGCTCAACTGAAAAGCAGCCCTATTCTCCATCACGAGGACAGCCCCTGGAAACAAAGGGGAACTCCCCCACCAGAAAGAGAGGATCCCCTCACCACAATGAGAGTGGGGTCCCCAGGATATCACAACCAAAAAGGAGCCACAAATAGAGATAAGCCCACTGAAGCATCTCGAGAGGAGCTCCACAAAATTAAGAGAGGAGCAATCCCATGAAAAACTAGCGAGGGGACTCAATGCCAGAAGTAGAGAGGATGCCCCACCCCATGGAGACAACCCACCACAACTTGGGAGGAAACATCATCACAAGTCAAGAGGAGCTCTGAGTCCCATGTTTCAACTAAAGAGGGTCTTTCCACGGCAATTGGATAGGAACTCCTAGTTCCTCTGTACTCGAGCAGAACATCGAGTACACTCCACAACTCTAGTGGAGCCCAGAGTCCACTGCTGCAACTCTTGAAGAACTCTGAGTTCCTTGCCACAATTCAGAAGGACCCCAAGCCGGCTGCTTCAACTCTAGAGAAGGCAGCACCAGAACTCAAGAGGAGGAGCTCTGAGTCCCCTTCTTCAACTCAAGAGGCGGTCTCACAGATAATCGAGATAAGACCTCAGCACAAATAGAAAGGAGCACCAGACCTTCACGAGAGAGGGGCCCAGATCATATCACTACAAGAGAAGAGCACCCACAGCACAATTAGAGAAGTTCAGCTCACCACATCTAGTGAAGAGCCCACACAACACATCTGGAGAAGAACCCCACAGCACATTGCAAATGTTGTCAATAGAGAGAAGACCCCCACCACAACTAGAGACTTGACCACCCATCACAACTAGAGAGTTGAGCCCCACTGCAAATACAGAGGAATTTTCTGGATAAAACTAGATTGGAAAACCTATCACAATTAGAGAGGAGTCCTTCACCAAAACTCGAGAGGAGTCCCCTGATTCATCTCGACATGATCCACTGCCCCCTGTTAGAGGAGTCCTGAGCTCCCACAGCATATTGATATGTGCTTCCTGAAACAAATAAAGAGTAGCCCACAACTTCTACAGAGATTCCCTCACCACAACTCAAGAGCCACATGAACACCACAATTAGCTTGGAGTCTCCTGCCACAACAATAAGTTGCACCCTGCCACAATTAGAGAGGAGTGTGCATATCACAACTAGAGATAAGTTACCCACAACTAGCCAGGAACCCCTGGTAATAGAATAGAACTTGCCAGTACAACAATAGACAAGCACCCCGCCACAACTCCAGACGAGCCTACATTCCTTATGTGGAGAAGAGCCACAGAGACATTCCACCTATTGAGGAAAAGCCCCTTCCAAGGCACCAAGAGAGAATCATCCTCAACACAACTACAGAGTTGACTACCTGTCACAATGAGAAAGGGTCAACCCCAGCGAAATTACTGAGGAACTCCTAGCACCAAAGGTGGAGAGGACCTCCCCTCTGGAGCCACCCACACTCCAACCAGAGAGGACACAACTTCCTGCAACTCAACAGGAGGCCTCCACCACAACTCAAGAGGAGCCTGCTGGACATCACACAAAGAGAAAAGTCACTCTGCTCCTAATAAAGATGAACCTAACACCACAAGTAGAGAGAAGCTTGCACACTGAAAAGACTCAAACCCACCACAACTACAGAGTTGACCCTAACCACAATGATAGAGAAGTTCCATACCAAAACTAGTGAGTAGCCACCTGACATTGCAACAAGACAGAAGTCACCCTGCACATCCCTGCTAGAGATGAGTTGCCCCTAGACAGCTCTATAGAAAGCCCCACCACAACTGAAGAGGCACACTGCATTCCCCACCACAGCTCTAGTGTAACCCTGGGTCCCACGCTGCAACACGAGATGAATCCTGAGTTCACACCAAAACTCCAGAGGAGCTTTGAGCCCCTGGCTGCAACTCCCAGGTTCCCACCACATCTCGACAGGAACACCAAGTTCCCTGCCTCAACTCGAGAGGAGATCTGACTCTGCTGCTGCCACTCAAGGGGAACACCGAGTTCCCTTCAAGACTATCCTCAACCCCCTTGATGCAATTTGAGAGGGTCTCAAGACCCCCACTCTAAATCAAGAGTGAGAATCTGCCTCAATTCAAGAGGAGTCCTATTCCAAATCCAGAGGGGGGGCCCTGACAATAAAAACAGGCACTCCCTCACCAAAGCTGGAGAGGTTCCAATCACCACAACTAGAGAGGTGCCCCCAGGACATTGCACCTAAAAAGGGATTCCACTGCCACAAATAGAGCTGAGTAAACTAAAGTAACTCGAAAAGAGTCCCTCAAAATTATAGAGTAGCAACCCCACCAAAAACTACTGAAGAGACTCCTGTACCAAAATTAGAGAGGACTGCCCACCCCATGAAGACACTCACAACAATTCAAGAGGGGCCATCGCCACAACTTGAGAGGAGCTCTGAGTCCCTTGCCTCAACTCAAGATGAGCCAGCATGGCAAGTCGAGAGGAACTATGAGATGTGTGCTGTTTTCGAGAGGAATATCAGTACACACCACAACTCGAGAGGATCGCCAAGTCCCCTGGTGCAACTCTAGAGGAACCCAGAGATCACCGCTGCAACTATAAAGCAACCTGAGCCTCTGTGGCAACTCGAAAGGAAGCCTGAGTTCACCGTCACAACTCAAAAAGATCTGGAGTCCCCTACTGCAACTTGAGAGGAGGCACAACCAGAAATCGAGAGGAACTCTGAGTCCTCTGCCTCAACTCAAGAGGAGTTCTCATGGCAAATCGAGATAAGACCTCAGCACAACTAGAAAGTAGCACCATGCCACCACAAGAGAGGAGCCCAGGCACACATCACTACAAGAAAGGAGCACCCATGACACAAATATAAAAGTACAACTCAAGACAACAAGACCACATACCACACCTGGGAAAGTGCTGCTGCTGCTGCTGCTAAGTCACTCCAGTCGTGTCCGACTCTGTGTGACCCCATAGACGGCAGCCCACCAGGCTCCCCCGTCCCTGGGATTCTCCAGGCAAGAACACTGGAGTGGGTTGCCATTTCCTTCTCCAATGCATGAAAGAGAAAAGTGAAAGTGAAGTCGCTCAGTCGTGTCCAACTCTTAGCGACCCCATGGACTGCTGCCTACCAGGCTCCTCCGTCCATGGATTTTCCAGGCAAGAGTACTGGAGTGGGGTGCCATTGCCTTCTCCGTGGGAAAGTGCACCACCCCATATGGCTACTGTTGAGGAAAATTACTGCCCAATACAACTAGAGAGGAGGCCCACACCACAACTAGAGACTTGAATACCCACCACAACTAGAGAGTTGACCCTCAGTGAAACTAGAGAGGAGCATGCCAGATAAAACTAGATTGGAAAACCCACCACAACTAGAAAGAAACACCTTGCCAACAGCATCTAGAGTAATGATTGCAACAACTCAAAGGTGCCACCACACCACAACTAGAGAGAAACCCCTAGAAAAGTGCAAATAAAGAGAGCCCCTAGCCACAAATAGTGTGGTGAACCTGGGATACAACCAGAGGGGAGGCTGCACATCGCATCTGGAGATGAATCTGAAACATACCACAAAGATTTAGGAACACCACTGCCAAAGGCAAATAGACAGGAACCACCAAGTCGTTTACTGCAACAGGAGAGGAGCCAGTAGCCACAATGACAGAGGTGGCCCCACCAGAACTGGAGAGGTTTCCTCCACCACAAGTAGAGAGGGGTCCACCAAGACATCACACATAGAGGAGTTCCTTTGAAGCATATAGAGATGAGCCACCTGAAGTAACTCTAGATAAGGCCTTCACAAGTAGAGAGGATCAACTACATTAAAATCTGTGAGGAACACCTAGGGCCAAAAGAAGTGAGAAGCCCCATTGCAGAGGCTCCAAGTCCAAGTTATAACTCAAGGAAGGACTGCATCCCTACTCAAGAGAAGCTACGGCCACAATGCAAGAGGATGACCCAAAACATCATACCTAGAGAAGAGTCACTCTGCAGCAAATATAGCTGATCTCTCCCTCCACAAGAAAGGAGGCCCCTACATACTGCAATGAGAGTGGACTCTTCTCATATATTGCAACGAAAAAGCCCCTCACCATAACTAGAAAGGAGCCCACACACCACAACTAGACAGTAGCCCACCAGCACACCACAAGTAGAAATGAGGACTTTCCACCATAACTTTAAAGGAACCTGTCTCAACTTGAGAGGAACCCTAAGTCTCCCACTGTAATTTGACAGGAAACCTATGCCATTACAAGGAAGGACCCCCAGGTGATAAAGACAGAGGAGAGACCCAGCAAAATTGGAGAGGATTCTCCTGCCAAAACTTGAGTGGAGCCCTCCAGCACATTGCACCTAGAGAGGAGCTCCTCTGCCACAAATAGAGACAAGGCACCTGAAGTAATATGAGAGGAGCTCCTCAGAACTACAGTGGAACAAACCCATGAAAACTAATGAGAATCCTCCAATGCCACAAGTAGAGAGAACACCCTCCCCACAGAGAACCCCCAGAGGTGGCACCACCACAACTAGAGAGATGCCCTGAGTCTCCTACTGAAATTAAGAGAAGGCCTATTCCACAACTCAAGAGAAGACCATGGACACAATGACACAGAAGCCCACCTGGCAAAACTGGAGGCTGTCCCCCCACCACAATTAAAGACATTATTTCGGACATTACACCTATAAAGTGTCCCCTCCACTGCAAATAGAGATGAACCCCTCCTGCAAGTTGAGTAGATCCCCCTACCACCATCAGAGAGGTACATCCTGTCACAGCTAGGGAGTAGACGCTCCACCACAACTCAAGAGGATCACAAAATCCCCTGACACACATTGAGAGGAGTCTCACACCACAATTAGTGAGGAGCCCACACATGGAAACAAGAATGGAGCCCACCACATGTAGGAAGGAGGCCAGGCACCCTGTAACTAGAGAGGTGCAATCTCACACACCAAAGCTAGAGAGGAGGCTCTACCCCACTCCCAGAGAGTAGCCCCTCAAACTACAAACAGAAATGAGCCAGCAAATTGAACCTGGAGAAGAGGTGCACAGCCTAATACAACAAGACGGGAGTTCCCACTCCACAATTAGACTGGACTCCCCCAGGATCAGCACTAGGGTGGACTACCCCAGAACACCACCAGAGAGAAACCCAACTGCCAAAACTAGAGAGTTGAATACATGCTACAATTAGATAGTTGACCCTCAGGTACAACTGGTGAGGAGCACATCACCAAAATGGAAAGGCGCTACCCCCTCACCAGCATACATCAAAACTAGAGTGTAGTACCACTACCACAACTAGAGTGGACACTTCTGCCACAGGTAGATACAAACCTTCCAGACACATCACAGTTAGAGAAAAGTACTCATGCACATCACAGCTAGAGTGGACTTTTCACATGGATCATAAAAATAGAGGAGGGCAACACCAGAACTAGAGAGGCGACCTCTTCCACAACTCCCCTAAGAGATAAGCTCCCCTAAACATCACCACTAGAGAGGAACATACCCACACATCACAATTAGAAAGAAGTCCCCTGCAACGAGTAGAGTGGAGCCCACCATGCCACAACTAAAGAGGATTCCCACTGCCACAGCTAGACAGTAGCATCCTGCATATTGCTACTAGGAAAAGACCCCCTTCACATCACAATCAGAGAGGAGCCACTCCCAGAACATTTTGAGAAGAGCGAGCTACCACAATTAGAGAGGAGCCCAACTACCACAACTAAAGAGAAGCCCCTGTCCCACAAATAGAGAGGAGTCTGCAAAGGAGATATAGAGAGGAGCCACCCCACCACAAGTAAAGTATGGACCCCCACTGCAACTAGACTGAAGCCCCATACTGTACCTAGACAGGAGCCAGCCTTCATTTCATTACTAGAGAGTATCTGCCCCACCGCAGTTCAAGAGAAGGCTCAACCACAACTTTAAAGAAACCCCGGATAATCAGCTGCAACTCAATGGGAACCTCGAGTTCCCCACTGTCAGTTGACAAAAACCCTATTTTGCAACAGGAAAGAAGCCCCTGGCCACAGTGACAGAGTAGCCACTCTGCCAAAACTGAAGTGGATTCCCCTGGCACAAATAGTGGAGTCACCCAGTCACATAACACCTAGAGAGAAGACTCTCTGCTGCAAATAGAGACGAGTTCCCTGAAGTAAGTATATTGGAATCCCTCAAAAATAGAGAGAAGCAGCCCCATTAATATTAGTGAGGAACCCCTAATGCCAAAAGTAGAGACGACCTTACCTGTGGAGCCACACACACCCCAAGCAGAGAGGACACAGCCCCACAACTCGAGAGGAGCTCTCCACCACAACTTGAGAGGAGCCCATTGGACATCACACACAGAGAGGAGCCCCTCTACTGCTAATATAGACGAATGACACACCACAACTATAGAGAATCTTGTACACCACAACTAGAGAAAATCGATTCCACCGCAAGTACAGAGTTGACCCCAACCACTACTAGAGAAAATAATCCATGCCAGAACTAGTAAGTAGCCACCCACACATTGCTACAAGACAGGATCCATCCTGCACATCTCTGATAGAGACAAGTCACCCCTAGATAAACTATAGGAAGCTACACTGCAATTCGATAGGCACACTTTTTTCCCAACCATGGCTCTAGTGTAACCCTGGGTCTGGCACTGAAACTTGAGAGGAAATTCGAGTTCCTGCCACAGCTCAAGAGATTCTCTGAGTCCCCTAGCTTAGCTCAAGAGGAGCATTCCTTGGCAACTCCAGAAGAACTCCAAGTTCCATGCTGTACTTGAGAGGAACACTGAATTCCCACTGCAATTCGAAAGGAAACCTGAGTCCACTGCTTCAACTCTAGAGGAGCCCCAGGTCCCCCACCTCAGCCTGAGAGGAGGCCCAATTCCCCTGCCGCAACTTGAGAGGAACCCTGAGTTCCTTGTTGCAACTCGAGATGAGACTCAAGCCCCATGATGTAACTAGAAAGGACTCCCGAGACTGTCAGCACAACTAAAGAGGAACCGTGAGAATCTGCCTCAGTTGAATATGAACCCTCTTCTGCATCATGAGGAGAGCGCCCGGCAACAAAGAAAGAGGCACTCACCTGGCACAGCTGGAGAGAATCCCATCATCACATCTAGAGAGGAGCCCCCAGGACACTGCACCTAAAAAGGAGTCCCTCTACCACAAATAGAAATGAGTCCACTGAAGTAACTCAAGAGGAGCCCTGAACGCTCTGAACCAACTCAAAGGACCCTGAGCCCCTAGCTGCAACTTGAAAGGAGGCAACACGAGAAATCGAGAGGAGCCCCGAGTCCCCTGCCTCATCTTAAGAGGAGCTATCACAGCAAATCGAGATAAGATCTCAACACAATTAGACATGAGCACTATGCCACCACAAGAGAGGAGCCCAGGCACACATCTCTACAATAGAGGAGACACCCACAGCACAATTGAAGAAGTACAGCTTGCCACAACTAGAGAGAAGCCCACACACCACATCTGGACAAGACCACCCCCCCCCCAGCACATTGCAACTATTGAGGGAAACCCCTGACCAATGCAACTAGAGAGGAGACCCCCACCACAACTAG
Organism: Cephalophus harveyi; assembly: GCA_006410635.1. Lineage (NCBI taxonomy): Eukaryota > Metazoa > Chordata > Mammalia > Artiodactyla > Bovidae > Cephalophus > Cephalophus harveyi. Next base: position 179,549 of record SJYT01029250.1, on the reverse strand, counting down.
AGAATTGACCCACACTGCAACTAGAGAGGAGCCTTCTCAATTAAACTCAATTGGAAAGCCCACCACAAGAGAGTAACCCCTTGCACACTGAAAGTACAGTAATGACTACAACTATTCGAAGGAGCTACCACATCACAACTAGAGAGGAACCCAAGTACAGTGCAAGTAGATAGAGCCCCTTGTCTTGAATAGTGTGTTGACAATGAGCCACAGTGAGAGACGAGCCTGCACACAGCATCTGAAGAAGAGTCCCCTGCATACTGCAATGACTGAGGAACACCAATGCCCAATGCAACTAGGGAGGAACCACCGAGTCCTTTGCTGCAACACAACAGGAGCCACTGGCCAAAATGACAGAGGAGACTCCACCAAAATTGGAGAAGCTTCCCCTGCCACCAATAGACAGGAGACCACCAAAATGTCACAACTAGAGCGGAGCCTGCATATCAAAACTAGAGAGAAGCCACTGACAACTAGACAGGAGCTCCAGGAAATCGACTCTGAGACGAGCCCACTGGCACAACAAAAGGCAAGTCTACGGTAATAGCTTTAGCGGAGCCTACATTCCTCATGTGAAGAACAGCCCCATACACTGCAACTATTGAGGAAAAGCCCCTCCAAACTCAACTAGATAGGAGCTCACTCACCACAACTAGAGATAGAACACCCATCAAACTAGAGAAGGTAAACTCCACCAAAGTTTCTGAGGAACTCCTAGCACCAAAGTTAGAGAGAACCTCCACACTGCAGCCACCCACTCCTCAGTCAGAGAGGACACAGCCCCATAAATCCAGAGGAGCCCTTCACCACAGCTTGAGAGGAGCCCACTGGACATCACACAGAGAGGAGCTCCTCTGCTGCTAATAGAGATGAACCTCACACCACAACAAGAGAGGAGTTTGCAGACCACAACCAGAAAGAATAGAACACATCCTGAGTACAGAGTTGACCCCCACAATTTCTATAGTAAAGACCAATGCCAAAACTAGTGAGTATGAACCCACACACTGCAATAAGACAGAACCCACCCTACACATCCCTGCAAGAAACAAGATGCCCCAAGAGAAGTCTACAGGAGCCCTCATGGCAACTTGAGATGAACCCTAAACACTCCCCCAACTCGAGTAGAACTCCAAGTTCCCCACGATGACTCAAGTGGAACCCTGTGTCCCATGCTACAACTTGAGAGGAACCCTGAGATCCCATTACAACACTAGAGGATCTCTGAGTCACCTGCTGCAACTTGAAAGGAACTCTGAGTCTCCCGCACCTACTTGAGAGGAACCCTACATTCCCACCGGCAACTTGAGTGGAGCGCCAAACCACTATTTCAACTCAAGAGGAACCCTGAGTTTCCAACTGCAACTGAAGAGAAAACCTGAGTCCCCAGCCACAATTTGAGAGGAGACCGGACTTCCATGCTTCAACTCAAGAGGAACCCAGAGTTACAGATCACAACTGGAGACGAGTCCCAAGTCCCCGATGCAATTTGAAAGGATTCCCAATGTCCCCAGCGAAACTCAAGAGAACTTTGAGAATCTGCCCTAATTCAAGAGCAGCCATATTACACAACATGCGGGGGACCCCCGCAACAAATCAGTGACACTCATCTGCCAGAGCTGGACAGGATTCCCTTACAGCAACTTGAGAGGAGGCCCCAGGACATCACACCTAAAAAGGAGCCACTGTGCCACAAATAGATGAGCACACTGAAATAACCTGAGAGGATCTCTCACAATTACAGAGGAGGAATCCTGCGAAAAACTAGTGACGAGAACCAAGTGCCAAAATTAGAGAGGACTCCCCATCCACGGAAACAATCCACCACAACTTGAAGCAGACACAACGAAACTCAACAGGAGCTCTGGGTCCCCTGCCTCAACTCAAGTGGAGCCTTCCACGGCAACTCAAGAGGAACTCTGAATTCCAAGCTATAATCGAGAGGAACACCAAGTGCCCGCTGAAAATCGAGAAAAGCCTTGAGTCCACTGCCACAAATGGAAAGGTGGCACCAAAAGAACTTGAGAGGAGCTCTGAGTTCCCTGCCTCAACTCAAGAAGAGCTATCATGGCAAATCCAGATAAGACCTCAGCACAGCTAGAGAGGAGCACCACACCACCACAAGAGAGGAACTGAGGCACACATCCCTACAAGATAGGATCACCCTCAATTAGAGATGTGCAGCTCACCACAATTAGAAAGGAGCCCACACACCACATCTGGAGAAGAAACCCACTACACATTGCAACTACTGCAGGAAACCTCTGTCCAATGCAATTAGAGAGGAGACCTCCACCACAAGCAGAGACTTGACCACCCACTTCAAACAGAATTACCCAACTGCAACAAGAGAGAAGCCTTCTGGATAAAACTATATTGGAAACTCTACTACAACTAGAGAGCAGCCCCTTGCCAATAGCAAATGTAATGACTCAAAGGAGCCACCACAACCACAGTTAGAAACCCCTAGTAAAATGCAACTAGAGAGAGACCCTGGCCACATTTAGTGTGTTGACCAGGTGCCACAATGAAAGAGGAGCCTGCATACCACATCTGGACAAAAGGCCCCTCATCCCACAATGATTGAGGAGCAACACTGCCCAATACAACTATAGAGGAACCACCAAGTCTTATACTGCAACATGAGCGGAGCCACCAGCTACAATGTCAGAGGAGCTGCCCACCAAATCTGGAGAGGTTTCCTCAGCCACAAGTAGAGAGGAACCCACCACAACATCATAAATAGAAAGGAGCACCTCTACTGCAAATAAAGACGAGCTCACTGAAGTAACTCAAGAGTAGGCCCTCACAAGTAGAGAGGAGAAATCATGCTACAATTTTGAGGAAGACGTAGTTCCCAAAAAAGAGAGAACCCCCCTGCAGAGTCCTCCACCACAACCTAAGGGGAGGCCCCAATGCAAATCAAGGATCCCCAAGTCCACTGCCACAATCAAGAGGAGGACTCCATCACTACTCAAGAAGCCATCAGCCACAATGGAAGAGGATACCCCAGACAGCATACCTAGAAGGAGTCACTCTGCAGCAAATATAGATAAAGCCCCCCCACCAAAAAAGAAAGGAGGCCTCTGAACATTGCATTAAGAGAGGACTCACTGAAGATATTTCAACTAAAGAGCCCCTCACCATAACTAGAAAGGAGCCAGCACACCACAACTATAGAGCAGCCCACCAGCACACCAGAACTAGAAAGGAGCAGCCACACTGCAGCTAGATATTCCTCCACCACAACTAAAGAGGAGACTCACTGATACTCAAGAGGAGCTCACCAGCACACTCCAACTATAAAGAAACCCCCAAGCAAAAGGTAGAGAGAAGTTGACAACCACAACCAGAGAAGAGCCCTCCACCAAAACTTGAGATAAGCCACTGCTTCATCTCGACAGGATTTGCTGCCTAATTTTAGAAGAGCCCTGAGGCCCCACAACAAATAGTTATGTGCCTACTGAGACTATTAGAGAGGAGCCAACCACTGCAAGTACAGAGATGCAACCACCAAAACATGAGAACCATGTGAACACCGCAATTAGCTTGTAGTGCCCTGCCACAACAAGAAACTGGAACCCTGCCACAACTATAGAGGAGCCTGTACATCAAAACAAGAGAGAAGACCTGCACAACTAGCCACCATCTTCAATAAGAGAAGAGCCCTCCAGACATCACATCCAGAGAGGAGCTCTCATAGAATAGACAAGTGAAGCTCACCACATGAAGAGAGGACCTGCACACCACATCTAAAGAAGAGTCCCATACATACCACAATGATTGAGAAACACCACTGCCCAAGCCAACTAGAGAGAAATGACCGAGTCCTTTGCTAGAACATAAGAGGAGCCACTGGGCCCAATGACAGAGGAGCCCCCCACCAAAACTGAGGAAGTTTCCTCACCACAAGTGGAGAGAAGTCCACCAGGACATCACACATAGAAACACCTCTGCCGAAGATAGAGATGAAACCCCCAAAGTAACTTGAGAGGAGGCCCTCACAAATAGAGTGGAGCAACCACACAAAAATTTGTGAGGAAAACCTAGTGACAAAAGAAGAGAGGACCACCCTGCACAGCCACCCAACAGAATATAAGAGCAGTGACAACTGAAACTCGAGAGGAGCAACAAGTCCACTGTCACAACTCAAGAGGAGGATGTCGCTGATACTTGAGAGAAGTCACAGACCACAATACAAGAGGATGTGCCCAGATACTATACCTGGAGATGAGTCACTCTACAGCAGTTATATATGAGCCCCTCAACCAAAACAAGAAAAAAGGCCCCTGCACATTGTAATGACAGAGGACTCCCCTCAGATATTACAACTAAAGAAACCCTCACCACAACTAGAAAGGAGCCCACACACCAGAACTAGAGAGTAGCCCACCAGCACAACACAACTACAAGGGAGCAGCCACCTCACAGCTGGAGAAAGTCCCCCACACAACTTGAGTGGAGCCCCCACTGGTACTTTAGAGGAGCTCATCAGAATACCACAACTAGAAAGAAACTCCCATGCCACACGTAGAGAGGAGTCCTCAACCACAATTAGAGAGGATTCTACCACTGAAACTTGAGAGGAGCCACCTGCTTCATCACAACAGGATTCACTGCCTCCTTTTAGAGGAGCCCAAGCCCCCACAGAAAGTTGATCTGTGCCTCCTGAGACAAATAGAGAGGAGTCCACCACTGTAAGTACAAAGAGGCCCCTCACCACAACTTGAGAGCCTAGTAAATACAACTAGCTTGGAATCCATTGCCACAATAAGAAAGTTGCACCCTGCCACCACTAGACAGGAGCTTGAACATCATAACTAGAGAGAAGCCCCCCACAACTAGATAAGAGTCCCTGGATATTCACTTAGAGAGGAGCGAGCCAGCACAACAATACACAAGCCTTCTGCCACAACTCCAGAAGAGCCTGCATTCCTCATGTGGGGAAGAGCCACATACACACTGCAACTATTAGGAAAACCTCAGCATCAGAAAGCCACCCATTGAAACTGAAGAGGAAATCACCAACACACCACAACTAGATGGTATTGGCACAAAGGCAGAAATGTAGATCAATGGAACAAAATAGAAAGCCCAGAGATAAATCCACACACCTATGGACACCTTATTTTTGACAAAGGAGCCAAGAATATACAATGGATTAAAGACAATCTCTTTAACAAGTGGTGCTGGGAAAACTGGTCAACCGCTTGTAAAAGAATGAAATTAGAACACTTTCTAACACCATACACAAAAATAAACTCAAAATGGATTAAAGATCTAAATGTAAGACCAGAAGCTATAAAACTCCTAGAAGAGAACATAGGCAAAACATGCTCCAACATAAATCACAGCAGGATCCTCTATGACCCACCTCCCAAAATACTGGAAATAAAAGCAAAAATAAGCAAATGGGACCTAATTAAAATTAAAAGCTTCTGCACAACAAAGGAAACTATAAGCAAGGTAAAAAGACAGCCTTCAGAGTGGGAGAAAATAATAGCAAATGAAGCAACAGACAAACAACTGATCTCAAAAATATGCAAACAACTCCTGCAGCTCAATTCCAGAAAAATAAATGACCCAATCAAAAAATGGGCCAAAGAACTAAATAGACATTTCTCCAAAGAAGACATACAGATGGCTAACAAACACATGAAAAGATGCTCAACATCACTCATTATCAGAGAAATGCAAATCAAAACCACAATGAGGTACCATTTCATGCCAGTCAGAATGGCTGTGATCCAAAAGTCTACAAGCAATAAATGCTGGAGAGGGTGTGGAGAAAAGGGAACCCTCTTACACTGTTGGTGGGAATGCAAACTAGTACAGCCACTATGGAGAACAGTGTGGAGATTCCTTAAAAAACTGCAAATAGAACTGCCTTATGACCCAGCAATCCCACTGCTGGGCATACACACCGAGGAAACCAGAATTGAAAGAGACACATGTACCCCAATGTTCATTGCAGCACTGTTTATAATAGCCAGGACATGGAAACAACCTAGATGTCCATCAGCAGATGAATGGATAAGAAAGCTGTGGTACATATACACAATGGAGTCTTATTCAGCCATTAAAAAGAATACACTTGAATCAGTTCCAATGAGGTGGATGAAAATGGAGGCGATTATACAGAGTGAAGTAAGCCAGAAAGAAAATCACCAATACAGTATACTAACGCATATATATGGAATTTAGAAAGATGGTAACTATAACCCTGTATGTGAGACAGCAAAAGAGACATAGATGTATCGAACAGTCTTTTGGACTCTGTGGGAGAGGGAGAGGGTGGGATGATTTGGGAGAATGGCATTGAAACATGTATAATATCGTCTAAGAAACGAATCACCAGTCTAGGTTCGATGCAGGGTGCAGGATGCTTGGGGCTGGTGCACTGGGATGACTGGGAGGGATGGTCTGAGGGGGGGGGCGGGGGGGGGGGTTCGGAATTTGGAACATGTGTACACCTGTGGCGTATTTATGTTGATGTGTGGCCAAACCAATACAATGTTGTTAAGTAAAATAATAATAATAATAATTAAAAAAAAAAGAAAGGCAGCCCCACATCACAGCTAGAAAGGATTCCCCCACCATAATTACAGATAAGCCCTGCACAAAATCTTGAGAGGTGCCCCCTACAGCAACTCAAGAGATGCCTCTCATTACAGCTAGAGAGGAGCTGCAGCCACAAGTGGAGGACCCCATGCCCTCTGCAACGAACTTAGAGCCCACTGCCACAACTAGAAAGGGTCAACCCTCTACAACTAGAGAGAAATTTGCACACCACAATGAGAGAGGAGCTCACCCGACGTATTTGAGTTGACATACGACACCAACTAGAGAGGATCCCCATGCCGTGGGTAGTGTAGCCACCTACACATTGCAACTAAACTGAAACCACCCTGCACATTGCTACTACAGAGGGCCACCCCAGCACCATTAGAGTGGAGGCCCCACCTCACCTTGAGAGGAACACCAAGGCCCCTGATGCAACCCGACTGGAGTCCCCCATCACAGCTAGAGAGGAACCCACACAATGCAACAAGAGAGGAGTCTACCTGGACACCACATGTGGAAAGGAGGACCCGAACCCTGCAACTAAGGAGGAGGAATTTTGTACACCACATCTTGAGAGGAGGCTCCCCACCACTACTAGAGAGAAGCCCATCAAACCACCAATAGAGATGAGTCAGTAAACTGCACCTAGAGAAGAGACACACAGCATAAAGTAATGAGAGGGTAACAGGCAGGAAGGCCAGAGGTCTCCAAATGGAGGAAATAGCCTGCAAGTGTCAGACATTTTTATCTCTCTTAGGCTGCAGGAGGAAACAAACTAGCAATAATTTTTCCTTCTCTATACAAATTTAAAAGGAGGTTTCTCTTAAAATACTGTGTTGCCATAATGACACCTGGTTTCACTTGAAGTTAACTATTCTCAAACCTAGAGATAACCAATGCCTTTTTCTTATGGAAATGTCTGTCTTAAGCTATGCTAATGTAGCATGCATTTACTCCAAACTCTGTCTTCAAGTTGGTTCGCCTTTTGGCTCAGAACTTACTTGACAAGCTAGTTTGTCAGATATTGTTAGATATTGTTCCTCTAATCAATGTAAATGAAACTATTTGTATGGTGATCTGCCCTTCTTCAAGATTCAAGTTAATCATTTTATGGCCCAGGATGAAGATTATCACAAAATGCATCTTATGGGTGAGGGGCCTGGTGCCATTCTGTTTTAAGACATTCCTTTGTTTCATTAACAGGCTGCTAATGACTATATAACATCCAGATGAAGAATAGAAGGGGGGTACCTTTCTGCCCCCTTCTGATGCCTATGTCAGAAGCTTTCTCTATCTCCTTTATACTTTAATAAAACTTTATTACACAAAAGCTCTGAGTGATCAAGCCTCATCTCTGGCCCCAGATTGAATTTTTCTCCTCCGGGGGCCTAGAATCCCGGCGTCTTTGCATGATTCAACAACAACCTTTCAGTAACAAGACAGGAGTTACAATTCTGCAAATAGAGAGGACTTCTCCAGGCACAGTATATCTAGGGAGGAGCACCCCAGCACATCACAACTAGAGAGAACCCCAGCCGCCAAAATAGAGAGTTGAATACAGGCCACAACTAGATAGGTGATCCTCAGGTGCAACTATTGAGGAGCACACCACTGACACTAGAGAGGTGCCCCCCAATACATCTCATCTAGAATCTAGAACCACTGACACAACTGGAGTGGACACCCCTGCCATAGGTAGATAGGAGACCACCACACACAACACAATTAGAGAAAAATGCCTATGCACATTAAAACTGGAGTGCAACTCTCACACAGATCATAATGAAAGAGGAGGCCAACTCCACAACTAGAGAGGCTACCTCTGCTTCAGTTAGATATAAGCCTCCCTGAACATTACCATTAGAGAGGAGCATACCCACACATCCCAATCAGACAGAATACCCCTGCCATGAGTAGAGAGGAGCCCACCATTGTACAACGAAAGAGGGCTCCCACTGCCACAACTTGAGAGTATCCTCCTGCACATCACAACTAGAAAAGTTGCCCCTTCCCATCACACTGCAGAGGAGTCACCCCCATCACAATTTGAGAAGAGCACACTACCGCAACTAGAGAGGAGCCCAACTACCACAACTAAAGAGGAGCCCCCTCCCCTTCCACAACTAGAGAGGAGTCTGCAAATGAAAACTAGAGAGGAGCTGACCCACCACAAATGAAGACTGGAAAACCCACTACAACTAGAGTGGAGCCCCATACCCCAACTAGAGAGTAGCATCCCACATATTCCTGCTAGATAGGAGCCAGCCTGCACATCAATACTAGAGAGGGTCTCTCCCACTGCAGCTAGAGAGGAGGCTCCAGTGCAAATCTAAAGGAACCCTGAGTCACCTGCTGCAACTCAAATGGAACCCTGAGTTCCCTTCTGCAATTCGATTGGAGCCTTGTGCTGTAACAAGGCAGGGGACCCTGGCAAAATGACATAGGAAATCCCAGCCATTAGTGAAGTGGATTCCCCTGGCACTATCAGAGTGGACACCCCAGAATATCACACCTAGAGAGAAGCCCCTCTGCCACACATACAGATGAGCTCCCTGAAGTAAGTTGAGTGGAGTCTCTCACAACTAGAGTGAAACAGCCCCACTAATATTAGTGAGGATGCCCTAGCTCCAAAATTACAGAGGACCTACCCCATGGATATTCCCACACACTAACCAGAGAGGACACAGCCCCACAACTTGATAGGAGCCCTCCATCACAACTCGAAAAGAGCACACTAGGCCTCACAGATAGAGAGGAGACCCTCTGCTGCTAATAGGGATGAACTTCACAACACAACTAGAGAGAATCGAACCCATCACAACTACAGAGTTTACTCTGAAAACAACTAGAGAAAAACAAATGTCAAAACTAGTGACTAGCCACCCACATATTGCACCAAGATAGGAGCCACCCTGCACATCCCTGCTAGAGATGAATTGCCCCTAGGCAATTTGAGAGGAGGCCCCACTATAATTCGAGAGGAAGCCACACCACAACTAGAAAGGAATACCACATGCACCTCAACTCGAGAGGAATCCCAAGATGCCCCCAGGGATCAAGTGGAACACTGAGTTCCATGCTGCAACTGGAGAGGAACATCGTGTTCTCGCCACAACTTGAGAGGAGCTCTGAGTCCCCTGCCTCAACTCAAGAGGAACCTTCCACAGCAACTAGAGAGGAAATCTGAGTTGTTCACTGTAAACGAGAGGAACACAGAATATCTGCTCCAACTCATGAGGAGCCCCAATTCCACAGGTGCAACTTCAGAGGAACCCCAAGCTTACCACCACTACTCAAAAGGAACCCGATCCTCCTGTTGCAACTTGAGAGGAGGCACCACCAGAACTAGAGAGGAGCTCTGAGTCCCCTGCTTCAACTCAAGAGGAGCTCTCATGGCAAATTGAGCTAAGACCTCAGCACAACTAGAGAGGAGTCCAGGCACACATCATTACAAGAGAGGAGCACCCACAGCACAATTAGAGAAGTGCAGGTCACCACAACTAGAGAGGCTCTCACACATCACACTTGGAGAAGAGAGTCACCTCACATTGCAGCTATTCAGGAAAAGTCCTGGCCAATGCAACTAGAGAGGAGATTCCCACCACAACTAGAGACTTAATCAAGAACCACAACTAGAGAGTTGACCCCCACTGCAACTAGAGAGGAGCCTTCTAGATATCTAAATTAGATATCCCACCTCAACCAGAGAGTAGCACCTTGTCCACAGCAACTAGAGTAACAATTTCCACAACTCAAAGGAGCAACATACCACATCTAGAGAGAAACCCCTAGTACAGTGCAACTAGAGCCCCTGGCTACAGCTTGTTTACCACAAGTCACAATGAGGAAACCTACACACTGCTTATGTAAAGTCCCCTGCATACCACAATGACTGAGAAACACCATTACCCAATGCAACTAGAGATGTACTACCTAGTCCTTCCCTGAAGCATGATACGTGACACTGGCCACAATGACAGAGGAGCCCTCCACCAAAACTGGAGAGGTTTCTCCCTCCACAAGTAGAAAGGAGTCCACCAAAGCATCACAGATAGAGATAAGCCCCTGAAGTAACTCGAGAGGAGGACCTCACTCATAGAGAGGAGTACCTCACTCGTAGAGAGGAGTAACAACACTAAAACATTTGAGGAACACCTAGTGTCAAAAGAAGAGCAGAGCCATCTGCAGAGACCCCATCACAACCTAAGAGCAGGGACTACTGCAAGTCCAGAGGAGCCCTAGGTACACTGCCATAACTCAAGAAAAGAATTCTGAGCTACTCGAGAGAAGCCACTGGCCACAACACAAGAGGATGCCCACAGACATTATAAGTAGAGACGAGTCACTCTTCAGCAAATATAGATGAGCCCCTCCACCACAACCAGAAAGGAGGCCCCTGCACATACAAAGAGAGAGGACTCCCCACAAGTATGCAGCTAATGACCCTCTCACCATAATCAGAAAGGAGCCCACATACCACAACTAGAGTTTAGCCCTTAAACACACCACAACTAGAAAGGGGAAGCCACACAATTGCTAGAGATAATCCCCCACCACAACTACAGAGAAGCCCACCAGCACACCACAACTAGAAAGAAACACCCATGCCAGAGGTAGAGAGGAGTTCCCAACCACAACTAGAGAGGTGTTTGCACACCACAACTAGAGAGAATCGAAACCACCACAGCTACAGAATTGAACCTGACCCAAACTAGAGAAAAGACGTATTCCAAAGCTAGTAATTGTGCAATCTGCACATTGCCTCAAAACAGGAGCCCCCCTGAACATCACTACTAGATACTAGTCATACCAATACAACTCGAGAGGAGGACCCACTGCAACTTGAAAGGAACCCTGAGTACACCCCAAATGGAGAGGAACCCTTAATTCCTTGCCACAGCTCGAGTGGAACACTGATTCTCATGCTGCAACTCAAGAGGAATCCTGATTTCCCACTGCAATTCAAGAGGAGCTCTGAGTCCCCTGCTGCAACTCAAGAGGTACCCCGACTTCCCATCCACAACTCGAGTGGAGCCCCAACTCCCCTGTTGCAACTTCATAGGAAGCCCGAGTTTTCTGTTGCAAATGGAGAGGAACCCTGAGTTTTCAGCCACAATTCTAACGAACCATAGTCCCCTGTTGCAACTCGAGAGGAACCGAGTTCACTACCTCAACTCGAGAGGAGGACCGACTCCCTTCCTGCAGCTCAAGAGGAATCTTGAGTTTCCCATCGCAATTTGAGGCTAGATCATAGCCCCATAATGCAACTCAAGAGGATTCTCAAGACCCCAAAGGCAACTCAAGAGGAACCAAGAGAATATGCCTCAATTCAAGAGAAGCCCTATTCTGTATCATGAGGGGAGCCTCCAGCAACCAAGTCAGAGGCACTCCCATGCCAGAGCTGGAGAGGATGCCCCCACCACAACTAGAGAGCAGCCCCCAGGACATCACATCTTATAGGGATCACTCTGTTGCAAATAGAGATGAGCCCATGACAACTCGAGAGCAGCCACTCAAAATTAGAGAATAGCAATCCTGCGAAAAACCAGTGAGGAGACCCCAGTGCCAAAAATAGAGAGGACTCTACACTCCATGGAGACAACACACCACAACTCAAGAGGAAACATCATTGCAACATGAGAGAAGCTCTGAGTCCCCTGCCTCAAATCAAGAGGAGCCTTTCATGGCAACTTGAGAGGAAATCTGAGTTGTGCACTGTAGTCCAGAGGAAAACCAAGTACCTGCCACAACTCGACAAGGGACCTGGTTCCACTACTGCAACTCGAGAGGAACCCCTAGTTTCCCAATGCAACTCGGAAGGACCCCAAGCCCCCTGGTGCAACTTGAGAGGAGGCACCATAAGAACTCGAGAGGAGCTCTGAATCCACTGCCTCAATTCATGAGGAGTTCCCATGGCAAATCGAGATAAGACCTCAGCACAACTAGAAAGGAGCACCACGCCACCACAAGAGGAACCCAGGCACACATCACTACAAGGAAGGTGCACCCACGACACAATTAGAGAAGTGCAGCTCACCACAACTAGAGAGGTGGCCATATATCAGATTTGGAGAACAGCCCCACGACACATAGCAACTGTTGAGGAAAACCCCTGCTCAATGCAACTAGAGAGGGGAATCCCACCATAACTAGAAATTAGACCAACCACCACAAATAGAGTATTGACCTCCACTGCAACTAGAGCGGTGCCTCAGATAAAACTAGATAGGATATCCCACCTCAACTAGAGAGTACCACCTTGCTGACAGCAACTAGAGTAATGACTGCAACAACTTGAAAGAGCCACCACACCACAACTAGAGAGAAACCCCTTGTACAGTGCAACTAGAGAGAGTCCCTGGACACAGCTAACTTGTTGACCACAAGCCAAAATGAGAGATGAGTCTGCAAATTTCATATGTATAGAGTCCCCTGCATACCACAGTGATTCAGAAACACCACTGCCAAGGCAACTAGAGAAGTAACAAGAGTTCTTTGCTGCAACACTAGAGGAGTCACTGGCCACAATAACAAAGGAGACCTCCACAAAAATTGGAGAGGTTTCCCCCACCACAAATAGAGAAGAGTTCACCAAGACATCACACATAGAGAAGAGCTCCTCTGCTGCAAATAGAGGGGAACTCCTTGAAATAAATTGAGAAGAGGTCCTCACAAGTAGAGAGGAGTAACCATGCTAAAATTTGTGAGGAACATCTTGTGTTAAAAGAAGAGCAGAGTCACATGCAGAGCCCCCCCCCCACCCCCCGCAGCACAACCTAAGAGGAGGGAATACTGCATCTCTGGAGGATCTCTGAGTACACTTCCACAACTCAAGAAAAGAACTCTACCACCACTTAAGAAAAGCCACTGGACACCATGTGAGACGATGTTCCCACACATCATACCTAGAGTGGAGTCACACTGCAGCAAATATTGATGAGCTACCCCACCACAGGAAAGGAAGCCTTTATGCATTGCAATGAGAGAGGACTCCCCTCAGATATTGCAACTAAAGAGACCCTTAGCATAACTAGAAAGGAGCCCACACGTCACATCTAGAGAGTAGCCCACCAGCACACCACAGATAGAAGGGAGCAGCCACACTGCAGCTAGAGATACTCACTCACCACAACTAGAGAAGAACCCCCACTGATACTTGAGAGGAGCTCACCAGCACACCACAACTAGAAAGAAACCCCCATGCCATAGGTAGAGAGGAGTCCTGAACCACAATTAGAGAGGAGACCCCCAAAGGAACTCCAGAGGAGCCCCCTGCTTCATCTTGACAGGATCTTCTGCCTCCTTTTAGAGGATCCCTGAGCCACCACAGCAAAATGATATGTGTCTCCTGAGACAAATAAGGAGGAGGCCATGGCCACAAATAGAGAGATGCGACCACCACAACTAGAGAACCCCATGAGCAATGCAACTAGCTTGGAGTACTTTCCCACAATAAGAAAGTTGCACCCTGCCACCACTAGAGAGTAGCCTGCACAGCACAACTAGAGAGAAGCCCCCCACAAACAGGAGTACCTGGAATTAGACTTAGAGTGGAGCCCACCTTAACGATACACAAGCCTCCTGCTGAAACTCCAGAGGAGCCTACATTCCTCATGTGGAGAAGACCCCCAGACAAACCACAACTATTGAGGAAAAGCCACACCCAATGAAACTAGAGAGGAGCTCCCTCACCACTAGAGAGTTGACCACCTGTCATAACTAGAGTGGGTCAACCCCACCAAAATGAGTGAGGAACCCATAGCACGAAAAGTAGAGAAGACCCCTTGCTGTGTAGCCCCCCACATGACAAATGCTAGAGGAGGCACAACCACATCTCAAGAGGAGTTCCAAGTATGCTGTGACAACTCTAGAGGAGATTTTTGACCCAAATCAAGAGAAGCCCCCGTCCACAATGGGAGAGGAGTCCTCCAGACATCTCATCTAGAGAGGAGCCCATTCACTGCAGAGACAAACCTCACATCACAACTAGAGAGGAGACCCCCTGCACATAGTAATGAGAGAAGAATTCCCACAGAAATCTTAACTAAAGAAGAGCACTTCACTACAACTAGAGAGGACACTGTGCACTGCGGCTAGAAAGAGGCCCCCATATTAAAGCTATAGGTGAGTCCACAATCACACCTAGAGAGGTGCTGCCCACTGAAACTTAAGTGGAGCTCACCAGCACAATGCAACTAGAAAGGGTGCACCATGTCACAGCTAGAAAGGAGTCCCCCACCAGAGTTACAAATGATTGTGTGTTAGCTGCTCAGTCATCTCAGACTCTTTGTGACCCCATGGACTGTGTAGCTAGCCAGGCTCTTCTGTCCATGGGATTCTACAGGCAAGAACACCAGAGTGGGTTGTCATGCACTTCTCCAGGGGATCTTCCTGGCCCAGGGATCAAACCCAGGTCTTGCATCCGAGGCAGATTCTTTACTATCTTAGCCACTGGGGGCCTATGCTGAAAAGTGAAAGTGAAAGTGAATTAGCTCAGTAGTGTCTGACTCTTTGCAACCTTATGGACTTATAGCCTACCGGGCTCCTCCACCCGTGTGATTTTCCAGTAATGAGTACTGGAGTTGGTTGCCATTTCCATCTCCAATTTCAGATGAGCCCCCCCCTCCCCCAACCAAAACTTGAGAGGTGCCTCCTACAGCAACTCAAGAGGTGACTAATGCTACAACTGGAGAGGAGCTTCAGGCAGAAGTTGAGAGTCTTGTGCACCCAGTAGCTAGCTCAGAGCCTCTTGTCACAACTAGAAAAGAGCACCCCTCCACAACTAGAGATGAGCTTGCACAATACAACTAAAGAAAAGGCCCCCACAACTAGAGAGGACCTTTCACTCAGATCATAATAAGAGAGGAGCCACACACCACAACTAGAGGGGAGAACCCCACAGGAACTAGACGTTAGCCCTGCTGATCATTGACACTAGAGAGAAGCACACCAACACATCACAGCTAAACATAAGCCTCTTGCTATGAGTAGAGAAGTGGCCAACACACCACAACAAAAGATGATGTCCCTTACTACAATTAGAGTATATTCCTTCAACTCACAACTGGAAAAAGTGCCCTTTCACATCACAAGCAGAGAAGAAGCACCCTCCCCACAGTCCAAGAGGAGTATGTTACCACATCTAGACAGGAATCCCCATACTACAACTAAACAGGAGCCCCCCACACATATACAACTATAGGTGAGTCTGCAAACCACAACTAGAGGGGAGCAGAAACAAAAACGTCAGTTGACTCCCACTGCAACTAGAGTGGAACCCTATGCCATAACTATACAGTAGCATACTACACATCACAACTAGACAGGTGCCAGCCTACTAATTGCTACTAGAGAGGAGCTGCCCCACACAGTTCTAGAGGACTCCCCTACACAACTCTAAAGGAACCCAAGTCACCCTGCACAACTCAAGAGGAACACGTCGTCCACTACATCTCGACTGGAATCATTTGCCATCACAAGGAAGGAGCCCCCAGTGATGAAAGTAGAAGACACCCCCACCAAAATTCTAGAGAATATCCCTGCCAAAACTAGAGAGGAGCCCCCTGGCACATTGTGCCTAGAGAGGAGCCCCTGTGCCACAAACAGTGATGAAGCTACTGAAGTAACTCAAGAGGAGCCCATCACAATTAGAGTGGAGCAACCCGATGAAAAACATTTAGGATCCCCCAAACAACAAATAGAGTGAACACCCACCCCACAGAGAACCCCCAGATGAGGCACCCTGCAATGAGAGAGGATCCCCCAAACCCCTCCTGAATTTGAGCGGAGGCCTATGCCACAATGAGAAAGAAGCCAATGGACACAATGAGAGAGAAGTGCACTCACCAAAACTGGAGTGTATCACCCGTATCACAGCTAGAGAGGAGACCTCTGACATTGCACCTAGAGAGGGTCACCTCCACAGCAAAAAGAGATGAACCCACTCCTGCAAGTCAAGTAGATGCCCCTACAAATATCAGAGAGAAACAAACTAGCCAAAACTTGCAAGTAGACCACAAATAGAGATAAGCTCCCTGAACATCAACACTTGAGAGGAGTATTCCAGCCCAATGCAATCAGACAGAAGTCTCCTGCCAAAACAAGAGAGGAGGTGCAGATGCCACAACTAAAGAGGAAGGGCCATGCCAAAATTGTAGAGTAAGCTCACAGAGTGCACTTGGAAAGAGTGCCTGTGCACATCACTTGCAGGGAGCAAACCCCCACCACAATTCGAGAAGAACACTTCACCACAACTCTAGAGGTGCCCCCGAAACACTAAAAATAGGGGAGACCTCCCTAAACACAACTCGAGAGAAGCCTGCACACCACAACTAGAGAGGAGCCCACCAAACACAACTAAGAGTTGACCCCCCACAACAACTAAAGAGGAGCTCTATGCCACAGGTAGTTTAGCCACCTACACATTGAAACTAAACAGAAGCAACCCTGCACACTGCTACTAGAGAGGAGCCATGGCCCCCAAAAAAACTCGAGTGGAGGCCTTACTTCAACTTGAGAGGAACAAGTCCCCCAATTCAACTCAATTGGAGTTCCCCACCAAACTTGGGAGGAGCCCAACACTGCAACAAGAGAGGAGCCAAACTGGACACCACATGTATAAAGGAGGCCCCACACCCTACCCCTAGAGAAATGCAGTCTTGCACATCACATCTAGAGAGGAGGATCCACTCCAATACTAGAGAATAGCCATGCAAACCACAAATAGAGATGAGCCAGAAAACTGCACCTAGAGAGGAGCAGCACAGTACAATGCAACAAGACAGGAGTTCCCACTCCACAGATAGAGGACAGCCCCAAGAGAGTAAAACTAGGGAAGAGCACTGCAGCACGTCACTACTAGAGTGAAACCAAACTGCCAAAACTAGAGTTGAATACATGCCACAACTAGATAGCTGACATTCAGGAATAAGGAGCATATAGCTGAAACTACATAGTAAAGAGCATATCGCTGCAACTACAGAAGTGCCAACCCCGCCTTAAATCACAACTAGAATGGAGCATCACTGCCATAACTACAGTGAATAACCCTTGCACAGATCGATAGGAGTGCACCCAATACATCACAATTAGAGAAAAGTGCCCATGCACATCAAAACTAGAGTGGACTGCCACACGAATCAAACGAAAGAGCAGGCCAACGCTGCAACTAAAGAAGAGACCCCTGCCACAACTAGAGATAAGCCCCCATGAACATCACCATTAAAGAGGAACATACTCACAATTAGACAGAAGTCCCTTGCCACGAGTAGAAAGGAGACCACCATGCCACAACTGAAGAAAACACCCACTACAACAACTAGAGAGTAGCCTCCTGCACATTGCACCTAGAAAAAGGCCCCTTCACGTCAAAACCAGAGAGGAGCCACACCCGTCACAATTTGAGAAGAGCTCTTTATCACAACTAGAAAGGAGCCCAACTGCACAACTAAGGAGGACACCCCTTCCACAATTAGGGAGGAGGGGCCCCCCTGCTAAAGCTAGAGAGGAGTCTTCAAGCGACAACTAGAGAGGAGCTGACCCACCACAAATAAACAGTGGATCCCCACTGAAACTGGAGTGGAGCCCCATGCCACAACTAGAGAACAGAGTCCCACAGATTGCAACAAGACAAGAGCTAGCCTGAACATTTTTTCTAGAGTATCTGCCCCAGTGCAATTCAAGAGGAGTCTCCACCACAACTTAAAGGAAACCTGAGTCCTCTGCTGAAACTTAAGAGAAATGCTAAGTTCCTTACTGCAATCTGACAGGAACACTATGCTGTAACAAGAAAGGATAAACTGCTCAAATGACAGAGGAGCTCCCCTGGCAAAACTGTAGTGAATTTCCTGGGCAGAAATAGGTGGAGTCCCTCAGGACATCATACCAAGACAGGAGTCCTCTGAAGCAAATATAAATAAGTTCCCTTAATTAAATCTAGTGGAGTGACTCACAACTAGAGAGAAGCAAGCCCACTAATATTAGGAACCTCCAGCACCAAAAGTAGAGTCAACCCTTCCCATGGAGCCATCCACACCCCAAATAGAGCGGACACAGCCCTACAACTTGAGAGGAGCCCTCCACTACAACTCGAGAGGAGCCTGCTGGACATCACACATAAAGAGGAGCTCTTCTGCTGCTAATAGAGATGACCCTCACAACACAACAAGACAGGAGCTAGAAGACCACAACTAAAGAGAATTGAACCCACCACAACTACAGAGTTGACCCCAACCATATCTAGAGAGAAGTCCCATGCCAAAACTAGTGAGTAGTCACCCGCCCATTATAACAAGATAGAAGCCAACCTGCACGTCCCTACTAGAGGCCAATCGTCCCAAAACACCATGAGAGGAGGCCCCAGCACAACATGAGAGGAACCATATGTAGCCCCCTAACTTGATAAGAAAACTGAGTTCCCCCCCACTGCTCAAGTGGAACCCCGAGTCCCATGCTGCAACTCAAGAGGAACCTTTGCCACAACTCAAGAGAAGCTCTGAGTACCCTGCTGTAACTCGAAAGGAACCCCAAGATTCATGCTGAAACCTGAGAGCTACCCAGTGTTACCAGCCACAACTCGAGTGGAAACACAAGTCCCCTTTTGCAACTAGAGAGGAACCCTGAGTTCCCCCTCATAACTTGAGAGGAGGCCCAACTCCCGTGTTGACACTAGAGAGGAAACCCAAGTTCGTCATCTTAACTCGAGAGGCGACCTCACCCCCCTGTTGCAACTTGAGATGAACCCCGACTTTCCCAATCACAACTCAAGAGGAATCCTGAGTTTCCTGCTGAAGCTCGAGAGGAACCCTGAGTTACCCAACTCAACTGAAGAAGAGGCCTGATTCCCCTTCTGCTACTCGAGGGGAACACTGAGTTCCCCATTGCAATTCGAGATGAATCCCAAGCACTGAGGCAACATGAGAGGAATCCCAAGAGGAGCCACCCCCACCACAATTCAAGAGGAGAACTCTACCACAAGAGAGATAGCTTCACACCACAACTGAAGAGGAGTCCTACCCTGATACAACTAGAAAGGAGTCCAAACCACAACTAGAGAGGAGTGGAAACAAAAACGTCAGTTGACCCCACTGCAACTAGAGTGGAGTCCCAGTAGCCTACTGTACATCACAAGTAGACTAGAGGAAGCCAGATAATTGCTACTAGAGAGGAGCTGCCCCATGCAGCTCAAGAGTAAACCCCACCACAACTTTAAAGGAATCCCAAGTCACCTGTCCCAACTTGAGAGGAACCCAGAGTCCCCTACCACATCTCGAGAGGAGCCATCACAAGGAAGGATCACCCAGTGACAAAGCTATGAGCACCCCCCCCACCACTAAAACTGGAGAGGATTCCCCTGCCAAAATTAGATAGAAGCCCTCCAGTACATTGCACCTAGGGAGGAGTCCCTCTGCTGCAAATAGAGATGAGAGCCCTGAAGTAACTTGAGATGAGCCTGTCACAACTAGAGTGGAGGAACCCCATGAAAACTAGTGAAGAACCCTCAATGCCACAAGTAGAGAGAACAAACTCCCAACATAGAACCCTCAGATAAATCACCACCCCAACTAGAGAGGAGCCCTGAGTCCCCTCCTGAACTTGAAGGTATCCCTATATCACAGCTCAACAGAAGCCCATGGCCACAATGAGAGAAGAGCTCACCTGCCAAAACTGGAGAGTGTCCCCCCACCACAATAGGAGAGGAAACCCTGGACATTGCACTTAGAGAGGGTCCCCTCTAGGGGATTCTAGGTGGTAGGGTCGAGTACATCCCCTACCACCATCAGGGAGGAGTATCCTCACCATATTTAGAGAGCAGACCTCATGTTGCAAATATATAGCAGCCCCTTGAACATTGCCACTTGAGAGGAGCATTCCCACACATCACAATTAGACAGAAGCCTCTTCCTAGAGAGGAGGCTCCCATGCTGCAAATAAAGAGGAGGGGCTATGCCAAAATTAGAGAGTAGGCTCGCAAATATCACACCTGGAAAGAGTGCCTGTGCACATCATTACCAGAGAGGAAACCCCCTTCCCAATTCTAGAGGTAGATTCCACTGCAGCTCTAGAGTTGCCCCCAAAACACCATAAATAGATAACAGATCCTTAATACAACTTGAGAGGAGACTGCACACCACAACTAGAGAGAAGCTGAACCAACACAACTAAGAGTTGACGCCCCACACCAGCTAGAGAGGAGACCCTGCCACAGGGAGTTTATCCACCTACAAATCACAACTAAACAGAAGCCATGCTGTACAACACTACTAGAGAGGAGCTACCCTACCAAAACTCGAGTGGAGGCCCCACCTCACCTTGAGAGGAACACCAAGTGTCCTGATGAAACTCAAGAGGAGTCCCCCACCACAACTAGAGAGGAACCCACACACTGCAACAAGAAAGGAGCCCACTGAGACACCACATGAAGGGGTGCTTTGCACCCCGCCACTAGAGAGGGGCAATCTCATACATCTCATCTAGAGAGGAGGCTCTACACCACTACTAGAGAGTATCCCATCAAACCACAAATAGAGATGAGCCAGAAAACTGCACCTAGAGAAGAGCTGCACAGCTTAATGCAACTAAAGGAGGAGTTCCCACTCCACAACTAAAGAGGACTTTCCAGGAACAGCACACCTAGGGAGGAGCACCCCGGCACATCACAACTAGAGAGAAGTCCAACCGCCAAAACTGGAGAGTTGAATACACGCCAAAACTAGATAGTTGACCCTCAGGCGTGACTAAAGGAGCACACCACCGAAATTAGAGAGATGCCCCGCCCTCCCTTACATTGCATTTAGATTGGAGAACCACTGCAACAACTAGAGTGGACACCCCTCCCACAGGTAGATATGAGTGTGTCCCACTCATCACAATTAGTAAAGTGCTTATGCATATCACAACTAGAGTGGAATTCCCACACGGATCAAAATGAAAGAGGAGGCCAACACTGCAGCTAGAGAGGAGACCCCTGCCACAGTTAGAGAAAAAAAACCCTTAACATTGCCATTAGAGAGGAGCAAACCCACACATCACAATTAGACAGAAGCCTTCTTCCACAAGTAGAGTGGAGCCCACCAGGTTAAAACTAAAGAGGCCTCCCATTGCCACAACTAGAGAGTAGCCTCCTGCACATTAAAGCTAGAAAAAGTGCCCCTTCTCATCACAACCAGACAGTAGCCACCCCCATCACAGTTTGAGGAGAGCACTCTACCACAACTAGAGAGAAGCCCCTCTGACACAACTAGAGAAGAGTATGCAAATGACAAGTAAAGAGGAGCCAACCCACCACAAATAAAGAGTGGATCCCCACTGCAACTAGATTGGAGCCCCATGCCGCAACTAGAGAGTAGCTTCCCACACAATGGACGTAGACAGGGCCTAGCTTGCACAGCGCTACTAGAGAGGATCTGCCCCACTGCAGCTCGAGAGGAGGATTCATCACAACTCTAAAGGAAGCCTGAGTCACCTGCTGTAACTCAAGAAGCACGCCGAGTTCCCTGCTGCAATTTGACAGAAGCCCTAGGCAAAAACAAGAAAAGGGGCCTCTGGCCATGATGATACTGGGGCTCCCCGGATAAAACTGAAACAGATTCCCCCAGAAAAACTAGAGTGGATTCCTGCAGAACATCACACCTAAAGAGAAGCTGCTCTGCCACAAATAGAGGCGAGCTCCCTGAAGTAAGTTGAGTGGCATCCTTCATAACTAGAGAGAAGCTATCCCACTAATGTTAGTGAGGAGCCCCTATTGCCAAAAACAGAGGACCTTCCCCATGGAGCCACCCACACCCCAACCAGAGAGGACATTTCCCTGCAACTTGAGAGGAGCCCTCCACCACTACTTGAGAGGAACCCAGTGGACATCACACATTGAGAGAAGCACCTCTGCTGCTAATAGAGACGAACTTCACATCACAACTAGAGAGGTGCTTTCACACCACAACTAGAGAGAATTGAACCCACCACAACTGCAGAATTGACCCTGAACACAATTAGAGAAATCCCATGCCAAAACTACTGAGTAGCCACACGCAGATTGCAACAAGAAAGGAGCCACCCTGCACATCCTAGCTAGACATAAATTGCCCCAAGGTAACTCGAGAGGAGGCCCCACCACAAGTCGAGAAAAACCCTGAGTAATCCCCCCAACTTGAGAGGAACCCAAATTCCCCACCATGCCTCGAGTGGAACCCTGAGTTTCAAGCTGCAATTGGAGAGGCACACTGAGGTGCTGCTGCAATTAGAAGGGAGCTTTGAGTCCCCTGATACAAGTCAAGAGGAATCCCGAGTTTCCTGCCACAACTCGAGAGGAACCCCATGTTCCCCACTGCAAAACTAGAGGAATCCTGGGATCAGATTTCCACATTCTCCAGAGTGACACCCTTCACAGATCCTGAAGCAGGGTCACACGTCCACGTTCACCAGGGTGTAAACCCTCCCAGTACATGTACCTGGTCTCACACACCCACAGTCTCCGGGTTAACACCCCTTCCATTTCTTGTACCTGGCTCACACATCCACAGTCTCCAGTGTGACCCTATGTCTCAGGTGCTGCACCTGGGGTACATGGCCACAGTCTCCAATGTGACTCCCCTCTTCCACATGGGGTCACACATCCATAGATTCCAGGATGACAGTCCTCTCAGACCCTGCAGCTGGGGTTACACATCCAGTCTCCAGTGTGACCCCAGCTCACTAAAATTGTACCTCAGTTTGCTTGGCCTCAGCCTCCAGGGTGACCCCATGTCTAAGACCCTGTACCTGGGATCACATATTTTTGGTGGCCAGGATGACAACCCTCTCCAGATGCTGTACCTGGTGTTACATAGACACAGTCACCAGGGTTACCCCAAATTCCAGACCCTGTACCTGGGGTCACACAAACATAGTATCCAAGGTGAGCCCCTCACAGACACCTCCCCTGGAGTCACATATCCACAGTCTCAGAGTGACTCATCCAAAATCCTGTACCTGGGGTCACAAGTCCAGTCTCCAGGGTGACTCCCTCCCAGATCCTGAACCCTGGGCCACATGTCCAGTGTCTCCTGTGTAATGTTACTTCCCAGACACAACCTATGGTCACAGATCCACAGGCTCCAGTGTAACCCCCTTCCCAGACTCTGTAATTGGGGTCACATGTCCTCAGTTTCTAGTGTGACCCCACCTCTCAAAATCTGTACCTGGGGTGAGGTGTCTACAGTTTCCAGGGTGAAGCCCCCTGCCAGACCCTATACGTGTATCCACACATCCACAATCTCGAGGATGACCGTCCTCCCCTACCCTGCAGCTGGACTCACATGTCCACAGGCTCCAGCATGAACTCTATTTCACACACTGCACCTAGGCGCACACGACCACATTCTCCAGAGTGACACCCTTTGAAGACCTTTTACCTGTGGTTAAAATTCTGCTGTCTCCAGAGTAACCCCCCCCCCCATACACTGTACCTGGGGTCAAATGTCCAGAGTCTCCTGGGTCATTCCCATCCCAGACCCTGTACCTGAGGTCAGATATCCAGGTGTCTAGGATGACCCCATTCAGACCCTGTATCTATGGTCACATGCCTAGGCTCCAGGATGATGTCCCTCCCAGACAGTGCACCTGATGTCACATGTCCACAGTCTCCAAGGTGACCCCATGCTCTAACCCTGCACATTTGTCACTCATCCACAGTCTCCAGAGTGACCTCACCCCAGACCCTGCACCTGGGGTCACATTTCCACAATCTCCAGGGTGACCCCACCACACCAGCCCATGCACCTGGGGTCACATGTCCACAGTCTGCAGGGTGACACTCTCCCAAGCACTATACCTAGGGTCACATAGCTACAGCCCCCTGGGTGATCCCTCCCAGACACTGTACCTGGAGTCACACATCCACAGTCTCCAGGGTGACCTCCTCCTGACCATTCCCCTGGGGTCACATATCCACACTCTCCAGGGTGACTACCCTAGTCTCTGTCCATGGGGTCACATATCCATAATCTCCAGGGTGACACTCTTCTCCAGACCAGAACCTGGGGTCACACATCCACCGGCTTCATGGTGAACACACTCCCTACACCCTGCAACTGGAATCACAGGTCCACAGTCTCCAGGGTGACCCCACACTCAAGACCCTGTTTCTGGGTCCACACATCCAGTCTCCAGGGTGACCCCACCACCCAGATCCTGCACCCAGGGTCTCATGTCCACTGGCTCCAGGGTGACACCCCCCCCAGACTCTGAACCTGGAGTCACACATCCTCAGTCTCTGGGGTGAAACCCTTCCACAGGCCCTGTACCTGGGGTCACAAGTCCACAGCTGCCAGAGTGACCTCACCCTCCAGACCTGCACCTGGGGTCACATATCCACAGTCTCAAAGGTGACACCCCTCCCCACATCCTGTACCAGTGATTACATGTTCAGTCTCCAGGGTGACCCAACCTCCGAGACTCCACACCTAGGCTCACACGTCTACAGTCTCCAGGTTGACCCCACCTCCTAGTACTGTACCTGGGCTTACACGTCCACAGTCTCAAGGGTGACCCTACATTCTAGACCCTCTATTGGGGTCACACATCCACAGTATCCTTGGTGTACCCACCTCCCAGAACCTGCACCTGGGTAGCAGTTACAATAGACAATGCAGAAATACAAAGGATTATAATAGACTGTTATGAACAACTATATATCAGTAAAAGTGATAAATGGAAGAAATGGACAGATTCTTAGAAAAAGTTCAATTATTCAAGACTATATCCACAGTATCCAAATTTGGTGAAGATTGAAACAGACACCTGGCCAAAGAACATAAAAAATTGTAAATAAGCATACAAGAGTATACTCAAGATGCTGGTGGAATGCATGTACAGTCAACTTTGGAAGACATTTTGGCACTTTTCTGCAAATCTAAAGTGTCTTACCTTAGGAATCAAGAAGTGCACCTTTTGTATTTAGACAATTGCCTTGGAAAACTGAAATAAAAACTAGCATTGAGTAATGTACAAGAGCACTATTCATAATTCATAATAATTAAAAACTTAAAAATATCAGGATATCCTTCCATAGATGTGCATTTCTAGGCATATTAGGGCACAGAAATTTCAAGGGAAGCACAAAACAGCACACATAAAATATGCCCATTTGACAAAAGGATTATTTTAGACTGATTAATTAAAAAAAACAGCAGCTCCTGAAGAATCTTTGAAAACCAAGTAGAAATGCAATTTTATGAAGTAGATTTACATTTATTAAGGGTATCTCCATTTGTGAGGATATGTCCTTTTGTGGACAAGGATATGGAGGATATGGAAGAATGACTTGACTTGACTAAATGACTTGACAAAATATCAAGAAGATCTATGGAATGGACCTGGATGTTAATCTGCATAACCATCATACCTTTGTTTACTGTGCTTCACTTAATAATCTCCCTTAAATGGCTTCTTCCATCCCCTAACCTCCTATTTCATTGATAGCTGATGATAGCATTTAAGGTAAAGTCTTGGACCATTTCAGGAAGTGACTCAGTTTTCCCAGGTATCTTTCAACTATACAGGAAGTATGCATGGTATATATTAAACTTCTGATTGTTTTTCTTCAGTCCATCTCCCTTTTATTACGAGCATCTCAATGAAGAACACTGAGGGTAGAGGGAAAATTATTTTTCCTCTCGTATAATTCAATACAATAGTGTTCAGAGATATAAAGGAATGAACAACGAACCCATTTATTAAAAAAGAAAAAAAAAAGAAAAGCATGAATCTAACACTTATATTACTAAGTGAAGGAATCCAGCCTCAAGTGCTACACACTGTTTATGACCTTATATGACATTCTAGAAAAGGTAAAACAGACATGATAAACAGTTTGTGGAATATGTGGCTGAAATATTTCACATGATACTTTAGTGATGAATACCTGCCATTATGCATTTGTGCAAACTCATAGATTTTTGTTTTCAGAACCAAACAAGTAAATTATTACCTATTAACATTTATTTATTTATGGTATGGGAGTGTCAAAGACTGGAATGCAGAATTTAACAAAGAATCTAACAGATTGAAAAATATATGAAAAGCTTCAGACTTCCCTGGTGGGCCAGTGGTAAAACTCCACGTTGCCAATGCAGGAGAGGTGGGTTCAATTCCTGGTGAGAGATCTAAAATCCCACATGCCACAGAACAGCCAAGAGTTTAAAAAAGAAGAAGCAGGAATTTTTATAAAAAAGCCACTCAGTGTTAGGACAAATTTATCTGACCTAAGTTCACTGTGGAAGTGAATAGAATCTGCAGGCCAAAGACAAAATGTACCAAACATAAACAATGGGCTCTTTAAGTTCTTTCCACAGGGGTTTGTAGCTAACAGGACTGAAACTACCATATCAGTCACTGAATGGAACAAGCACTGAATTTGATAACTGACAAGTAGTAGAAACCAGGTTTCTTACCACTGGAGT
Organism: Cephalophus harveyi; assembly: GCA_006410635.1. Taxonomy (NCBI): domain Eukaryota; kingdom Metazoa; phylum Chordata; class Mammalia; order Artiodactyla; family Bovidae; genus Cephalophus; species Cephalophus harveyi. The sequence goes on along the minus strand of SJYT01029250.1, from coordinate 152,550 downwards.
GGGAAGTTATAGGCAAACAAAGGGAGAAAGTTATAATACCTGTGTCATAAGAAATCATCATTATAAACTATCTTTAGCCTAATACAGAAACACATAGCTCCATGTGAAAATCTTCATAACTGTGTGTATGCATAGTCTGGGATACAGGGATATGTATTTCCATGCATTTTCTGCTGAGATTATTAAGTTCCCACATGAAAATTTTTATTAACATTCTTTAATAAAAAGGAAGAAGGATTCTTTAAAAATGTGGATTATACTAGGACTGAGACAGTAAATATGTAAAGCAGTATAGTCTTAAAATATGAGAAAGAAGAACCAATAAAAAACAATGAAAGCTGAATTATGTAAAATAAAAGCAGGAGAGCATGGAAAAATCTCTCAATAGCCAAAGCAAGAATGAACTAAGCTGTCTACTTGGCTGGATTATAGCCAAAAGAAAGTGAAAATGAAGCCTTTCAGTCGTATCTGACTCTTTCAGACCCCATGGACTTTAGGCTATGAGGATCCTCCATCCATCAAGTTTTCTAGGCAAGAGTACTGGAGTGGGTCACCATTTCCTTCTCCAGGGGATCTTCCCCACCCAGGGGTTGAACCCAGGTCTCCTGCATTGCAAGCAGATGTTTTACAGTCTGAGCCACCAGTGAAGCTCCCAAAAGATTAAAATAATTTTCAGGTGTCCAAACAGTTAAAAAATAAAAAAGGAAAGGAAAATATAGGTTTTATGAGTAGTGTTGAATAAAAATATCTATGTGGAAAGATACTAAATAATTGATACAGACACTTACCTGTCCATCAAGTATGTGAAGCTAACTCCTCTCTCCTCAAATGTGGGTCCTGCATTAAGACTTCCTCCTTAATAAGGCACTCAGGATGGACGTGGGGGAAATCAACAATAAAGACAAATGACAAATGTTGGCAAAAATGTACAGAAATTGGAACTCAAACTTTACTTGTAAAGATGCAATATGGTGCGATCTATGTGTGCAAAACCAGCATTTTCTCAAAAATATAAAAATGTAGTTATCATGTTACTCAGTAGTGGTCACAGGACTGGAAAAGGACAGTTTTCATTCCAATCCCCAAGAAAGGCAATGCCAAAGAATGTTCCAACTACCACACAGTTGGATTCTTCTCACACGTTAGCAAAGTAATGCTCAAAATTCTCCAAGCAAGGCTTCAACAGTACATGAACCATGAACTTCCAGATATTCAAGCTGTATTTAGAAAAGGCAGAGGAACCAGAGATCAAATTGCCAAGATCCATTGGATCATTGAAAAATCAAGAGAAAAAAAATCCAGAAAAACATTACTTCTGTTTTATTGACAACGCCAAAGCCTTTGACTATGTGGAGCACCATAAACTGTGGAAAATTCTTAAAGAGATGGGAATACCAGACCACCTTACCTGCCTCCTGAGAAATCTGTATACAGGTCAAGAAGCAACAGTTAGAACTGGACATAGAGCAACAGACTGGTTCCAAATCAGGAAAGGAGTACAGCAAGGCTGTATATTGTCACCCTGCTTATTTAACTTTGTTGCAGAGTACATCATGTGAAATCCCAGGGCTGGATGAAGTGCATGCTGGAATCAAGACTTTCAGAAGAAATATCAATAATCTTAGATATGCAGATGACACCACTATTATGCAGAAAGCAAAGAAGGACCAAAGAGCCTCTTGATGAAAGTGAAAGAGGAGAGTGAAAAAGTTGGCTTAAAACTCAGTATTCAGAAAACTAAGATCATGGCATCCAGTCCCATCACTTCATGGCAAATAGATGGGGAAACAATGGAAATACTTGCAGATTTTATTTTGGCGACCTCCAAAATCCCTGAAGATGGTGACTGCAGCCATGAAATTAAAAGATGCCTGCTCCCTGGAAGAAAAGTTATGACCAATCCAGACAGCATATTAAAAAGCAGAGACATTGCCAACAAAGTTCCGTGTACTCAAAGCTATGGTTTACCCAGTAGTCATGTATAGATGTTAGAGATGGACTACAAAGAAAACTGAGTGCCTAAAAAGTGATGCTTTAGAACTGTGGTGCTGGAGAAGACTCTTGAGAATCCCTTGGACTGCAAGTCAATCCTGGGGAAAATCAGCCCTGAATATTCATTGGAAGGACTGATGCTGAAGCTGAAACTGCAATACTTTGGCCACCTGATGTGAAGAACTGATTCATTGGAAAAGTCCCTAATGCTGGGTAAGACTGAAGGTAGGAGCAGAAGGAGATAACAGGATAAGATGGTTGGATGGCATCGCCAACTCGATGAAGATGAGTTTGAGCAAGCTCCGGGAGTTGGTGATGGATAGGGAAACCTGGTGTGCTTAGTCCACAGAGTCACAAAGAGTCGGACATGACTGAGTGATTGAACTGAATTATCATATGTTTTGGCAACTCCACTCCTAGATATACATCCAAATAATTTAAAACAGGTGTTCAAATATAAACTTGTACACCAATATTCCCAGCAGCAGTGTTCTTGAGAGCCCAAGTTAAAAACAATGAAAATGCCCACCAACAGGTGAATGGAAGAGCAAATAGGGTAGATCCATCCATAAGATGAATTACTCTGCCATAGAAAGGAATATAGTAAAATAGTGCCAAAGCTGCAGAAAACAGTAGAGGTCTTCTCAAAAACACAAATACAGAGTTAATATAGAATCCATCAATCCTGGTCCAGGTTATAAACCCAAAATAGTTAAAACCAAGAATTGGAACAGATATTCAGACCCTGTATTCATAGCAACATTATTCACAGTAGCCAAAAGGTGGAAGCAACACAAGTGTTCAACAGACAATCGAATAAGCACAATGTAGTATAAACACAATGGAATATGATTCAACCTTTAAAAATAAGATAACTCTCACACATGCTGTAATGTGGATGAAACGTCAAGTCATTATGCCAAGTGAAACAAGCCCAAAATAGAAAAAACTGTTCTATGATTCCAAGAGTAGGAGATATCCATATAAGAGAAATTCCAAGCAGAATAAGATGGCCAGGGATTGAGGGTGGTGAGTGTTTAATGTTTACAACGTCACTTCAGGAAAAGGAAAATATTATGGAGATGAATGGTGGGGAAATTTTTACAACAATGTGAGTGCAGTTAATGCTATAGAAGTGCATATTTAAAATGACTGAAATGATTAATGTTGTTCTAGGTTTGTAAGCACAATGAAAAAAATGACACATGGTACAACATGGAAAAGCACTGAAAACATTCTCAGTGAAAGAAACCACACAGAAAAAGCCACCCAGATCATAGTCATCTTGTCACTTTATTTTTTTTTAATTTTATTTTTACTTTATTTTACAATATCATATTGGTTTTGCCATACATTGGCATGAATCTACCACAGGTGTATACGAGTTCCCAATCCTGAATCCCCCTCCCACCTCCCCCCCCCCATTATCATCTCTCTGGATCATCACCCTGGATCATCCCCATGCACCAGCCCCAAGCATCCTGTATCCTGTATCGAACATAGGCTGATGCTTCGTTTCTTACATGATAGTATACATGTTTCAATGTCATTCTCCCAAATCATCCCACCCTCTCCCTCTCCCTCACAGTCCAAAAGTCCGTTCTATATATCTGTCTCTTTTGGTGTTTCACATAAAGCGTCTTCATTACCATCTTTCTAAATTCCATATATATGTGTCAGTATACTGTATTGCTGTTTTTCTTTCTAAATCCATGAAGGTTTTTAATATGAAGGAAAGCCCCAGTGATGGCTCCAGAAAAAGAAAACTGCATTAAAATGGAGAAAAACATTTACACAAAGCTTGGGCAGCTAATAAAAGTTGAACTGGTCCTATGGATATGATTATAATCTGGAAACCATAAATATCCCCTATTTTTGGGTTATGGGATAGTTCCCCAGGAAAGTGACCCTGTTTTGGGTAAAACACATTGCAGTATTTGTTGTGAATGTAGAAAACTTTGTACCACTATTTAAAGTTAAAGCATTTAAAATTTTACTAGAAAATAAATTACTTTTCAATACAACCACGTATATCACATGCCAGAAAATCAGAGATGATATTCAACATTGCAATAAAGGCCAAGACTTAACCAAACCAACTTCAACTAAAGTAATGATGTTAATTGCCTTGTACTAGTCTACATGGTATTTAAAGGCACTGTAGGCAGGGCTTGAACATCAGGGAGTTCACGGTTCACGTATTGTTGAAGCCTGGCTTGGAGGATTTTGAGCATTACTTTACTAGCATGTGAGATGATTGCAATTGTGCAGTAGTTGGAGCATTCTTTTGCATGGGATTTCTTTGGAATTGGAATGAAAACTGACCTTTTCCAGTCCTGTGGCCACTGCTGAGTTTTCCAAATTTGCTGGCAGATTGAGTGCAGGACTGTCACAGCATCATCTTTCAGGATTTGAAACAGCTCAACTGGAATTCCATCACCTCCACTAGCTTTGTTCATAGTGATGCTTTCTAAGGCCCACTTGACTTCACATTCCAAGATGTCTGGCTCTAGATTAGTGATCACATCATCATGATTATCTGGGTCATGAAGATCTTTTTTGTACAGTTCTTCTGTGTATTCTTGCCACCTCTTCTTAATATCTTCTGCTTCTGTTAGGTCCATACCACTTCTGTCTTTTATCGAGCCCATCCTTGCATGAAATGTTCCCTTGGTATCTCTAATTTTCTTGAAGATATCTCTAGTCTTTCCCATTCTGTTCTTTTCCTCTATTTCTTTGCATTGATTGCTGAAGAAGGCTTTCTTATCTCTTCTTGGAACTCTGCATTCAGGTGCTTATATCTTTCCTTTTTCTCCTTTGCTTTTCTCCTCTCTTCTTTTCACAGCTATTTGTAAGGCCTCCCCAGATAGCCATTTTGCTTTTTTGCATTTCTTTTCCATGGGGATGGTCTTGATCCCTGCCTCCCGTACAATGTCACGAACCTCAGATCCAACCAGTCCATTCTGAAGGAGATCAACTCTGGGATTTCTTTGGAAGGAATGATGCTAAAGCTGAAACTCCAGTACTTTGGCCACCTCATGTGAAGAGTTGACTCATTGGAAAAGACTCTGATGCTGGGAGGGATTGGGGGCAGGAGGAGAAGGGGACGACCGAGGATGAGATGGCTGGATGGCATCACTGACTCGATGGATGTGAGTCTGAGTGAACTCCGAGAGATGGTAATGAACAGGGAGGCCTGGCGTGCTGCGATTCATGGGGTCGCAAAGAGTCGGACACAACTGAGCGACTGAACTGAACTGTAGGCAGGGCAAATTAGTAGACACCATGCCTTGGTTGCTGTGGATGACCCAGATGGAACTGAAACTATGATATGTCTTAATTCTAGTTTTCCACATAACACTACACCAAAGCAACTGTCAGAACTAAAAAGTGAAATCATGGACTGGCCTGGTAGTCCAGTGGTTAAGACTCTGCGCTTCCACTGCAGGGGGCATTGGTTTGATCCTTTTTCAGGGAACTAAGATCCAACATGTCAAGCTGAAGGGCCAAAAATAAAAAAAGAAAGCCAGTAGAACTGCAAAATCATTTGTAATTCCCTACATGAACAATGAACTATTAGAAAGAGAAATTAAGAAAATAATCCCTTTTACAATTGTACTACCACCCCCACCCCCCGCCAAAAAACTAAAAATCTTACCAAGGACTTGAAAGACCTGCAAGCTAAAAACTACAAGACAATGATCAAAGAAACTGAATAGACACAACTAAAAGATATCTCATATTTATGGGTGAAAATACCGTTAAAATACTCATTCAAAACAGAGCAACATACACATTCAGACAATCACTGCCAAAATTTCAATGATATTTTTCATGGAAACAAAAGCAATCTTCACATCTGTGTGGAGCCACAAAGGAACAAGAAGAGCCAAAGGGACCCTGAGAAAGCAGAACATGCCAGTGGCATGTCTATCCCTGAATTCAATCTAGAGTATGCACCTATAGTCATCACAAGACATGTGGAATTGGCACAGAAATAGGCACAGAGACAAGAGAGCTCAGAAGTAAACCTACAGGCACGTGGTAATTAATTTACAAGAAAGTAACTAAGAACATACACGCAGGAAAGGACAGTTCCCACCCCCACCCCCCAATAAACCGTGCTTGAAAAAATGGAAACCACACACCAAGGAACAATACAGGACACCATCTTATACCACAGATAAAACTGACTAAAATCACACAACTTTCCACAACAAGCCCTAACAGTCCTGGGTCCTCATAAGGCAGACTTTCAGCAACAGCCACACACAGAAAGCTTCTTCCCAATTTTCCTCACATTTTCCTTCAGCAGCATCACCTCCTTGCAGGTTCTGAGGAAACTAGACTCCTGTCAGACTCGACTGAATCCCACAATGTCCCAAAGCTGAAGCCCCAACAGGTCCTGAGGAGATCAAAGTCCTGTCAGCCTCAACTGAACCCCACAATGCCTGAAAACTGAAGCCCAATTAGGTCCTGAGGGACCAGGCTCCCATAAGCCTCAACTGAACCCCACCATGCCCCAAAACTGAAGCCCAAGTGGGTCCCGAGGAGACCAGATTCCATCAGCCTGAACTGAACCCCACAATGTCCCCAAACCAAAACCACATGGGTCCTGTGGTGACCCATCTCCTGTCATCCTGAACTAAACCCCACAATGCCCCAAAACTGAGGCTCCAATGGGTTCTGAGGAGGTAAGACTTCCCCCCACCTGAGCTGAACCCCACCATGTTCCAAAGCTGAAACCACATGGGTCCTGTCAGCCTAAACTGAACCTCACACTGTCCTGAAGCTGAAGCCTCAGCGGGTCCTGAGGAGGCCAGAATCCTGCCAGCACAACCACTGGAAGTCCTCCAGTAGAGTGGGGAGTTCCACTTGGAGGAGGAGTGTCAGGGAGGCAGGCTTTGCATTATCATGGACAGGCATGATCAAGCAGGTTTGCAGGGGCCAGGACAAGGGTGAGGGAGGCAAGCTCCAGCTCCAAGTATTGTAAGTCCCCACTTTCTGAGACTGAATGACCAACATGATCCAGACTTCAAGGAGCAAGCTGAGTTACAGAGGCAGAAGGAGCATGAGTTGATGTAAAATTTTAACATATCCTCTTCAGGTTCAGGAACACGGAGGCCTCCGAGGTTCCCAGTTCCTTGTGCCCCAGTGACTGTGAGCTCCTCCTCCAGGGCATATGGCCACCCCCCACACTAAGTCCCTTCGACATCCACAGACCTGGCCCAAGCCTAACCCATCCACCAGGCCCTGACGAAGCTCCCTGCCCCCACGGTGCATCTCACATCCCACCCCAACGTGGTCTTTTTGACGCCTGAACAAGACCATACCCCTCTTCTCCCTGTGATTTCCCTCGCCTGATGAAGCCAGGCCTGCATCCGTTCCAGGTGACTCCAAGAGCCTCATTCTCTCCAGACTCCACATGTGTGGCCACTGTCTGCACCCATCTATATGGCCCTGTGGTGATCTCCTAAAATGAGGGCTATTTGATACACAGATAATGGGATGAATGGTGGCCACCAAAGATGTGTCCCCAAAGAACAGGGCCATATCTGGGAAAAGGGTCTTTGTAAATGTAGTTAAGGATATCAAGGTAAGGTCATCTAGGCCTAGGGTGACCTTCAATCAAACTGACAGAGTCCTTCAAAGAGACAAAAGAGGACACAAAGGAAGGGCCTCTTAAAAGCAGAGAGAGACATGGGAGGGAGAGGGCCAAAACCCCAAGGACCCCTGGAGCCTCTGAAGCTGGAAAAGACAGGAAGGACCCTATCCTGGAGCCCCTGGTGAGACCTCAGCCCTGTGCCATGTTGATCTCAGGTGTCTGGTCTCCAGAACTGGGGTAGGATGAACTTCTGTTGTTTTAACCCACCCAGCTTGTGATCATTTGTTAGAGAAGCCACAGAGCAGCCACACAGACTCTGCTCTGTAGGATCTTAGAAGTTTGGGTCTTACTAAAGACAGATGGAGCCTGGATTACAGAATTCTTAGGGTCAGCACTGGGCCCTCAGAAATGCTAAAGCAGTAAGCTGGACGTCAAAATGTTGAGGGGTCAAGTCTGAAGCCTGCCCCTAGGGGTACTGGATGGACATGCTTTCTCAGGTTCTTACACTGATATATGTGGTGTAACATCTCAGTCGTGACTGAGGACTTTTTTTAAATCACTGTTCATATTGATAATTAAGAAGTCACTAGTTACACAGGTGAAAACCCAATTAGGATGCTTACTCCAGGGATGAGCAATTCTGAAGATGGTCAGCAGTGGGAACTTATGCATGCATAGCCAGCAGCCCTTCCACACTCCCTGCTCACTCCCCTCCCAACAAGGGTCTTCAGTGGGTAGCTGGGAGGCCCCACGGAGTCATCTCTAAGTAAATGCTGGCTGACCACCAGGCTAGCCACTCCCAAATCTCATCCACACTTCCCAGGTAAAACACTTGAATATGTGCAAAGACCTCACAGGCTGGAGAAAAGTGTTTGGAGCCACTCCAGCGACAGCACACTTACCGAGGTGGCTCCTGTAGGTCAGGCAGGATAGTCCTGGCCTGGGTGATGTTCTGGAAGCTTTCCACTTTCCTACCTGAGTTACTCCTCCTGTCCTGCTCCCACTACCTGTTTTCTTGCTTCCTCACCTCTGCCTGAAAAGATTTCCAACAGCAGGAACAGGTGACACAGCCCATCCTTAGCAAATGACAGCCATGCACCTCCTGAAGAAGGTCCAGCAGAGCCCCACACAGACCAGGTCCCCTGAAACGCCATGGCCCCTCACTCTCTCTCACCAAACTCACGCTGCAATTTCTAAGCAGAAAAGACGGCATCAAACACAGCTTCAGGCACTTGAGGAGGTTTATATCACCTCAACCCGTGCACATGTGCAAAGGGCAGGTCAGCCAGGTCAGCCAATCATTCCCCATTTGGGCTTGTGGTTTCAAAAAATGGGCCTCATTGTGCTGGCCAAGGTTCCAGGAGCACCTGTGGGTCCTGAGTGTGTGGCTGGATATGGGGCTGAAGCTCTGACGTTTTTCTAATCATTTTATCTGGCCTACAACTGGGAGAGAATTTCAGGAAGGACTTCTTCTAATAAGAGGGACCCAGGGGTCAAAGAGAGGAGGGGTTACAGATGGAGACAGGTTCAGTCCCCAGGTGCAATGGAAGCCTCTGAAAAACCTGCTGGAAGGAGGCCACACACAGTGAAGCCCAGGGTCACAGACCTGCCCAGAAGCTGCTGTTTGTTACCTCAGGTCCTATTCTGAGGGGTTCAAGGTCAAATCTGTCCAACAGAGGGGCTGAGGGTGCTCTGCAATGAGGGCTTTGAGGGCAGTTCCTGGGTACTGAGCCCTGTGGGATACCTGCCCAGGTGAACCCCATATGCTGGGAGGTGCCTGCCCATAAGAACCTCGTGCTCCTGGGAGGTGCGAGTGAACAAGTATTCTCTCTGTGCAATCATCACACAGTTGCTTAGCAACTCTCACGTGGGCAGTGCTGGGATTAGATGAGAACAAGGACATGTTGGGGGATATCCCCTGAAATACTCCCAGGACCATACAGAGTGAAGAGGGCAGTAGCGGGGTACTGGTTGCTGTGCTTGTGTGGTACACCTCATAGGTACGTCTTGTTCCTTTCACCTGACACCACACAGGCTTCTACAGAACACAGAAGACAGCCTTCCCAGGAACAGTGAGAGCTCCTGGTGACCAGTCATGGTACATGAGAGGGGAGGACCAGGCTGAGAGGGCCTTTCTGCTCTTAGCTGGGAGTGGACAAATGGTGTGTGTGATTCAGGAAAGTGGCCCTAGTGATGGGAGACTTGTTGAGGCAGTCTGAGCATGAATTGGAAAAGAATTTTCAGACAAAGAACATTTCAGAAGGGAGTGAGTTTTTATTAAGAACAAAGAGCAGAAATAATGTGGGCACTGTGAGCACAGCAGGGCAATCTGCTGACAGACTAGGGAAAGTCAACAGATGTCGTGGCTTCAAGACAAAGAAAATTCCTGCTGAAAGGTCGATGTTAGGTGATTGGTTGGGGCACCATAGGGTGTTTACTGGAGTGGGCATCTTTGCCTAGTAGGGAGTCAGGAAGCTTGTTCATGATAATCAGGGGCTTTTGGCAACAGTTGCAAAGGGACTCAGTCAGATTCACAGGTGACCTTGGTTCTGGGCTCCACTTCTGTGGCCTTGGGGAAGCACTCACCTCAACAAGGCTCACCCTTCAGAGTAAATGTTCCATCAAGTTATCTCTATAGGAGAGATCCAGTGATCTTTGGTCTGTTTGGAAAATTCTTGGTTACTGCAGGGGCATATACTGAGTGTGAACCTGGTTATTGAACTGTGTTGGCAAAATTAGCATTTTCTCTCTGTTGACACTAAAAGGGTGTGGGCTGGTAGCTGCCTGATAATGCATTCAAATGATATTTTTCTACTTATCATATCAATAGGTTTGGTAAAACTTTTTTGATTTCTGGTGCAACGAGGCAGCTTGCAACTCCTTGCTGCAGGATCATTTCCATTAGAATGTCAACTAATCAAGGTAACAACAGTATGGCACTCAGCACTCTTAGACAATTTCCCAAGCCTGTTTCCTCAGGGGAAGACCCAATATGAGCTAGGAAGGGGTTCAAAAGGCTCAGAAAATGCAGGGAAATATACTGCCTATGACTCTGGAAATTAGGGCCTCTTGCAAATCTGGAGTTCTCACATCTTAGAATGTAGACAGTTGCTGATAGATGTCTGAAAAGCATTTTGTTTTTATGTTTTTCATTCATCTGGGAGGCGGGGTCACCCTGAGGACTGTGGATGTATGATTCAAAGTACAGATTTAGGGGAGGGTGCTCTCCCTGGAGACTGTGGACATGAGATCCAAGGTACATGCTTTAGGACGGGGTCACCATAGAAACTGTGGATATGCTACTCCAGGTATAGGGTCTAGGAAGTGGGGTTACCTGCCAATTGTGGACATGTTTCCACAGGGGTAGGGCCTGGGGGATGGAGTCATCCCAGAGACTGTGCCTGTATGACCCCAGGTACAGGGTCTGGGGAGAAGTATTACCCTAGAGACTGTGACCTCAGGTGCAGGGTGGGATTGGTGTCACCCTGGAGATAGTCGTCTTGTGATCCTGGATGCATGGTCTAGGAGGGAGTACCCATGGATACTATGGATGTGTGACTATAGGTTTAGGCTTTGGGGTTACCCTGAACTGTGGATATATACTCCTAGTTGTTCCTTCTGAGGGTGGAGTCACCCTGGATACTGGATGTGTGACCCCAGGTACAGTGTCTGCAGAGGGATGTCATCTTAGACACTGGAAATGTGACCCCAGGTCCAGGGTCGAGAGCGTTCACCCTGGATATTGTGGATATGTGACCCCATGTGCAGGGTCTAGGAGGTGAGGTCACATTGGAGACTTTGGACATGTGACCCCAGATGCATGATCTCTGAGGTGGGGTCTCTCTGCAGACTGTACAGATGGCCCACAGTACAGGTTCTGGGAGGTGGGTTCATTAGGAGACTGTGGACATGTGACCCAAAGTGCAGTGTCTGGGGAACAGACTGACCCTGGAGACCATGGACTTATGACAATATGTATATAGTCTGGGAGGGGGTAACCCTGGACATTATGTACTTGTGACCACAGATGTAGGTTTGGGAGGGGTTTCACCTTGAGACTGTAAATGTGAGAAACCAAGTGCAGAGTCTAGAAGCTGGGATCACCCTGTAAACTATGGACATTTGACCCCAGGTACAAAGACAAGGAGGTGGGGTCACCCTGGAGACTGTGGACATGTGACCTCAGGTCCAAAGTCTGGGAAAGGGACACCTTGGAACTTGTAGACGTGCCACCCCAGGTGCAGGGTCGGTGGGGCGGGGTAAGCCTGGAGACTGTGAATGTATGACCCAAGGTGCAGGTTATGGGGAGGGTCTCACCCAGGAGATTGTGGACATATGACCCCAGATACATGGTTAGTGAGATGGGGTTACCCTGGAGACTGAATATGTTATGTCAGGTGCAGGTTCTGGGAGGGGTTTACCTGGAGACCATGGTCTTGAAAACTCAGGGGCAGGGTCTGTAAGGTTAGGTAACATCAAGTCTGTGGTTTTGACACCCAAGACCAGGGTCAGTGAAGTTGTGTCACCCTGGAAAATGTGGATGTGTGACCCCAAATATACAATCTGGGGAAGATTATCACCCTGGAGACCGTGGACACCAGATTCAGGGTCTGCAAGCGGGGTGTAACAATGGAGAATGTGGACATATAACCCCCATTGCAGGGTCTGGGTGGGGGTTCAGATTTGAGACGTGGACATGTGACCCAGGTACAAGGTCTGGGAAATGACATCAACCCGGAGACTATGGACATGTGTCACCAGGTACTGGGTCTGGAAGAATGCACACAGTAGAGACTGGATATATGACCCCAAATACAGTGCCTGAGAGAGGTCACCCTGGGGACTGAAGACATGTGATCTCAGACACAGGATCTGGGAGGGTGTCATCCTGGAAACTGTGGACATGTAACACAAGGGTAGGGTCTGGGAGGGGAGCTCACAATGGAAACTGTGGCCGTGTCATCCCAGGTGCTTGGAATGATGTGGTAGTGTTACCCTGAAGTCTGTGGACTGTATCCACAGGTATGGGTCCGGGGGGAGGGGGCGGAATGTCACCCTGGAGACTGGAAATGTGACCAGAGGTTCAAAATCTGGGAGTGGTGGCCACCATGGAGACTATGTACATGTGACCAGAGGTAAAAGTTCTGGTGAAGCGGGGTCACCATGGAGAATGTGGATGTGTTACCCCAGGTGTAGGGTCTGGGAGAGGCAGTTACCCTGGAACCTGGAAATGTTACCCCAGATACAGGGTCTGGGAGAGGTGTCACCAAGGAGACTGGACATTTGACCCCAGGTGCTTGTATTTCAAAGGGGTCACCCTTTAGCCTGTGGATGTGTGACCCTAAGTGAAAGGTCTGGGAATAGGGGTCACCCTGGACTGTGGTCATCTAACACCAGGTGCAGGGTCTGTGGAGAGGGCTTTCTGTGGAGACTTTGGACATGTGACCACAGGTGAAGGTTCTGTGAGGTGTTTTCTCCCTGGAGAAAGTGGACGGGTGACCCAAAATGCAGTGTCAGGGGTAAAGGCTGACCCTGGAGCCTGTGGATGTGTAAAGCCAGGTGAAGTATCTGGGAGGTGGGGTCACCATGGAGACTATGGACGTGTGACCCTATGAATAGGGTCTATGAAAGGGTTCACCAGGGAATCTGTGGCCATGTGACACCAGGTAAAGGATCTGATGTGGAATGTGAACGTGGAGATATGGTAATATAATGCCCAGTGCAGGGGGGGAAGGGGATCATTCTGGAAACTGTGGGTGTGTGATCCCATGTGCATGGTCTGGGAGGGGTTCATCATGGAAGCTATGGATGTGAAATTCCAGGTATAGCTTCTGGGAGGTGGAGTTACCAGGCAGATTGTGTGTGCAGGTATTTCTGGTTACTGGGTTTGGATGGTAGGGTCACCCTGAGGAATATGGACGTGTGACCCAAAGTGCAGAGTCTGGGGAGGAGGCTCTCCCTGCATGCTGTGGATGCAGGGTCTGGGACGTGGGGTCACTCTGGGGATTGTGGACATGTTACATCAGGTGAATGATCTGGGAGGGGGTTACCCTGGAGATGCTGGACGTGTTACCTTAAGTGCAAGGACTGGGAGGTGGTGTCACCCAGGATGCTATGGTCATGAGACCTCTGGTACACAGTCTGGATGTTGGCTCATACTAGAGACTGTGGATGTGATCCCATGTATGTGGTCTGGGAGGAAGTCACCCTGGATACTACAGAAATTTGACCCCAGGTACAGGGTCAAGGGGGGGGTTACCCTAGAGACTGTTTATCTGTGACCTCACGTGCAGTTTCTGGGAGGTGGAGTCACACTTCAGACTGTAGACATGTGACCCTGGTCAAGAGTGTGGGAGGAGGTCACCCTGGATCTTGTGAACATGGGACCTTAGGTGGTGGGTCTGGGAAGTGGTGTCACTCTGAGGATTGTGGACATGTTACTCCAGGTGTATGATCTGGGAGAGGTTCACCCTGGACACTGTGGAAGGGCAAGCCTAGGTTCAGGGACTGGGAGGAGATGTCACAAGGGGAACTGTAGTCATGTGACCCCAGTATAGTCTGGAAGTGGTCTCATCCTGGAGACTGTTTTCATGTGACCCCAGGTGCAGGGTCTGGGAGATGGATCACCCTTTAGAATCTAAACATGTGACCCCAGGTACAGGGTCTGGGAGGTGGTATTACCCTGGGGACAGTGGACATGTGACCCAAGGTCCCAGGTCTGAGGAGGGGTCGCACCAAGGAGACTGTGGATGTATGACCACACATACAGGCTCTGGGAGGGTGTCACCCTGATGAATGTGGACTTGTGAACTTGGTAAGGTGTAGTCACCCTGGAGACTGTGGACATATGAACCCAAGTGTGGGATGTGAACGGTGTCAACAAGGAGAATTTTGACATATGACCCCAGGTGCAGGTACTTTGAAGCAGTCAACATAGAGCCTGTGGACGTGTGAACCCAGGGCAAGGGTCTGGGAGGTGGGGTCACCCTTGAGACTGGACTTGTGACCCCAGGTGCAGGGTCTTGGAGGACATTCACCCTGCAGAATGTGTACATGTGATCCCATGTATAGGGTCTTCAAAGGTGTTCACCATGGAGACTGTGGCCAGGTGACACCTGGTATAGTGTCTGAAGTGGGATGTCAGCATGGAGACTGTGGACATGTACACTAGGTGCTTGGATGTAAGCTGCTATCACCCTGCAGACTGTGCATGTGTGACCCAGTTTCAGTGTTTGGGATGTTTGTCACCCTGGAGATGGTGGACCTTTGACTTCAGGTACAGGTTCTGGGGGCTGCTGTCACCCTGGGACTGTGGACATGTGACAGCAGGTACAGGGTCTGAGTGATGAGGTGACCCTATAGACTGTGGACATCTGATCCCATGTGTAGGGTCTGGAAGGGGGCCTCTGTAGAGACTGTGGAAGTCTTACCCTAGGTACAGGGTCTGGGAGGAGGTCACTATGAACACTGGATGTAGACCCCAGCTACTGGGTCTTGGGGACAGGGTCACCCTGGGGACTGTGGACATATGACCCCAGGTACAGTGTCTGGGAAGTGGGGTCTACATGGGTAATGTGAACGTTTGTCAGATTGTGCCATGGAGTGTAACAGCATGCAAGGGAGTTAGAGTGTGTGAAGGTGTATGATGGAGTGTGTGTGTCTGATGGAGTGTTAGGGTAAGCAAGAGTGTACAAGGGAGTGTAATAGCATGCAAGGGAGTGTAACAGTGTGTGATGATGTGCAAGGGAGTGTATTGGCATGCAAGGTAGTGTAAGAGTGTGCAAGACTGTGTGATGTAGTGTAAGGGTGTGTGAGGGTAAGCAAGGAAATGTCAGAGCATGCAAAGAAGCATAACTGTGTGTGAAGATGAGTGAGGACGTGTAAGAGTGTGTGGGTGTGCAAGGGAGTGTAGGAGGGTTCAAGGAAGTATAGTAGCATGTGAGAGAGCGTAAGAGTGTGTGATGGTGTGCAAGGGAGTGTAACAGCATGTGAGGAAGTGTAAGAGTGTGCAAGGATGTGTGATGTAGTGTAAGTGTGTGAGGGTGGGTGAGAAAATGTCAGAGCATATAAAGAAACATAACAGTGTGTGAAGATGATTGAGGAAGTGTGAGAGTGTGTGGGTGTGTAAGGAGTGTAGGAGGGTGCAAGGCAGTGTAGTAGCATGCAAGAGAGTGTAAATGTGGGATGATTTGCAAGGGAATGGAAGAGCATGTGAGGGAGTGTATGTGTGAGGGTCTGCAAGGGAGTATAAGAGTGTGTGAGGGTGTGTGAGGGTGTGTGAGGGAGTGTAAGAGTGTGCTAAGTTGTGAGATGGAATGTAAAAGTGTGAGAGGGTGTTCCAAGGAATTTAAGAGAGATCCTAGGTGCAGAGTAAGTTGGGAGTCACTTGGAACTAGTGGTTGTTTCAGGGATTATAAGAACATGAGAGGAAGTATAAGAATGTGTGAGGGTGTGCAAGGAGTGTAAGATTGAGTAATGCAGTGTAAGTGTGTTAGGATGTGCAATGGAGTATGAGTGTTTGGGCATTCAATGGAGTGTAAGAGTGTGCAAGGATGTGCAAGGAAGTGTAAAGTGTGTGACAGTGTGTGAGGGAGTGTAAGGGTGAACGAGGAAGTGTAAGACTGCAAATGTATGGGAGGAGTGTAACAGTGTGTGATGTAGTGGGAGGGAGTGTAGTAGTGTGCAAGGGTGTACGAGGGTATGCAAGAGCATGAGAGGATGTGTGAGAGTGTGTGATGGTATGCAAAGGCAGCTGAGGTCATTTGAGGATTTATGAGGACATGTGAGAGCGTACGAGGATGTGCAAGGGTGTGCAAGGTTGTGCAAGAGTGTGAGGATGTGTGAGAGAATGTGAGGACATGGAAGGGCAAGAGTGGCCATGTGAGGGCAAATGAGGGCATGTGAAGGCATGTGAGAACATGCACAGATGTGTGAGAGTGTAAGAGAATATGTGAAAGCATACAAGGGCATGCAACAGTGCAAGAGGGCATGCAAGGATGTGCGAGAGTATGCAGGCGTGTACGAGGCCGTGTGATGCTGTGTGAAAGCAGCTAAGGGTGTGAGAGAATGTGTGAGGATGTGTGAGAGTGTGAAGATGTGCAAGGGCATGGGAGGATGTGAAAGTACATAGAGGGAATATGAGAGCATGCGAGGCCCTGCAAAAGCCTTCAAGGGCATGTGAAGGCATGTGAGGGTTTCCGAGGGCATGTGAAAGTGTGAAAGTACATGCGAGATTGAGCGAGAGTGTGCGAGGACATACAAGGCCATGCGATGTTGTGCAAGAGTTGGTGAGGGCATGCAAGGGCGTATTAGGAAATGCAAGGATGTGTGAGGTCATGTGAGAGTGTGTGAGGATGTGCAAGGGTGTGAGAGGGCATGTGAGGGCCTGTGAAAGTGTGGGAGGGTGTGGGAGGGCATGTGAGACAGTGCAAGTGGGTGTGAGAGTATGAGTATATGCAAGGGGATATGAGGGCATGCAAGAGTGTGTGAGGTCATGCAAGGAATTGCAAGAGTGTGTGAGGACATTCGTGGGAGTGCAAGGCTATGTGAGAGCATGTGAAGGCATAAGAGCACATGTGAGAGGGTGCAAGGATGTGCAAGGGGAGGCGAACATGTGAGGCCATGTGAGGACGTGCATGGGTGTGCAAGGCTGTACAAGGGCATCCAAGTGTGTGCAAAGAATGTGCGAGGGATTATGAGGCCACATGAGAGCATAGGAGGGCATGTCAACATGTGTGAGAGAGTGCAAGAATGTGTGAGGGGATGCAGGACATGAAAAGGTGGGCTAGGATGTGCGAGTGCATGTGAGGGCATGGTGGGGTGTGTGATGACATGCGAGAGCATGTGAGGTCATGTGAGGGTGTGTGAGGGTGTATGAGGGAATGTGAGAGTGCACAAGGGCAGGTGAGTGTAAGCAAGAGGATATGAGGACATGTGAGGGGACGTGAGGGCATGCTAGAGTGTTCAAGTGTATGTGAAGGCATGGCAGGGTGTACAAGGATGCATGAGGTCATGTGAGGATGTGTGAGAGTGTGCAAGGATATTCAAGAGTGTATGAGTGCATGTGAGCACTTGAGAGGGCATGCAAAGATGAGCAAGGACAAGCGGGAGGGAGTGTACAAGGGCATGAGAGGCCATTTGAGGTCACGCGAGTGCATGCCAGGATGTGTGAGAATGTAACAGCATGGGCGAGAGTCTGGTAGGGCCTGCAAGGGTGTGTGAGGGCGTGCGTGGTCATGTGAGGGCTTGGGAGTATGTTTGTGGGTGTGCAAGAGTGTGCAAGTGTGTGCAAGAGCATTTGAGGGCAAACAAGGGTGTGAGAGGACATGAGAGGCCATGCAAGGGCATGCTCAGTTCAGTTCAGTCGCTCAGTTGTGTCTGACTCTGCAACCCTGCCAGGAGCCAGCATGAGGAACTCCGCCCATGGCAAATGTCATGAGGAAGGAGGCTCGGCATACACAAAGGTGAGATCGAGCCTCAGGTGTCCCCCTGGAAGTTCTCGAGCATCTACCCCAAAAATACCAGAGTCTGCCTACTTTACTGTTTTATGCTCTCATCTACACCTCTGACTTTACGGGGAGCTGTCCCCTACCACCTCTCTCTGAGGAAGAGTTAACTTTGAGCCCCAGTTAATAAAACTCCTGGGCGTGATAAGAGTGTTTCAATCCACAAACTCCTCTGAAAGTTTTCCAGCCTGTTTGACAGGTTCGTCTGGCCACATGTGATTTTTCACAACCTCCCAACCATGAGAGGCATGAGATGCTTTAAACTTTCTAAATACAGATTATTTTAAGAAGTTAGAAAACTATTAGTATGGTATAGTGGGTTGATTAGGAATTATATTGGTGAAGGGTTTTTCATTTGTTAAGCCAATATTTGCTGCTAAATCTCCATATCCCCTGCCCTTATAATGAATATAACTAGCATATAAGAGAAATAAACATTAACCTTTGATATTAATCATGTTAAGCCTTAGGCTAAGTAAATTCCTTTCTTAATTGTAACCCACTGCACCTTCACCTTATAGGAATGCAACTTTATCTGGTGCCTTCAGAGGGTGGCGCCTGGTTTAAGAAAAATCACTCCTGGAAAATAGGTTTTCTGATTGACTGACCGTTATCAGAAAGAAATGGCCATAAAGTATCAGCAGGCCTCATGGCCAGAATGTAAATCCCTTAAAACCTTTGTATACATCTGCATAAAGCACCTGATTTTGACAAGGGTCAGGACTGCTGACCCCACGTGACTTTGTAATTTCCATTTGTCTCTATGTGTAACACAATGTATATAAGCAAACCTGGAAAATAAAGAAAATGGATCAATTCCTGGAAAGACTGGTCTCCTCATGTCATTCTTTCTCTCCCCTTCTGGCTGAATTCCCATCTGGAGTGTGGATGCCCACCAAGCCTACTAATTTTGCCAGGGCTTCTAAGATCTGACTGTGGAGGCCTTAGTGTCTCCTCTCCTTCGGGAGAATGGAAAGATGCCTGTGGCCTACGTAGGTGGTGCAAATTCCTTGTCTTGGAGTTTTATTGGTATTCCATGTAAACCAAGTTATTCAGCCCCTTTTCTGTACTGTTTTTTCCCACTGAGCTATCCTTATTAAGTCTCTCTTTATATCTTTAATTCTTAATTAAGCTATTGTTTCCTGATCGCCGATGCCATCTCCCCTTCGAATTCCCTGGATCCACCAGGGCTGGACCCCGGCACAACCCCATGAATGGCAGCATGCCAGGCCTCCCTGTCTATCACCAACTCCCGGAGTCCATCCAGATCCATGTCCATTGAGTCAGTGATGCCATCCAACCACCTAATCCTCTGTTGTCCCCTTCTCCTCCTGTCTTAAATCTTTTCCAAAATCAGGGTCTTTTAAAATGAGTCAGCTTTTCGCCTCATGTGGCCAAAGTACTGGAGTTTCAGCTTCAGTATCACCTACCAATTAACACCCAGGACTGATCTCCTTTAGGATGGACTGGTTTGATCTCCTTGCAGTCCAAGGGACTCTCAAGAGTCTTCTCCAACACCCCATGAACAGTATGAAAAGGCAAAAAGATAGGACACTTAAAGATGAACTCCTCAAGTCGGTATGTGTCCAATATGCTACTGGAAATCATTGGAGAAATAACTCCAGAAAGAATGAAGGGATGGAGCCAAAGCAAAAACAATACTCAGTTGTGGATGGAATTGGTGATAGAAGCAAGGTTCAAAGATGTAAAGAGCAATATTGCATAGGGACCTGGAATGTTAGGTCTAAGAATCAAGGCAAATTGGAAGTGGTCAAACAGGAAATGACAAGAGTGAGCATCGACATTCTAGGGATCAGTGAACTAAGATGGACTGGAATGGGTGAATTTAACACAGATGACCATTATATCTACTACTGTGGGCAGGAATCTCTTAGAAGAAATGGAATAGCCATCATGGTCAACAAAAGAGTCTGAAATACCGTACTTGGATGCAATCTCAAAAACGACAGAATGATCTCTGTTCATTTCCAAGGCAAACCATTCAGTATCACGGTAATCCAAGTCTATGCCCCGACCAGTAACACTGAAGAAGCTGAAGTTGAACAGTTCTATGAAAACCTACAAGACCTTCTAGACTAGCACCCAAAATATATGTCATTTTCATTACAGGGGACTGGGATGCAAAAGTCAGAAATCAAGAAACACCTGGAGTTTCAGTAAAATTTGGCCTTGGAGTGCAGAATGAAGCAGGGCAAAGACTAATAGAGTCCTGCCAAGGGAACACACTGGTCATAGCAAGCACCCTCTTCCAACAAGGGCATGCGAGGCATGCAAAACATGCGAGGATGTTTGAAGGTGTACGAGGGCTTGAGAGAGAGTGGCAGATGTGCGAGGATTTGTGAGGCCATGTGACAGCGTGAGAGGGCATGTGAGTGTGTGTGAGGATGTGCAAGGCCATGTGAGAACAGCCGAGCATGTGCGAGTGTATGCAAGAGTGTGTGAGGCTGTGCAAATGTGTGTGAGGGCTTGCAGGGATGTGGGAGTATGTACAAGGATGTGCAAGTGTGTGCAAGGCTGTCAGAGAGTGTGTGAGGGCATGCAAGGACATGCAAGAATCTGCAAGGGCGTGTGAGGATGTGTGAGAATGTGCCATGATATGCAAGAGTGTACAAGGACATGTAAGGGTGTACGAGGCCATGCAAGGGCATGAGTGGCATATTGGATTTGTGAGAGCATGCAAGGACTTTCGAGTGCATAAAAGGACATGTGAAAACGTGTAAGGGTATGCTAGGGCATTTTCAGGCATGTGAGGGCATGTGAAGGCATGCACAGATGTGAGAGAACATGAGAGGATGTGCAAGAACTTGTGAGTGTGGACAAGGGCATTCTAGGGTTTGCATGGGCATGTGAGGGCTTGCTAGAATATATGAGACTGTGTGAGGATCTGTAAGCATGGGCGAGGGTGTGCTAGGGAATACACGGGCATGTGAGGGTGTGTGAGTGTGTGTAAGTACATGCAAGAGTATGTGAGGTTGTGCAAGGGTGTGTGAGGATGTGCAAAAGTGTGCAAGGGCCTGTGAGGACGTGTGAGAATGAACAAGGGAGAGCTTGTGAGAGCATGTGTGGACTTGGAAGAGGGTGCAAGGACATGCGAGGGACTGTAAGGCTGTGTGATAGTGTGCAAGGGTGTGTGAATGCATGGGAGAACATGAAAGAGTGTACAAGAACATGCGAGGGTATGCAATGCTGTGCAATAGCATGTGAAGTTGTACTAGGGTGTGTGAGGATGTGTGAGAGTGTTTGACACTGTGCAAGAGAGTTCAAGGGCATGCAGGAGTGTGTGTGGGCATTTGAGGATGTACTAGGGCATGGGGAAAGGTGCTAGGGCATGCAGGTGCATGCAAGGGCATGCAAGGAGTTGTGTGGCTATACAAGAGTGTATGTGTGTGCATGTGAAAATATTTGAGGGCATATGAGGACATGTGAGGGTGTGGGAGTGTGTGCAAGGGTATGCGAGGACATGTGAGGGTGTGCGAGGACATGCAGGAGAGTTTGAAAATGTGTTAGAGAGCATGAAGGCATGAAAGGGGGTGCAAGGGCATTTGAGGATATGTTAGGTCATGGGAAGATGTGCTTGGGTGTATGAGTGTGTGTGAGGAGGTATGTAGCTGTGCGAGATACACGTGTGAGTTTAAGAGATTTTGAGAGCACCCAAGGGTGTGAGAGGATGTCCAAGGCTGTGTGATGGTGTGCAAGAGTGTGCAAGAGCATGTGAGAGGATGTAAGAACGTCCAAGGGCATGTGAGAGCTTGCAAGGGCGTGCAAGGAAGTGCAAGGATGTACAATACTGTGTGAAGACATATGAGTGTGGGTGAGAATGTACGAGAGTGGGTGAGTACATGGGAGGGCATAAAGAGCATGTGAGTCCATGAGAGATTGTGCAAGGGCATGGAAGGACGTGAGAGAGTGTGTAATGTTGTGTGATGGTGTTCCAGTGTGTGCAAAGATGTGCAAGTGCATGTGAGGCTGTGTGAGTGTGCAAGGATATGTGAGCATGTGCAAGGGCATGCAGGGTTATGAAAGAGCAGGCAATGGTGACTTAGAGTGTGTGAGGAAGTGAAAGAATGTGCAAGGACCTGCGAGGGCATGTGAGGACATGAGGCCATACGAGGGAGTTTGAGAGTGTGCAAGGCCCTGTGAATGCATGGGAATGCATGCAAGGATTTGTGAGGATTTGCAAGAATTTATGTGAGGACATGAGAGGCTGTGTGAGGCCATGCAAGAGAAACGAGTGTATGCGAGGGTATTTGAGAGCATTCTAGGACATGTGAGTGTGCAAGGGTGTGTGAGGGTGTTCGAGGTTGTGCAAGAGCATGCAAGGGCATGTGAGGATGTGCCAGGGCATGCTAGTCCATATGAAGGTGTGTGAGGATGTCCAAGAGTGTGTAACAGCATGTGAGGATGTACAAGGGCATGTGAGGACATGCGAGAATATACAAGGGAGTGTGAGAGTGTGTGAGGACATGCGAGAATATGAAAGAGTGTGCGAAGGCATGCAAGGATGTGTAACGATGTGGGAGAGTATGTGAGGTCATGAGAGAGCAGGTGATGGTGTGCGAGTGCATGCAAAAGTGTGCGAGGATATGGGAGGACTTGCGAGGGTGTGCAAGGACAATCAAGGGCATGCAAGAGTGTGTGAGGGCTTGCAAGGATGTGGGAGGGTGTGGGAGGGCAAGCAAGCATGTGCAAGAGTGTTGAGGGCTTGTGAGGATGTGATAGGGTATGCAATTGCATGCTAGGACATAAAAGAGGATGAGAGAATATGTCAGGTAGTGTAAGAGTGTGCAATACCCTGTCAGGGCATGCAAGGAGGTGGGAAGATGTGTGAGGGTGTGAAAGCCTGAGAGGATGTGTGATAGCATGTGAGGATGTGTGAGTTTGTGTGAGGCCATACAAGAGCATTCAAGGGCGTGAGAGGTCATATAATGGCATGTGAGAATGAGCGAGGGGGTGCAAAGGTGTATGAGGTCATGTGAGGATGTGTAAGAGCATGTGAGGATGTGTGAGGGCATTCGAGGGCATGGAAGAGCATGCATGGGCATGTGAGGGTGTGCGATTGTGTGCAAGGATGTGCCAGACCATGTGAGGGCGTGCAACAGCATGCAAGGAAACATGAGATCATGCGAGGACATGCGAGGATGTGCAAGAACATGTGACTGTGTAAGAGGGTACACTAGGGCATGCAAGAGCATGTGAGAGCATGCGAGGGCTTTTGAGGTCATGCAAGAGCATGCGAGGACATGAGAGGGCATGCAAGAGTGTATGAGGTTGTTCGAGGGCATGTGAATATGTGCAAGAGCATGTGAAGGCATGTGATGGTGTGCAAGGACATGTAAGAGCATGCATGGACCTGCGAGAGTGTGCGATAATGTGCCAGCATGGGCGAGGTCATGCTAGGGAGTGCAAGAGTGAGTGAGGGCATGCGAGGCCATGAGAAGGCTTGCAAGTGTATGTGAGTACATGCGAGAAATGTGAGGATATACAAGAGAATGCAAGAGCATGTCAGGTCGTATGATGCTGTGCAATACTTTGTCAGGGCATGCGAGGAGGTGGGAAGTTGAGTGAGGGCATGAGAGCATGCAACAAGGACAGAGAGCATGTGATGTCATGCAAGGCCTTGCACAAGTATATGAGGGCATTTGAGAGCAAGGGAGAAGGTGTGAGAGCATGCAAGGGAGTGCAAAGACTTGTGAGAGCATGCAAAAGCATACGAGGGTGTATGAGACCATGTGAGGGTGTGTGAGGATGTGAGAGTATGTGAGAGAGTATGGGAGGGCATGTGAGGGTATGTGAGAATGTGTGAGCCTGAACAAGGATGTGTGACAATGTGCAAGGATGTGCGAGGGCATGCGAGGGTGTGTGAGGATGTGAGAAATGTGAGTGCCTGCGAAGACATGTGAGGTCATGCAAGGGTGTGCTAGGGCTTGTGAGGATGTGCAATGATGTAAGGCCATGTGAGAGCATTTGAGGGTGTGTGAGGGCATTTGAAGGCATGTGAGGATATGCAAGGACATGCAATGCTGTACAAGAGTATGTGAGAGCATTCAGGGATGTGCAAGGGTGTGCAATTTCATGAGAAGTTGTGCAAGGGCATGGAAGGTTGTACGAGGACGTGCATTGGTGTGCCAGTTCATGCCAGAATGTGTGAGGGCCTGTGAGGGCATGGAAATTTGTCTGAGGGTGTCTGAGGGCATGTGAGGGCATGCTAGAGTTTGTGAGGGCATGCGAGGACTTGTGAGAATGTGTGGGAGTGTGTCAGAACGTGCAAAAGTGTTCGAGTTCATGTGAGGACTTCCGATGGGGTATGATGCCATGCAAGCATGTGCAAGTGTGTGCAGGGTCATGCAGGAGTTTGCAAGGGCATGTGCAGGCATGCAAAGGTGTGGAAGGGCGTGCAAGGATGTGCAAACTCATGCAACAGCATGGGAGAACATGCGAGGACTTACAAGTGTATGCGAGGGCTTGCAATGGTGTGCAAGGATGTGTGAGGAGGTGTGAGGGCATATGAGACTGTTCAAGGACATGCGAGTGTGTGCAAGGATGTGTGAGGACATTCTAGAGGATGCGAGAGTGTGTGAGGACCTCCAAAAGTGTATGAGTTTGTGTGAGAGTGTGCAAGGGTGTGCAAGAATGTGTGAGAGCATGTGAGGTCATATGATTCTGTGAGAGGGTGATCAAGGATATGCAAGGGTGTGGGTGGGCATGCTAGGATGTGCGACAGCATGCAAGGATGTATGAGAGCATGGCAGGGCATGGGAGAAAGTGCAAGGGTGTGCAAGTATGTGTGAGGGCATGTGAGGACATGCAAGAGCTTGGGAGGGAATGCAAGAGTGTCCAAGGCTGTGCAAGGCCAAGTGAGGCCATGAAATTTTATTTGAGTACATGAGAAGATGTGCAATGGGATCGAGACCATGCAAGGGCGTGTGAGGATGTGCGAATGCATGCAATGGAGTGTGATGGTGTGAAAGAGCATGAAAAGGAGTGCCACGTTTTGCAAAGATGAGCTAGGGGGTACAAGGGTGTGTGAGGGCATCTTGGTCATGTGAGGCCTTGTGATGACATGCAAGGATATGCAGCATCATACAAGGATGTGTGAGTTCATGCATGAGTGTGCTAGGCCATGTGAGGGAGTACAAGAGCATGCATGGGGGGGGGGCAGGAGCAGGTGAGTCCATGCAAGAACATGCAAGGGCAAGCGAGGGTGTGTGAGAGCATGCAATGCCATGTGAGGGCGTGCAAGGACATGTGACAGCATGTGAAGGTGTGCATGGTCTTGTAAGAGCATACAAGGGCATGTGAGGGCATGGGAGGGCTTGCAAGAGGGTGCAAGGACATGAAACGTCATGCAAGTACCTGTGAGGATGTTCAAGGGCATGTGAGTTTGTGTGAGGATGTGGGAGGGTGTCTTAGGGTGTTTGAGCATGCAAGGTCACGAGAGTGTGAGAAGCCTTACTAGAGCCTGTGAGGATGTGCAAGAGTATGCAAGTTCATGTGAGGATGTTTGAGGGTGTTTGAAATCGTGCCAGAACATACAGTGGAGTGAGAGTTCCTGCAAGGACATGCCAGGCCGTGGGTGGGTGTGCTAGAATATACAAAGGCATGCAAGGACGTGTGAGAGCATAGGAAGTAGGAAGAGGGCATGCAAGAGTGTGCAAGGCCATCTAAGGGTGTGTGAGGGCATGAAAAGTGCATGCAAGGATGTGCAAAAGTGTGCAAGTGTGTGTGAGGTTGTGTGAGAGCATGCAAGTGTGTGCAGGGGTGTGAGAAAGCAACACAAGATGAACCCCAAGACCCTTTATGAAACTCCAGAGGATTCCCAAAAGGAGCCACCCCAAATACAATTTGAGAGAAGCATTCCACCACAACAAGAAAAGAAGCCACATACCACAGCTAAAGAGGAGACCTCCCCCGCCCTGCCACAACTATAGAGGAGTATGCAAACCACAACAAGAGATGAGCAGAAAGCAAACAAAACGTCAGTTGACCCCACTGCAACTAGAGTGGAGCCCCATGTAATAAAACTACAGTAGCCTACGACAAATCACAACTAGACAGGGGACAGCCTGCTAATCTCTACTATAGAGGAGCTGCCCCATGCTGCAACTAAAGAGGAGAGGCAGTGCCAAAGTTAGAGAGCAGGCTCGCAAATATCACACCTGGAAAGAGTGCCTGTGCACATCGCTATCAGAGAGGAAACCTCCTCAACAATTCAAGAGGAATAGTGCACTGCAACACTAGAGGTGCCCCACACAGGTTTACTAGAGAAAAGCCCCCTTAACAAAACTTGAGAGGAGACTGCACACCACAACTAGAGAGGAGCCCATCCAACACAACTGAGTTGACACCCAACATCAACTAGAGAGTACCCCATGCCACAGGGAGTTTAGCCAACCACACATCGCAACTAAACAGAAGCCACCCTACACGTTGCTACTAGAGAGGAGCCACCACACCAATAACTCAAGTGGAGGCCTAGCCTGAACTCAAGAGGAGCAGCAATTCCCTCAATACAACTCGAGAGGAGTCACACACCACAACTAGAGAGGAACCCACATATTTCAACAATAAAGAAGCCCACCCAGACACCGCATTAAGAAAGGAGGCTCCACACCCTGCCCCTAGAGTGGAGCAATCTCATACACCACATCAAGAAAGGAGGCTCCACACCACTCCTAGAGCATAGCCCCTCAAACAACAAATAGAGATGAGCCAGAAAACTGCAGCTAGAGAAGAGCCACACAACATGATGCAACAAGACAAGAGTTCCCACTCCACAACTAGAGAGGACCTCCCCAGGCACAGCACAACTAAGGAGGAGCACTGTAGCACAACACAACTTGAGAGAAGCCCAAACACCAAAACTAGAGTTGAATACATGCCACAACTTGATAGTTGACCTCAGGCACAAATAGTGAGAAACACAAAGCTATAAATAGAGAGGTGCCCAACCCCTCCTGTACATCACATCTAGAGTGGAGAACCACTGCCACAACTAGAGTGGACACACCTGCTAAAGGTAGATAGGTGCCCGCCCCACACATCATAATCAGAGAAAAGTGACCATACACATAAAAACTAGAGTGGAACTACCACACAGATCATAATGAAAGAGGAGGCCAACACCACAACTAGAGGAGACCACTGCTGTGATTAGAGCTAAATGCCCCCTCCCCCCAATCACGGCCATTAGAGTGGAGCATACCCACACTTCACAATTAGAAGCCATCTGCCACGAGTAGAGAGGGGCCCACCATGCTATAACTAAAAAGAACTCCCACTGCCACAACGAGAGTGTAGCCTCCTGCACATTGCAACTAGCAAAAGTGTCCCTTCTCATCAAAACCAGAGAGGAGTCATCCCAATCACAATTTGATAAGAACATTCTGCTGCAACTAGAGAGGAGCAAAGCTACCACAACGAGGAGCCTCCTGCCAAAACTAGAAAGGAGTCTGCAAACGACAGCTAGAGAGGAGCTGACCTACCACAAATAAAGAGTGGACCCTCATTGCAACTAGAATGGAGCCCTGTGCTACAACTAGAGAGTACACTCCTGAACATTGCACTTAGACAGGGGCCAGCCAGCATGTCTCTGCCCCACTGCAGCTCGAGAGGAGGCTCCACCACAACTCTAAAGGAACTCCAAGTCACCTGCTGCAATTCAAGAGGCCCTCTGGGTTCCTGCTGCAATTTGACAGGAGCCCTAGGCTGCAACAAGAAAAGGGACAACAGGTCAAACTGACGGAGGGGATCTCTGGCCGAAACTGAAGGGGATTCCCCCAGCAGGACTAGATAGGAGTCCCCAAGGATATCATACCTAAAGAGATGCCCTTCTGTTGCAAAGAGAGAAAAGCTCCCTAAAGTAAGTCGAGTGAAGAAGTCCCCCAAAACTCGACAGAAGCAATCCCATTAATATTAGTGAGGAAACCCTAGTGCCAAAGGTAGAGAGGACATCTCCCATGGAGCCACTCACACCCCAACCAAAGAGGACATAGCCACACAACTTGAGAGGACCCTCCAACACAACTCAAGAAGAACCAGCTGGACATCACATATGAGAGGAGCCCATCTGTTGCTAATAGAGATGAAACTCACATTACAATTAGAGAGGAGCTTGCACACCACTACTAGAGAGGATTGAACACACCACAACTACAGAGTTGACCCGGACCCTAACTAGAGAATTTCCATGCCAAAACTAGTGAGTAGACACCCACACATTGCAACAACACAGGAGCCACCCTGAACATCCCTGCTAGAGACGAGTCACCCAAATACAACTCAAGAGGAGGCCCCACCACAAGTCAAGAAGAACACTGAGTACCACTCCAACATAAGAGGAATCCCAAGTTCCCTACCATGCCTGAGAGGAACACTGAATTTCCTCTGCAAAAACTCGAGGAGAGCTCTGAGTCCACTGTTGCAACTGGAGAGGAACCCGAGTTTCTCACCATAACTCAAGAGGAACCCCAAGTTCCCCTTCACAACTCCAGAGGAGCCCTGACTCCCCTGTTGCAACTCTAGAGGAACCCCAAGTTCCATGCTGCAACTTGTTAGGAACCCCAAGTTCCCTGCCTCAACTGAAGAGGAGGCCTGATTCCCTGCAGTAACTTCAGTGGAATCCCAAGTTTCCCATCACAACTCGAGATGAACCAAAGCCACCTGATGCAACTCCAAAGGATTCTGAAGAAGAGCTTACCCCACCACAATTCAAGAGGAGCACTAGACCACAAAAGGAGAAGAAAACCCATACCACAATTAAAGAGAAGCACCCCTCGCCCCGCGACAACTAGAGAGGAGCTGAAACAGATATGTCAGTTGACCCAACTGCAACAAGAATGGAGTCCCAAGCCATCAGTTCAGTTCAGTCACTCAGTCATGTCCGACTCTTTGCGACCCCATGAATTGCAGCACACCAGGCCTCCCTGTCCATCACCATCTCCCGGAGGTCACTCAGACTCACGTCCATTGAGTCAGTGATGCCATCCAGCCATCTCATCCTCGGTTGTCCCCCTCTCCTCCTGCCCCCAATCCCTCCCAGCATCAGAGTCTTTTCCAATTCTCACTTCCACTGTATAATCATAAGGGATTTGATTTAGGTCATACCTGAATGGTCTAGCGGTTTTCCCTACTTTCTTCAATTTGAGTCTGAATTTGGTAATAAGGAGCTCATCATCTGAGCCACAGTCAGCACCTGGTCTTGTTTTTGTTGACTGTATAGAGCTTCTCCATCTTTGGCTGCAAAGAATATAATCAATCTGATTTCGGTGTTGACCATCTGGTGATGTCCATGTGTAGAGTCTTCTCTTGTGTTGTTGGAAGAGGGTGTTTGCTATGACCAGTGCATTTTCTTGGCAAACTCTATTAATCTTTGCTCTGCTTCATTCCACATTCCAAGGCTAAATTTGCCTGTTACTCCAGGTGTTTCTTGACTTCCTAATTTTGCATTCCAGTCCCCTATAATGAAAAGGACATCTTTTTGGGGTGTTAGTTCTGAAAGGTCTTGTAGGTCTTCATAAAACCATTCAACTTCAGCTTCTTCAGCATTACTGGTTGGGGCATAGACTTGGATAACTGAAGGGAATGGCAAGCCACTTCATTATTATTTCCTTGAGAACCCCATGAAAAGTAAGAAAAGGCAAAATGATAGGATACCAAAAGAGGAACTCCCCAGGTCATTAAGTGCCCAATATGCTACTGGAGACCAGTGGAGAAATAACTCCAGAAAGAATGAAAGGATGGAATCAAAGCAAAACCGATACCCAGCTGTGGATGTAACTGGTGATAGAAGCAAGATACGATGCTGTAAAGAGCAATATTGCATAGGAACCTGGAATGTCAGGTCCATGAATCAAGGCAAATTGGAAGTGGTCAAACAAGAGATGGCAAGGGTGAACGTGGACATTATAGGAATCAGCGAACTAAAGTGAACTGGAATGGGAGAATTTAACTCAGATGACCATTATATCTACTGCTGTGGGCAGGAATCCCTCAGAAGAAATGGAGTTGCCATCATGGTTAACAAGAGTCCAAAATGCAGTACTTGGATACAATCCCAAGTCATAACTATACAGTAACCTACCACACACCACAACTAGACAGGAGCCACCCTCCTAATCTCTACTAGATAGGTGCTGCCTTATGCAGTTCGAGAGGAGGCCCCACCAAAACTTTAAAGGAACACTAAATCACCTGCCCCAAATTGAGAGGAACCCCGAGTCCCTGACCACAACTTGACAGGTTCCATATGTTGTTCCAAGAAAAGAGCCCCTGGTGAAAAGCAGAGGAGCCACCTGACAGAACTGGAGAGGATTCCCCTACCAAAACTAGAGAGGTGTCCTCTGGTACATTGCATTTAGAGAGAAGACTCTGTCCTCTGGTACATTGCATTTAGAGAGAAGACTCTCTGCCACAAATAGAGATGAAATTGCTAAAGTAACATGAGATGAGACTCTCACAACTAGAGTGGAGCCATGAAAACTAGTGAGGAGACCCAAATGTCACAAGTAGAGAGAACATACTCCCCAGAGAACCCCCAGAGGAAGCACCATGGAAACTAGAAAGGAGCCACGAGTCCCCTCCTGAACTTGAGAGGAGGTTTATGCCACAACTCAAGAGAAGCCCATGGCCACAACGAGAGAGGAGCCCATCTGATAACACTGGAGAGTGACCCACCATGACAACTGGAGAGGAGATCCTGGACATTGCACCTCAAGAGGGTCCCCTCCACCACAAATAGAGATGCACCACCTGTGCCAGTTGAGTAGACCCCCTCCCCAACATCAGAGAAGAGTAGCCTTGGCACAACTAGAGAGCAGCTCTTTGAACATTACCACTTAAGAAAAGCATTCCCATACAACACAATTACCCAGAACCTCTCCTTCCTCAACTAGAGAGGAGGATCCCATGCTACAACTAAAGAGGAGGGTCTGTGCCAAAATTAGAGAGCAGGCTCACAAATGTAGCACCTGGAAAGAGTGCCTGTGCACATCACTACCAAAG
This sequence comes from Cephalophus harveyi, assembly GCA_006410635.1. Lineage (NCBI taxonomy): Eukaryota > Metazoa > Chordata > Mammalia > Artiodactyla > Bovidae > Cephalophus > Cephalophus harveyi. The sequence goes on along the minus strand of SJYT01029250.1, from coordinate 121,428 downwards.
AGGAAATCCCTGTCACAATTTGAGAGGAACACTCCACTGCAACTCTGGAGGTCACACACTATAACTAGAGAAGAGCCCCCTAAGAAAACTCGAGAGGATACTGCACACCACAACTATAGAGGGGCTCATCCAACAAAAGTAAGAACTGACCCCCAACACCATCTAGAGAGGAGCAACATGCCACAGGTTGTTTAGCCACCCACACATCACAACTAAACAGAAGCCACCCTGAACATTGCTACTAGAGAGGAACCACACCATCACACGATCACAACTAAAAGGAGCCCCCCTACCACAACTAGAGAGGAGTCTGCAGATGACAATTAGAGAATACCCATCCCACCACAAATAAAGAGTGGACCCACTCTGCAACCAGAGTGGAGCTTCATGCCACAACTAGAGACTAGCCTCTGGCACATTGTAACTAGACAGGGGCCAGCCTATACTACTAGAGAGGATCTGCCCCACTGTATCTCGAGAGAAGGCTCCACCATAAGTCTAAAGGAACCCCGAGTCAGCTGCTTCTTGGGGTCACCACCACAACTCAAGAGGAGCCTGCTGGACATGACACATAGATAGGAGCCCTGCTGCTGCTAAAAGAGACAAACCTCACACCAGAAGTAGAGAGGAGCTTGGACATCACAACTAGAAAGAATAAAAACCATCACAACTACAGAGTTGACCCCAACCAAAATGGTAGAGATGTACGATGTCAAAACTAGTGAGTAGCCACCGGATATTGCAGCAAGACAGAAGCCACCCTGAACATCCCTGCTAGAGATGAGTCGTGCCAAGAGAACTCGAGAGGAGGCCCCAACGCAAGTCAAGAGGAATCCTGAGTAACCCTTAAGTCGAGAAGAATTCCAAGCTCACTGCCAAGGCTCCAGTGGAACCCTAAATCCCACATTGCAACTCAAGAGGAACACTGATTTCTCACTGCAACTTGAGAGTACCTCTGATTCCCTGCTCTGACTCAAGAGGAACCCCGAGTTCCCCCTTGCAACTCGACAGGAACATTGAAATCCCCGATGCAACTCAAGAGGAAACCCGAGTTACCCGCCTCAACTCGAGAGGAGGCCTGACTCCTGTTGCAACTCGAGAGAACCCCAAGTTTCCTACCACAGCTCAAGTACACTGACTTCACCACCTCAACACAACATGAGGCTCAATTCACCTGCAGTGACACAAGAGGACCCCCAAGTTTCCCATCACAGCACAAGTAGAACACTTGCCCATTGATGCAATTCCAGAGGATTCCCAAGAGGAGCTTAAGTTCAGTTCAGTTCAGTCACTCAGTCGTGTCCAACGCTTTGCGACCCTATGAATCACAGCACACCAGGCCTCCCTATTCATCACCAACTCCCAGAGTGCACTCAAACTCATATCCATCGAGTCAGTGATGCCATCCAGCCATCTCATCCTCGGTTGTCCCCCTCTCCTCCTGCCCCCAATCCCTCCCAGCATCAGAGTCTTTTCCAATGAGTCAACTCTTCGCATGAGGTGGCCAAAGTATTGGAGTTTCAGCTTTAGCATCATTCCTTGAAAAGAACACCCAGGCCTGATCTCCTTTAGAATGGACTGGTTGGATCTCCTTGAAGTCCAAGGAACTCTCAAGAGTCTTCTCCAACACCACAGTTCAAAAGCATCAATTCTTTAGTGCTCAGCTTTCTTCACAGTACAACTCTCACATCCATACATGACCACAGGAAAAACCATAGCCTTGACTAGACGGACATTTGATGGCAAAGTAATGTCTCTGCTTTTCAAAATGCTATCTAGGTTGGTCATAACTTTCCTTCCAAGGAGTAAGCGTCTTTTAATTTCATGGCTGCAATCACCATCTGCAGTGATCTTGGAGCTTACCCCACCACAATTTGAGAGGAGCATTCTACCGCCACAAGAGAGGAAGCCTCAGACCACAACTAAGCAGGAGGTGCACCCTGCCACAAATAGACAGAAGCTTTCTGCACATCACAACTAGAAAAAGCACCCCTTCTCATTACAACCATAGAGGAGTCACCTGACTCCTAATATGAGAAGAGCACTCTACTGCATCTAGAGAGGAGCCCAACTATTACAATTACAGAGGAGTTCCCCTACCACAACTAGAGAGGTGGCTGTAAATGACAACTACAGATGAGCCAACCACAGCAAATAAAGAGTGCACCCCCACTGTAATTAGAGTGCAGCCCATGGTGCATCTAGAGTGTAGCCTCCTGCATATTACACTTAGACAGGGACCAGCCCGCACATTGCTACTAGAGAGGATCTGTCCCACTGCAGCCCCAGAAGAGTCTCCACCAGAACTTTAAATGAACCCTGAGTCACATGCTGCAACTCAAGAGGTACCCCAAGTTCCCCGCTGAAATTTCACATGATCCCTAGGCTATAACAAAAAAAGGGGCCACTGGACGAAATGACAGAGTGGCCCCCAGCCAAAACTGAACCAGATTCCCCAGGCAAAACTAGTGTGGTGTCCCCCAGGATATCACACTGAGACAGAAGACCTTCTGCCTCCAATGGAGAAGCTCCCTAAACGAAGTCTAGTTGAGTCCCTCACAACTAGAGAACAGCAATCCCATTGTTTGGGATAATAATGGTGAGGAATAATAGAGCCAAATAATAATAGTGAGGAATATTATTAGTGAGGAATCTATAGAGCCAAAAAGTAGAGAGGACCTCCCCTGTGGAGACATGCACACTCCAACTGGAGAGGACAGAGCCTCACCCCTCGAGAGAAGCCCTCCACCACAACTTGATAGGAGACCACTGGACATCACATGGAGAGAGGAACCCCCTTCTGCTAATACAGACAAACCTCACATCACAAGGAGAGAAGAGCTTGCACACCATCATTGGAGAGAATTGAAACCCCTGCAACTATAGAGTTGACCTGGACCACAAGGAGAGAGTAGTCCCTTGCCAGCACTAGTGAGTAGCCACACATCATTGCAATAAGATAGGAGCCACCCTGCAAATCCCTGCTAGAGACAAGTTGCCTCAGTGGAACTTGACAGGAAGTCCCATCACGAATCAAGAGGAACCCTGAGTACCAACGAAACTTGAGAAGAATCCTGAGTTTCCCCCCACGACTCCAGTGGAATTCTGCATCCCACACTGGAACTCCAGAGGAACACTGATTTCCTGCGGCATTTGGAGAGGAGCTCTGAGGCCTCTGTGGCAACTCTAGAGGAAACCCTGAGTTTCCAGCAACAACTAAAGAGGAACTCTGAGTTTCTGCTGCAACTCGTGGGGAGGTCCAACTCCCCTGCTGCAACTCAGGAGGAAACACAAGTTCCCCACCTCAACTCAAGAGGAATCCTGATTCCCCTGTTGCCACTTGAGAGTAATCCTGAGATCCCCATTGCAACTTGAGAGGAACCTCGAGTTTCCTGCCACAAGTTGAAACAACACTGAGTTTCCCCTCAACTCAAGATAAGGCCTGATTCCTCTGCAGCAACTTGAATGGAACATGTGACCCTAGGTGCAGGGTCTGGGGTGTGGTGTCACTCAGAGACTGTGCAGGTATGACCCCAGGTACAGGGTCTGGAGAGAAGTGTCACCCTCAAAACTGTGGAAATATGACCCCAGGTGCAGGGTTGGGAGGAGATCACACTGGAAATAGTGGTCATGTGAACCTAGGTGCATGGTCTGGGAGAGAGTCAACATGGAAATTATTGACGTGTGACTCCAGGTATAAAGTCTGGAAGGTCGGGGTTACACTGGACTGTTGATATGTGATCCTAGTTTCTCAGTCTGGTGGGTGGGGTCACTGGACATGTGACCCCAGGTACAGTGTCTGCAGAGGGATGTCACCAATAGACACTGTGGAAATGCGACCCAAGGTCCAGGGTCGAGAGTGGATCATAATGGATACTGTGGACATTATCCCCAGGTGTAGGGTCTAGGAGGTGGGGTACCCTAGGGACTTTGTATGTGCGACTCCAGATACAGGGTTTGTGAGGTGAGGTATCCTAGGAGACTGTGTACTCGTGTCCCCCGGTACAGGTTCTGGGAGGTCGGATCGTTTCCAGGACAGTGAATGTGTGACTTAAAATGCAGTGTCTGGGGAAGAGGCTGACCTGGAGACTGTAGACTTGTGACAACATGTATATGGCCTGGGAGGGGGTAACCCTGGAGACTATGTACACATGACCACAGGTGTAGGGTCTGGATGGGGGGTCACCTTGAAACTGTGGATGTGAACCCAGGTGCTGGGTCTGAAAGCTGGGATAACCCTGGAGATTGTGGACGTGGGACCTCAGGTACAGGGTCTCAGTGGTGGGGTCCAACTGGGGACTGTGGACATGTGACCCAAGGTACAAGTACTGGTGAGGTGCAGTCACCCTGTAGGCTGTGGTGATGTGACCCCAGGTACAGAGTCTGGGAGGTTTGTCACCCCAGAGACCCTGGAGGTGTGACCTCAGGTGCAGGGTCTGTGAGGGGAGGTTACTGTGGAAACTAGAAATGTGACCCCAGGTCATGGTGGGGATGTCACCAAGGAGACTCTGGACCTGTGACCAGGTGCAGATTTCTCGAAGGGGTCACCCTGGAGCCTGTGGACCTGTGACCATAGGTGAAGAGTCTGGGAGGTTGGGTCACCCTAGAAACTGTGGACGTGTGACCCCAGGTTCAGGATCTGACGAGAAGCTTCTCCCCAGAGACTGACATGTGACCCCAGGTGCGGGGTTTGCTTATGTGGGGTACCCTGCTAACTGTGGACGTGTGACCCCAGTTTCAGGGCCAGAGAGGATTGTTACCCTGGAAACTGTGGATGTGTGACCCCAAGCATAGCGTCTGGTAGGTGGGATCATACTGGAGACTGAGCAGTTTTGAACCCTGGTATAGAGTCTGGGATGTGGAGTCAGGCTAGAGACTGGATATGAGACCCCAAGTACATGGTTTGGGAAGGGGGTCACCCTGGAGATGGTGGAGATGTGACCCTAGGCGTAGGGTCTATGAGGGGGTTTACCATGGTGACTGTGGCCATGTGACCCCAGGTACATGGTCTAAAGTAGGGTGTCAGCCTGAAGACTCTGGACATGTTACCCCAGGTGCAGGTTCTGGAAGGAGGTCACCCTGGAGATTCTGGACGTCTTATTCCAGGTTCAGCCTCTGGGTACATGTGTCACCCTATAGACAGTGAAAATGTGACCCCAGGTGCAGGTTCAGGAAGGGGTCACCCTGGAGACTGTGAACATGTGATCCCAGGTGCATGGGGTGCATGCACTCCAGGTGCATGTGAGAGGTGTTTCCCTGGAGACAGTGGATGTGTGATCCCAGGCTCAGGATCTGGGAGGTGGGGTCACTTGGGGACTGTGGACATGTGACCCCACGTACAGGGTCTGGGAGGATGGTCAAGACTGTGGATATGTGACCCCAAATACAATGCCTGGGAGAGGTCACCCTTGGGACTGAAGACATGTGACTTCAGGTACAGGGTCTGGGAGTGTGTCCCGGGAAACTATGGACATGTGAACCCAAATGCAGGATTTGGTGGGGGGTCACATGGAAGATTTTTGATATGAGAACCCAGGTGCTGTGTTTGGGAGTCCTTGCCCTGGTCTGTGGATATGTGACTCCAGGTTCAGAGTCTGGCAGCAGTGTCACCCTGAAAACTGTGCATGTTTGACCCCAGGTGCAGTGTGTTTGGAGGTGGGTCACCTTGGAGACTGTCGACATGTGACTGCAGGTGCAGGGTCTGTAAGGGGTGCCACACCAGAGACTGCAGATATTTGACCCCAGGTACAAAGTCTGGGTGGAGGGTCACACTAGAGACTGTGGAAGTATGATCCCAGGTGCAGGGTCCACTTGAGACTGTGGACGTGTAACACCAGGTGCAGAATTGGGCAGGAGTGTCACCATGGATATTATGGAAGTGTGACCCCAGGTACAGAGTCTGGGAAAGGGCATCAGACTGGGGACTGTGGATGTGTGAACCAGACACAGGATCTGGGAAAGGGCATCAAGCTGGAGACTGTGGACATGTGAACCTAATTTAAGTGGGAGGATAGTCACAGTAGAGACTTTAGATATGTGACCTCAAGTGCAGTGCCTTGGAGAGGACACCCTGGGATTTGAAGATGTTTGATCTCAGGAAAAGGGTCTGGGAGGGTGTCAACCTGGAAACTGAACATGTGACACCAGGTGTAAGTCTTTTAGGAGTGGTTACCCTGGAGATTCTGGACGTGTGATCCCCGGTGCTCAGACTGGTGTGATGGGATCACCCTGAAGTCTATGGACGTGTGAGCACAGGTAAGGGGCCGGGGTGGGGGGTTACCCTGGAGACTATGGATGTGTGACCACAGCTAAAAGTTCTGATGAGGAGGGTTCACCCTGGAGCTTGTGGACGTGTAATCCCTGGTAAATGGTCTCAAAGTCAGGCTTACCCTGTAGACTGTGGACGTGTGACCTCATGTAAAGGGACAGGATAGGGGTCATGTAGGAGAGTTTGGGATATGTGAACCCATGTGCAGTGATTGGGAGTCCTCATCCTGAAGACAGTAGACATGTGACAGCAGATACAGTGTCTGGGCAGTGATGTCACCATAGAGACAGTGGAAGTATGACCCAGGTGCAGGTTCTGGAGGGGATCACCCTGGAGACTGTGGAAGTGTGACTCCAGATACAGAGTCTGGGGAAGTGGGGTCACCCTGGAGACTGGACATATGATCCCAGGTACAGGGTCTGGGAGGTGAGGTCTCTCAGGGACTGTGGATGTGTGGCCCCATGAGAAGAGTCTGGGGAGGGAGCTCATCTGAGAGACTGTGGACATATGTCCTCAGGGACCTGGTTAGGGAAGCGGGGTCACCCTGGAGATGGTGAACATGTTACCTCAGGTGCAGGGTCTGGGAGTGGTTTACCATGGAGACCTGAGAACCCATGTGCCAGGTCTGTGAGGTTTGGTCACTGTGGTCGTGATACCACAGTACAGGTGCAGGGAGGTTGGGTCACATGGAGAATGTGGACATGTGACTCTATGTACAAATCTGGGGAAGACTGTCCTTGGTGGGCTGTGGACATGTGACCCCAGATGCAAGTTGTGGCAGGGGGTGTCACAATGGAGACTGTGGACAAATGACCCCAGGTTCAGGGTCTGGGAGGGATGTCATCCTGGAGACTGTGGACTTGTGAATTCAGGTGCATGGTTTGGAGGGGGTTTACATAGGAGACTTTGGATATGTGAACCCCGTGCACTGTTTGGGAGTCCTCTTCCTGAAGACTGTGGTTGTGTGACCTCAGGTTCAGGGTCTGGTAGGGGTGTCACCATGGAGACTATGGGCATGTAACCCCAGGTAAAGGGTCTGGGAGGGGTTCACCCTGGAGACTGTGGATATGTGAGCCCAGGTGCAGGATTTGGGAAGTGGGATAACTCCTGGGATTGCTGACAGGTACCCCAGGTGCATGGTGTGGGTAAGAGTCACCTTGTAGACCATGGATTTGCAATACTAGATGCAGGGTCAGGAACGTGCTGTCACCCTGCAAACTGTGATCATATGACCCCAGGTACGGGGTCTGGAGGTGGGTTTATCCAGGAGACTGTTGACGTGTGACCCCAGGTAAAGTGTCTGGGGTGGTTTGCCACCCTGTAGACTCTAGACATATTACCAATGTGTAGGGTCTGGGAGGTGGTCACTGTGGAGACTGTGGATGTGTAGCCCCAGGCACAGGGTCTGGGAGGGGTAAACCCTGGGGACTGTGGACATGTGAGTCCAGGTGTAGGGACTCAGAAGTGGAGTCACCTTGAGACTGTGGACATGTGATCCCAGGTACATGGCCTGGGAGGAGGTCACCATGGAGACTGTGGATGACTCCAGGTACATGGCCTGGGTGGTGGGGTTACCCTGGACTGTGGACATGTGATCCCAGTTACTAGGTGTGGGAGGTGAGGTCACACTAGAGACTGTGGATGTGTGAACCCAGCACAATTTGTGGAGGTGTATCACTCTAGACACTGTGGAAATGTGACACCAGTTCCATGGTCTAGAGGATGTCACATTGAATATTGTAGACATGTGATTCCTGGTGCAGGGTTTGAGAAGTGGGGTCTCCCTGGAGACTGTGAATGTGGAACCCCACCTAATGGATGTTGGAGGCGGAGTCACACAGTAGACTGTAGACATGTGACCCAGGTACAGAGTCTGTGAGGTGGAGTCACCCTGGGGACTGTGGGCGTGTGACTAAAAGAGAAGGTTTTGATAAGGCAGCTGTCTCGGGAGACTCTGACGTGTGATCCAAGGTGAATGGTCTGGGAGGGGCTTACCATGGAGACTGTGGACTTGTGACTCCAGATACAAGGTCTAGGAGTTAGGGTTACCCTAAGACTGTGAATATGTGACCCTGGTGCACGGTCTGAAGATGGGCTTATCCTGGAAACTAGAGGTGTCACCCCATGTTTATGGTCTGGGTGTTTACCTTGGATACTGCAGATATTTGACCTCAGGGACAGGATCTGAAAGGGGGTCACCATGGATACTATGCACATGTGACCTCAGGTACAGGACTTGGGAGAGGTATCACCCAGGGGACTGTAGGAATATGACCCCAAGTGCAGGATCAGGAGCAGTCACCCTGGAGACTATTTAAGTGTGACTGTAGATACAGGGTTGGGAGGTGGGATCACCCTTCAGACTGTAGACATGTGACCCTGGTCCAGGGTCTGAGAGGATGTCACCCTGGAGCTTGTGGACTGCAGGTGCAGAATCTTGGAGGTGGGTCACCCTGGAGGTTTTGGACATGTAAACCCAGGTGAAGGGTGTGTGGAGGCACCTTGGAGACTGGAAGTTTGATCCCACGTACAGGGTCTGGGAGGGGGGGTTACCCAGGAGACTAGCCATACCCCAGGGTAGGTTCTGGGAGGGGTTCATCACAGAAACTGTGGACATGTGACCCCAGGTGTAGGGTCTGGGAGCCGGGTTTACTCTGGAAACTAGAAATGTAATGTCAGATACATGGTCTGGGAGGTGGGTTCACCCTGAAGACTGGATGAGTGACACCAGGGTCAGGGTCTTAGAGGTGGAGTCACTATGGAGACTGTGGACCTTTGACCCCAGATGTAGGTTCTTGGAGGTGGAGTCACTCTGTGGAGTGTGGACATGTTCAGGGACTTAAGAGTAGACATGTAACCCCAGCAATTGGGTGTTGGAGGTGGGGACACACAGTAGTACTTGGGGACATGTGACCCCAGGAACAGAGTCTGTGAGGTGGAGTCATTGTGAACATGTGACTAAACGTGCCAAATTTGGTGAGGGGGCTCTCCCTGAAGACTCTGATGTGTGATCCAAGGTGCATGGTCTGGAAGGGGGTCACCATGGAGACTGCGGACTTGTGACTTCAGGTATAGGGCCTAGGAGTTGGGATTACCCTACAGACGGTGGACATCCTCCTGGTAGAGGATCTGGAGGTGGGCTCATCCTGGAAACTGTAGAGATGTGACCCAATGTTCACGGTCTGGGGGGAGTTACACTGGATACTGCAGATATTTGACCCTAGGGAAAGAGTATGGGAGGGGGGTTCACCATGGAGACTATGCACACGGGATCCCAGGTACAGGACCTGGGAGAGCTGTCATCCACGGGACTGTAGAAATGTGACCCCAGGTGCAGGACCAGGAGCAGTCACACTGGAGACTGTTTAAGCGTGAGACAGGTGCAGGGTCTGGAAAGTGGGATCACCCTTCAGACTGTAGACCGTGACCCCAGTCCAGGGTTTGCGAAGATGTCACCCTGGAGCTTGTGGACGTGTGACTCAGATGCAGGACTGGGAGGGTTTCATCGTGGAGACTGTGGACATGTGACCCCAGGTGTAGGGTCTGGGAGGCGGGTTTACTCTGGAAACTGGAAATGTAATTCCAGGTACATGGTCTGGGAGGTGGGTTCACCCTGGAGACTGTGGACGAGTGACACCATGGTCAGGATCTTGGAGGTGAGGTCACCCTGGAGACTGTGGATGTTTGAACCCAGGTGTAAGGTCTGGGAGGTAGGGTAACTCTGAGGAGTGTGGAGGTGTAACCCCAGGTGCAGGGACATGAGAGGTTACTCACCCTGGAGTCAGTGACATCTGACCCCAGGTACATCATCTGGGAGGTGAGGTCAGCTGGAGATGGTATACGTGTTACCCTAGATGCAGGGTCTGTAAGGTAGGTCACACTGGAGACTGTGGACATGTGACATCAGGTGAAAGGTTTGTGAGTCTTACCCTGAAGACTGTGGACAGGTGATCCCAGGTGCTCAAAGAGGTGTGGTGAGTCACCCTGAAGTCTGTGGACATGTGACCACAGGTACAGGGTCTGGGGAGTGTGTCATCCTGAAGACTGTGGACTTGCGACCAGAGCTAAAAGTTTTGATGATGTGGGGTCACCCTAGAGACTGTGGTCATGTGGCCCAAAGTAAAAATTCTGGTGAGGTGGGGTCACCCTGGAGACTGTGTATGTGTGACCCCACATGTAGGTTCTGGGAGGGGAGGTTACCCTGGAAACTGGAAATGTGATCTCAGGTATAGGGTCTGGGAGGGGTGTCATCAAGGAGACTATGGACATGTGACCCCAGGTGAAGAGTCTGGAAAGGATTTACCCTGGAAACCGTGGACACGAGAAGCCAGGTGCAGGGTCTGGGAAGATGGTCATCCTGAAGACTGTGGTTGTGCTACCCCAGTACAGGATCAGGGAGGTTGGGTCACCCTGGAGAATGTGGACGTGTGACCCCATGTACAAAATCTGGGGGGTATTGTCACCCTGGAGACTGTGATTAGGTAACCACAGGTGCAGGGTCTGGTAGGTGGGTGTCACAATGAAGACAGTGGACGTATAACCTCAGGAGCAAGGTCTGGGAGGGTTGTCACCCTGGAAAATGTGCACGTTTGACCCCAGGTGCTGGTTGTATACAGACAGATCACGTTGGAGACTGTCGACATGTGACACCAGGTGCAGGTTCTGGGGAAGGAGCTCACCTGGGAGACTGTTAGACTTACGGCCCTAGGTACATGGTCTGGGATGTGGGATCATCCTGGAGATAATAAACATGTGACCCCAGGTGTAGGGTCTGAAAGGGGAGGTTCCCTGTTGACTGTGGTTGTAAGATCTAAGTACAGGGACAGGGAGGTTGGGTCACCCTGGAGAATGTGGATGTGACACCATGTACAAAATATGGAGAGTACTGTCACCTTGGATACTGTGGACATGTAACCCCAGGTACAGAGCCTGGGATGGAAGTCACGCTGGAGACTCTGGACATGTGACACCAGGTTCAGGATCTGGCCAGGGCTGTCACATAGCACTTTATGGAAGTGTGACCCCAGGTACAGGGCCTAGGAGGGTGTCACTTGGGAGGCTGAAGATATTTCTTCCCAGGTACAGGGTCTGGGAGAGGTGTCACCCTAAAGAGTGTGGACATGTGCCCCAGGTACAGGGTCTGAGAGGTAGGTTCACCCTGGACACTGGTCATGTGACCTCAAGTGCAGGTTCTGTGAGGTGGTGTCCCCCAGAGACTGTACATGTGACCCTAGATACAGGGTCTGGGAGGTGTGGTCCTCCTGAGGACTGTGGATGTGTGATTCAAAGTGCACAGTTTGGGGACAGGGCTCTCCCTTCAGACTGTGGACCTGTGATCCAAGGTGCATAGTATGGGAGGGGGTCACCATAGAGACTGTGGACTTGTGAATCCAGATATAGTGTGTAGGACTTGGGGTTACACTGCCAACTATGGACATGTGACCTCAGGTGCAGGGCTTGGAATGTGGGGTCACTATGGAGATTGTGCAGGTGTGACCCTAGGTATAGGATCTGGGGAGAAGTGTAATCCTAGAGATTTTGGAAATGTGACCCCAGGTGCAGGGTTGGGTGAGAGTCAACCTGGAAACAGTGGTTGCATGATCCCAGGTACATGGTCTATGAGGGAGTCACCATGGAGACTATGGACATGCAACTCCAGGTTTAGGCTCTGGGAAGTGATCCCCTAGGCCCAGGGTCGAAAGGAGGTCACCCTGGATACTGTGGACATGTGACCCCAGGCGCAAGGTATAGGAAGTGCCATCACCCTGGAGACTTTGGGTGTGGGAACCCAGGTGTTGGGTCTGTGAGGTGGGGTCTCCCTGGAGACTTAGTGCATGTGTCCCCCGTTTCAGGTTCTGGGAAGTGGGTTCATTTTGGCAACTGTGGACGTGTGACCCAAAGTGCAGTGTCTGGGGAAGAGGCTGACCCAGGAGACTGTGGACTTGTGACATGTGTATGGTCTGGGAGGGTGTAACCCAGGAGACTATGTACATGTGACTCCCGATGCAGAGAATGGGAGGTGGGGTCATCCTGGTGACTATGGATATGTGACCCCAGTTACTGGATCTTGGAGGTGAGGTCACCCTGAGGATTGTGGACATGTGACTAAAAATGCAGGATTTGGGAATAGGGTTCTCCCTGGATAAGGTGATTGTATAATCCCAGGTGAATGGTCTGGGAAGGGGTCACCATGGAGATTGTGGATGTTTGACACCAGATATATGGTTTGGGAGGTGGAGTTACCCTAAAATGTGGGACATGTGATCCTAGATCCTTGGTCTGGAGGTCGAGATCATCTTAGAGACTGTGCACATGTGACCCCAGGTACAGGGTCTGTGGAGGGGTGTCACCCAGGCCACTGTGGAAATGTGTCCCCAGGTCCAGGGTCAAAAGGGGGTCACCCTGGATACTGTGGACATATGACCCCAGGTGCAGGGTTTAGAAAGTGGGGTCACCCTGGTGTCTTTGGACATCCAACCCCAGATGCAGGGTCTGTGAGGTGGGCTATCCCTGGTTACTGTGTATACTTGTCCCCCAGTACAGATTCTGGGATATGAGGTCACCCTGGGGACTGTGCATGTGAGACAAAGTGTAGTGTCTGGGGAAGAGACTGACCCTGGAAAGTGTGGACATGTGTCCCAATGTATATGGTCTGGGAGGGGGCCACCATGGATACTGTGGACATGTGACCTCAGGTGCAGGGTTTGAAAAGTGGTGTCATTCTTGGGATTGTTGACAGGTTACTCTGGGTGCATGGTCTGGGTTAGAATCATCTTGGAGACTGTGGATATGTGACCCTAGGTGCAGGGTGTGGGAGGTGCTGTCACCTCGCACACTTTGGTCATCTGACCCAAGGTACAGTGCCTGGAGCTGGGCTCACCCATGAGACTGGGACGTGTGACCCCAGGTAAAGTGTCTGGATGTGGTTTACCACCCTGTAGACTCTGGACATGTTACCAATGAGCAGGATATGGGGGTGGGTCACCTGTAGGAGACAGGCCTACTCAAAGACCTGGCAAAAGAGTTAAGCAATCTTGCTGAGAGGACATGACTCAGCATGTCACTGCTAAAGGAATCCAAGAAGGAAAAAAAAAAAAAAAAACATCTTGAAAGCAGAATGTACACCTGGGGGTGGAAAGCCATCAACAGACTGTTCCTATCTTTGTCACTTGGGAGGCACATAAAGATTAACTAGGCCTTTGCACTTGAGGCAGAAAAACAGGGATAAAAAATGCTAAATATTTACTGCAGAGGATTATCATTGAAGGCCATATGGCCTGCTATGCTTCTGTAAGCATGTGCAAGCTAGTCTCAAAAAGTATAATAAAGCAGACATGAGAGATCAGTTTGGGCACCTTCATCTCATGGTGATGTTGGTCCCCTGGTCCCTGCTGGAACTTTCTTGAATGTTTTGCATTCTTTTGCCATGATGCACTTTCAGGAACCTGTGCTGCTGAGCTGGACTCAATGGTCACCATGGAGACTATGGATTGTAAGCCCAATTTCAGGGACTGGGAGGGGTAAACCTGGGGACCATGGACATGTGACCCCAGGTGTAGTGTCTCGTAGGTGGTGTCACTCGGACACTGCGGATGTGTGATCCCAGATGCATGGTCTGGGAGGAGGTCACCATGGAGACTGTGGACATATGACTCCATGTATAAGTTCTGGGAGGTGGGATTACCCTGGACTGTGAACATGTGATCCTTGTTACTCGGTCTGGGGGGTAGGGTCACAATGGAGACTCTGGGCATGTAAGCCCAGGTACAGTTTTTGCAGAGGAGTGTCATACTAGACAGTGTGGAAATACATTCCCAGGTCCAGGGTTGAGAGGGTGTCACACTGAATACTGTGGCCATGTGACCCTAGGTGCAGGGTCTGTAGAGGGGTGTCAGCCTGGACTCCAGACATGTTACCCAATGTGTAGGTTCTAGAAGTGGTTCTCCCTGGAGATTCTGGATGTGTGATTCCAGGTACATGATCCAGAGAGGTGTGTCACCCTATAGACTGTGATAATGTGATACAGGTACAGAATGGGGAGGGGGTCATCATGGAGACTGTGGAGGTGTGACCACAGGTGTGTTGTATGTGAAGTGTGGTGTCCCTGGAAAGAGTGGAGGTTTGACCTCAAGTAGAAGGTCTGGGGAACTGGGGTCAACCAGGAGACTGGACATGTGACCCCAGGTACAGGGTCTGGGAGTTGGGGTTACTTGGGGACTGTGGACATGTGACCACATGTGCAGATTCTGGGGAGGGTTCTCACCCGGGAGACTATGGACAAATGACCCCAGGTACATGACTGGGAGGTAGGGTCACGCTGGAGATTGTGGACATGTTCCCTCAGGTGCAGGGCATGGGAGGGTTTCACCCTGGAGACCATGGATGTGAGAACCCAGGTGAATGGTCTGAGAGTTGGGGTCACTCGGGGACTGTGGACGTCTGACCCCATGAACAGAGTCCTGGGAGGGTGCTGAACAAGGAGACAGTGGATATATAACACCAGGTACATGACTTGGAGATGGGGTCACCCTGGAGACTGTGGACATCCCCAAGATACCTGTCACAACTCGAGAGGAGCCTCAAGTGTCTCACCACAACTGGAGAAGAGCCCTGTGTTCTCCACCTCATCTTGAGATGAGGCCTAAATCCCCTGCTTCGTCTAGAAAGAAATTCTGACTTTGCCCATCAAGAGGAGGCCTGTCTCACTTATTGAAACTCGAGAGGAACCCGAGTTTCACGCCTCAAGTCAAAATGACAACGAGTTCCCCTCAACTTGAGAAAAGGCCTCATTCTCTTGCACCAACGCAAATGGAACCCCAAGGATCCCATTACAACCTGAATGGAGGTCTGACTCCCCTGTTGCACTTCTAGAAAAAGCCCCAGTTCCCCACCTCATCTAGACAGAAAGCCTGATAGCCTTTATACAACTTGAGAGGAAAGCAGAGTCCCATGCCTCAACAAGAGACGAGGCCTAACTCCCCTGTTGAAACTCGATAAGGACCCCAGATACCTCTCACAAGAATAGAGGAACACTGAGATTCCTGCCTCTACACAAGATGAGGCCCTATTCCCATGCAGTGACTCGAAGAAATCCCAAATGGCCCCTCACAACTTGTAAGGAGGCCTGACTTCCCTGAGGCAATATGATAGGTTCCCTGCAGTCCCCATCACAACTCAAGAGGAACCCAAAGCTTGCTGCTGCAACTCAAGAAACACCATGATGTTCTCCCCTCAATGCAAGATGAGTCCCATTTGCCCTGCTGTGACTCGAGAGCAATCCTGCATTCCGCCTCGCAAACCAAAAGGAAACTAGACTTCACTGAAGCAACAGGAGAGGTTCCCTGAGGTCCCCTGCAACTCGATAGGAATCTCAAGCTTCCCACCGCAACTCGAGAAAAACAATGAGATTGACTCCTCAACACGAGATGAGGTCATTTTCTCCTTCAGCGACTTGAGAGCAATCCTGAGTTCTGTCTTGAATTTTGAAAGGAAGCTTGACTCCCTTAATGCAAATCAAGAGGTTCCCTGATACCCTTCACAACTTGAAAGGAACCCCAAGTTTCCCTCCATAACTCGAGAAGAGCCCCATGTTCCCACATCTCCAGATGAGAGCTGATTCCCCAGCTTCCACTCCAGAGGAATCCCTACTTTCCCCTTGCAACACTAGAGGAGGCCTGTCTCACCGATTGAAACTCGAGAGGAACCCCACAGGTCCTGCTGCAAGTCGAAAGGACACCGAGTCCCCCCTCAACTAGAGATCCCTTGCACTGACTTTAATGGAACCCAAGTAACCCCTCACAACACGAAAGGATGTCTCACTCACCTGTTGCGCCTATAGAAGAAGCAGAAATTCCCTACCTGAACTCAACAGGAGGTTTGAAAACCGTTTTACAACTTGAAAGGAAAACTGAGTTCATGCCTCAACACGAGACTAGGCCTGATTCCCCTGGTGAAACTCGACAGGAACCCCGAGATCCCTGTCACAATTGGAGAGGAACCCTGAGTTTCCTGCCTCAATTAGAGATGAGGTGCTATTTCCCTGCAGATGCTGAAGAGGAATCCCTAGGAGTCCCTCACAACTTGAAAGTAGGCCTGACTTCCTGAGGCAGCATGAGAGATTCCCTGAGGTCCTCATCGCTACTCAAGAAACACCACTGGATTCCCCCCTCAATGTGAATTGAGGCCCGATTCCCCTGCAGGAACTCGAGAGCAATCCCACTCTCCATTTCACAACTCAAAATGAGACTTGACTTCCTTGAGGCAGCAGGTGAGGTTCCTTGAGTTCACCTTTAGAAATCTAGCCAAAGCTTCCCACTGCAACTCAAGAAAAACCACAAAATTCCCCCCAAAAGTGAGATGAGGACCTTTCCCCCTGCAGTGCCTTGAGAGCAATCCTGCATTCCCTTTTGAAACTCCAAAGGACTCTTGAATCCCTTTATGCAACTCAAGAGGTTCCCTGAGATACCCGTCACCACTTGAGAGGAACCCCAAGTTTCATGCCACAACTTGAGAAGATCCCCGTTTTCCTCACCCCATCTCGAGATTAGCACTGATTCTCCTGCTTCAACTCAGAGGAAGCCCAGCTTTCCGCTAGCACCTCAAGAAGAGGCCTGTCTTACCTATTGAAACCCGAGAGGAACTCCATGGTTCCTGCTGCAAGCTGAAAGGACACTGACTTCCCCATCAATCCAAGATAAAGTCTCATTCCCCTGAAAAGACACAAATGGAAACCCGAGTATCCCCTAACAACATGAAGGGAGGTCTGACTCCCCTGTTGCACCTCTACAAAAAGCCCAAGTTCCCTGCATCAATTCAACAAGAGGCCTGACACCCTTTTTCAAAATTGATTGAAAAGTGGAGTTTCATGCCTCAAAACAAGATGAACCCTGACTCCTCTGTTGAAACTCGATAGGAACACTGAGAACACTGTCACAACTAGAGAGGAACCCTGAGTTAACTGTCTCAAGTCGAGATGAGGCCCTATACCACTGCAGCAACTCGAGAGGAACACTGAAGACCCCTCACAAATTGAAAGGAGGCCTGAATTCCCTGAGGTCACCATTGCAACTGGAGAGGAACCCAAGGCTTCCAGATGCAACCACGAGATTCCCCTCTCAATGCAAGATGAGGCCTGCTTCCTCTGCAGTGACTCAAGAGCAATCCCATGAACCCACACACAACACAAAAGGAGACTTCACTTCCCTGAGGCAACACGAGAGGCTCTCTGAGGACCCAGTCACAACTTGAGAGCAACCCCAAGCTTCCTTTTTCAACTTGAGAAAAATCACAAAATTCGCCCCTGACCGCAAGATGAGGCCCATTTCCCCTGCAGTGCTACTACAGAAAATCTAAGTTTCCTCTCAAAATCTGAAAGGAGGCTTGACTCCCTTTATGCAACTCAAGAGGTTCCCCAAGAAACTCGAGCTACTCGAGGGAAATCCCGAGTTTCCCGCCCCAGCTCAAGAAGAGCCCTGTGTTCCCCACTTCATCTCGAGATGAGGGCCGATGAGGCATCCCAACTTTTCTCTCCCACCTCTAGAGTACTCCTGTCTCACCAATTGAAACTTTAGAGGAACCCCGTGGTTCTTGCTACAAATCAAAAGGACACCGAGTTTACTCTCAACTCGAGATAAGGACTGAATCTTGTGCACTGATTCAAATGGAACCCCGAATATTCCCTCATAACATGAAGGGAGGTCTGACTCCTCTGTTACACCTCTATAAAAAGCCCAAGTTCTCCATCTGAACTCGACAGGAGGCCTGACACCCCTTTTCCAACTCGAGAGGAAAGAGGAGTTCCATGCTGCAAAATGAGATGAGACCTGACTCCCCTGTTGAAACTCGATAGGAACCCGGATATCCCTGTCACAACTGCAGAGGAACACTGAGTTTCCTGCCTCAACTCAAAATGAGGCCCTATTCCCCTGCAGTGACTAGACAGGAATCCCAAGGTGCCTCTCAAAACTTGAAAGGTGGCCTGAATTTCCTGAGGCAACATGAGAGGTTCCCTGATGTCCCCACCACAACTCGAGAGGAACTTCAAGTTTCTCACCATAACTTGAGATGTTTCCCATGTTTTCCACCTCATCTCAAGATGAGGCCCAGTTCCCATGCTTCGTCTTGAGAGGCATTCAGACTTTTCCCTCGCACCTCAAGAGGAGGCATGTCTTATCTATTGAAACTCGAGAGGAACCCCGCGGTTCCTCCCTTAAGTCAAAAGGACATCGATTTCCCACTCAGCTCGAGATAAGGCCTCATTCTCCTGTGTCAACTCGAATGGAACCCGAAGTATCCCGTCACAACACAAAGGGAGAACTGACTCCCATGTTGCACCTCTAGAAAAAAGACCCAGTTCCCTCCCTAATCTCAAGAAAAAATCTGATACCCCTTTAACAACTTGATGGAAAGTAGAGTTCCATGCCACACCACAAGACGAGGCCTGACTCCCCTGTTGAAACACGATTGGAACCCCAAGGTCTCTAGCACAACTGGAGAGGAAACCTGAGTTTTCCCCCTCAACGTGAGATGAGACCCTATTCCACTGCAGTGAATTGAGAGGAATCACGAGGTGGCCCTTGTAACTCGAAAGGAGGCCTTACTTCCCTGAGGCAACATGAGAGGTTCCTGAGGTCCCCATCACAACTTGAGAGGAACCCCAAGCTTCCTGCTGCTACTTGAGAAACACCACTAGATTCACCCCGCAACGTGAGATGAGGTGCATTTCCCCTGCAGTGCCTTGAGAGGAATCCCAAATTACCCTCTTGAAAGTTGAAAGGAGGCTTGACTCCCTTTAAACAACTGAAGAGGTTCCCTGAGATACCCATTGCAACTTGAGAGGAATTCTGAGTTTCCCACCACAACTCAAGAAAAGCCACGAGTTCCCCACCTCATCTGGAGATTAGGGCCAATTCCCCTGCTTCGTCTTGATATGAATCCCAACTTTCCCCTCACACCTCAAGAGGAGGCCTGTCTCAATTACTGAAAATTGAGAGGAACTCCGCAGTTCCTGCTAGAAGTCAAAAGGACACTTCCACCTCAACTCAAGATGAGGCCTGATTCCCCGACTGAGGCACTGACTTGAATGGAACCTGGAGTGTCCCCTCACAACATGAAAGGAGGTCTGACACCACTGTTGCACCTGTAGAAAAAGCTCAAGTTCCTGGCGTCAACTGGAGAAGAGGCCCTATTCCCCTGCAGTGACCTGAGAGAAATCCCGAGGTGCCCCTTGCAACTTGAAAAGAGGCCTGAATTCCCTGAGACAACATGAGAGGTTCCCTGAGATCCTGACCACAACTTGAGAGGAACCCAAACGTTCCCACCGCAACTCAATAAACACCATGAGATTCCTCACTCAATGTGAGTTGAGACACAATTCACCTGCAGTGACTCGAGAGGAATCCGGCAATCCCACTTGCAACTTGAAAGGAGACTTGACTTCCCTGAGGCAAAATGTGAGGCTTCCTGAAGTCTCCATCGCAACCTGAGTGGAACTGCAATCTTCCAGCCGCAACTTGAGAAAAAGCACAAGATTCCACCCTCAATGTGAGATCAGGCCCTTTTCCCCTGCAGCACCTCAAGAGCAATCCCGAGTACCCTCCCAAAACTCGAAAGAAGGCTTGACTCCTCTTATGCAATTTAAGAGGTTCCCCAAGATATCCATCGCAACTCAAAAGGAATCCCGTGTCCCCCCCTCCCTTATTTCGAGGTGAGGGGTGATTCCCTGCTTCAACTCAAGAGGAATCCGGACTTTACCCTCACACCTCAAGAGGAGGCCTCTCTCACCTATTGAAACCTGAGAGAAACCCCGCTGTCCCTGCCGCAAATTGAAAGGACACCTCAATTTGAATTGAGTTCCCCTTCAACTCGAGATAAGCCCATATTCCCCTGCACTGACTCAAATTGAATCCTGAATATCCCCTCACAAGATGAAGGGAGGCTTGACTCCCCCTTTGCACCAAGTTCCCCACCTCAACTCAACAGAAGACCTGACACCACTTTTACAACTCGAGAGGAAAACTGAGTTCCATGCTTCAAAATGAGATGAGGCCTGATTACTCTGATGAAACTCGATAGGAACCCCAAGATCCTTATTGCAACTGGAGTGGAGACCTGAGATTTCCACCTCAACTGGAGATGAAGACTTATTCCCCTGCAGTGACTCGAGAGAAATTCTGAGGTGCCCCTTCAAACTTGAAAGGAGCCCTGACTTCCATGAGGCAACATGAGAAGTTCCCAGAGGTTCCCGTTGCAACTTGAGACAAACTCAAAGCTTCTGGCCACAACTTGAAAAACACAATGACATTCCCCCCTCAATACGAGATGAGGCCCGATTTCCCTGCAGTGACTTGAGAACACTCCAATGCACCTGCTTGCAACTAGACAGGAGACTTGAATTCCCTGAAGTAACATGAGAAGTTCCCTGAAGTCCCCATTGCAACTCAAGAGGAACCCCAAGCTTCTAGCCACAACATGAGAAAAACCACAGGATTCCCCCCTCAACACAAGATGAGGCCCGATTCCTCTGTAGTGACTCAAAAGCAACCCACTCACCCCCTCACACCTTGAAAGGGGACTTGACTTCCCAGAGGCAACACGAGATGTTCCCTGATGTCTCTGTCCCAACTTGAGAGGAACTCCAAGGTTCCCACTGCAACTCGATAAAAACCACGGGATTCCCCCCTTAATGCGAGATGAGGTACAATTCTCCTGCAGTGCCTGGAGTGCAATCCCCAGTCCCTTTTGAAACTTGAGGGGAGGAGTGACTCTTTTTATGCAATTCAAGAGGTTCCCCGAGATACCCATCATAACACAAGAGGAACCCTGAGTTTCCTGAAACAAACTTGAGAAAAAACACACGATTCCCCCCTCATATCGAAATGAGAACCATTTCCCCTGCAGTGCCTCTAGAGCAATCCGGAGGTAACTCTTGAAACTCAAATGGAGGCTTGACTCTCTTTATGCAACTCAAGAGTTTCCCTGAGATATCTGTCACAACTCGAGAGGAACTTGGAGTTTCCCACACAACTCGAGAAGAGCCTCATGTTCCTCACCTCATCTCAAGATGAAGGCCAATTCCCCTTCTTCAATTCGAGTGGAATTCTGACTTTCCCCTTGGACCTCAACAGTAGACCTGTCTCACCTACTGAAACCCTGCGTTTCCTGCTGCAAGTAGAAAGCACACCAAGATCCCCCTCAACTCGAGATAAGGCCTGATAGCCCTGCACTGACTTGAATGAAACCCTGAGTATGCCTTTACAATACGAAGCAAGGTCTGATTCCCTGCTGCACCTGTAGAAGAAGCCTAAAATCCTCAACTCAACTCTACAGGTGTCTGATACCCCTTTTACAACACGAAAGGAAAGCCGAGTTCCATGCCTCAACATGAGCCGAGGCCTGATTCCCCTCTTGAAACTTGATAGGAACCTGTGATCCTTGTTGCAACTGGAGAGGAGCCCTGAGTTTACCGCCTCAACTCAAGATGAGGTCCTATTACTCTGCTACGACTCGATAGGAGTCCCGGGTGGCCCCCACAACTTGAAAGGAGGCCTGACGTCCCTGAGGGAACATGAGAGTTTCCCTGAGGTTCTTGTCGGGACTCGAGATGAACCCAAAGCTTCCTGCTGCAACTCGAGAAACACCACGAGTTTCCACCCTCCCTGCGAGATGAGGCCTGATTCCCTGCAGTGACTCAAGAGCAATCCCACACTCTCCCTCGCAACTCAAAAGGAGACATGACTTCCCTGAGCAACACAAAAGGTTAGCTGAACTCCCGTTTGCAACTCAAGAGGAACCCAAGCTTCCCACCGCAACTTGAGAAAAATCACAAGATTCCTCCGTTAATGTGAGATGAGGCCCTTTTCCCCTGCACTGCCTCAAGAACAATCCCAAGCTTCAAAAGGAAGCTCGATTCCCTTTAGGCAACTCAAGAGTATCCCCAAGAACCCATCACCACTCAAGAGGAACCCCGAGTTTCCCAGCTCAACTTGAACTGAGGTCCTATTCCCTTGTTGTGTTTTGAGAGGAATCCTGAGGTGCCTCTTGCAACTTGAAAGGAGGCCTGCCTTCCCTGATGCAATATAAGAAGTCCCTGAGGTCACCATCACAAGGGGAGAGGAACCCAAAGATTCCACCCACAACTCGAGAAACACCACGAGATTTCCCCCCCTCCTTAATGCATGATATGGCCCCATTACAATGCAGTGACTCGAGTGCAATCCTGCCCTTCCCTCGCAACTCAAAAGGAGACTTGACTTCCCTGAGGCAACACGAGAGGTTTTCTGACGTCCCGGTCACAAGTTGAAAGGAACCTCAAGCGTCCCAAGGCAACTCAAGAAAAACCATGAGATTTCCCGCTCAACGTGAGATGAGGCCCTTTTCCCCTGCAACGCCTCAAGAGCAATCCTGAATTCTCTCTCAAAATTCAAAAGGAGGGCTTAAAATCATTTATGCAGCTCAAGAGCTTCTCCATGATTCTTGTCACCACTTGAGAGGAACCCCTAGTCTTCCGCCACAACTCGAGAAGTGCCTCATGTTCCCCACCTCATCTCGAGAAGAGGACCAATTCCCCTGCTTATACTCGTCGGAAACTCAACTTTCCCCTTGCACATCAAGAGGAGGCCTGTCTCACCAACTGAAACTCGAGAGGAACCCCGTGGTTCCTGGCAAAAGTAGAAAGGACATTGAGTCCCCCCTAAACTCAAGACAAGGCCTGATTCCCCTGCACTGATCGAATGGAACCCTGAGTATCCCCTCACAACATGAAGAGAGGTCTGACTCCCCTGTTGCACATGTAGAAAAAGCCCAAATTCCCCGCCTGAACTCAACAGGAGACCTGACACCCCTTTTACAACTTGAGAGGAAAGAGAAGTTATGTGCCTCAAAACGAGATGAGGGCTGACTCACTTGTTGAAACATGATAGGAACTCTGAGATCCCTGTGGCAATTGGAGAGCAACCCTGAGTTGCACACCTTAACTTGTGATGAGGCCCTATTCCACTGCAGCAACTCGAGAGGAATCCTGAGGTGTCCCTCACAACTCGAAAGGAGGCCTGGCTTTCCTGAGGAAATATGAGAGGCTCCCTGAGGTCCCTGTTGCAACTTGAGAAGAACTAAAAGCTTCCTGCTGAATCTCGAGAAACACCACGAGTTTTCCCCCAAAATGCAAGGTAAGGCACGATTCTCCTGCAGTGACTTGAGAGCAATCACGTGCACCCCTCACAACTTGAAAGCAGACTTGACTTCCCTGAGGCAAGAAGAGAGGTTCCTGAGATCCCTGTCACAACTCAAGAGAAACCCCAAGTTTCAGGCCACAATTCGAGAAAAACCATGAGATTCCCTCCCTCAACACGAGATGAGGCCCTTTTTCCCTGCATTGCCTCTAAAGCAATCCTGAGTTCTCTCTCGAACTTGAAAGGGGGATTGACTCCCTTTGTGCAGTTCAAGAGGTTCCTTGAGGTACCTGCCACCACTCAAGGGGAACTCCAAGTTTCCTGCCACAACTCAAGAAGAGCCTCGTGTCCCCCATCTCATCTTGAGATGAGGACTAATTCTCCTGCTTTGACTCAAGAGGAATACTGACTTTCCCCTAGCACCTTGAGAGGAGGCATGTCTCACCTAATGAAACTTGACTGGAACCCCACGGTTCCTGATGCAAATCGAAAGGACCTCAAGTTCTGCCTCAACACAAGACAAGGCCTGATTACCCTGAACCGATGCGAATGGAACCCGAATATCCTCTCACAACATGAAGGTAGATCTGATTCCCATGTTGAAACTCTAGAAAAAGCCCAAATTCCCCACCTGATGTGGACAGGAGGCCTGACACCCCTTTTACGACACGAAGGGCAAGTGGAGTTCTATACCTCAACATGAGCCGAGGCCTGACTCCCCTGATGAAACTCAATTGGAACCCCGAGATCCATGTTACAACTGGAGAGGTACCCTGAGTTTCCCACCTCAAGTCGAGATGAGGCCCTATTCCCCTGCAGCAAATTGTTAGAAATACTGCAGTGCTGCTCGCAACTTGAAAGACTTGACTTTCCTGAGGCAATATAAGAGGTTCCCTGAGGTCCCCGTCAAAACTCGAGATGAATCCAAAGCTATCCGCCGCAACTTGAGAAACAACATGAGATCCCCTCCTAAAGGTGAGGAGAGGCCCAATTCCCTGGAAGTGATTTGAGAACAATCCCGTGCTCCCTTTTGCAATTCGAAAGGAGACTTGACTTCCCTGAGGCAACACAAGAGGATTCCTGAGGTCTCCGTGGCAACTAGAGTGGAACCCCAAGCTTCCTGCTGAAACTCTAGAAACATCACGAGATTTCCCCCGATTGAGAGACAAGGCCTGATTTCCCTACAGTGACTCGAGAGCAATCCCCTACTCCTCCTCACAACACGAACGGAGACTTGACTTCTGTGAGGCATCACGAGACGTTCCCTGAGGTCCCTGTGACAACTCAAGAGGAACCCTAAAGTTCCCACCACAACTGTAGAAAATAAGAGATTCCCCCAACGCAATATGAAGCCCTCTTCCCCAGCAGCACCTCGAGAGTAATATTGTGTTCCCTCTCGAAACTCAAAATGAGGCTTGACTCCCATTATGCAACTCAAGATGTTCTCCAAAATACCCATCACCACTCAAGAGGAAGAGCCTCATGTCCCCCACCTCATCTTGAGATGAGGACCAATTCTCCTGCTTTGACTCGAGAGGAATATCGACTTTCCCCTAGCACCTTGAGAGGAGGCCTGTCCTCCTCTCAGATTTTCCTGCCACAACTTGAGAAGAGTCCCGTGTCCCCCACCTCATCTCAAGGTGAGAGCCGATTCCCCTGCTTCATCTCAAGAAGAATCCCGATGTTCCTCTCGCACATCAAGAGAAGGCCTGTCTCACCTATTGAAACTCTAGAGGAACCCTGAGGTTCGTGTTGCTAGTTGATAGGACAGCGACTTCCCACTCAACTCAAGAACCCCGCAGTTCCCAGCACAAGATGAAAGGACACTGAGTTCCCCCTCAATTCGAGATAAGACCTGATTCCCCTGCACCAACTTGATTGGAACTCCGAGTATCCCTTCACAACATGAAGGGAAGTCTGACACCCCTGTTGTACCTCAAGAAAAAGCCAAAATTCCCCACCTGAACTCGAAAGGAGGCCTGACATCCCTTTTACAGCTCAAAAGGAAACCGGAATTCCATGCCTCAACACGAGATGAGACTAGACTCCCCTGTGGAAACTAAATAGGAACCCCGAGATTCCTGTTGCAACTGCAGAGAAACCCTCAGTTTCCCACCTCAACTCGTGATGAGGTCATATTTTCTGGCAGCGACTCGAGAGGAATCTCAAGCACCCCTCAAAACTTGAAAGCAGACCTGACTTTCTGAGGCAACATGAGAGATTCCCTGCAGTCCCTGTGGCAACTCAAGAGCAACCCAAATCTTCCCACTACAAATCGAGAAACACCACGCAATTCCCCCCTCAACGTGAGATAAAGCTCTTTTCCCCTCTTGCCTTGATAGCAATCCCGTGTTTCATATTGAAATGTGAAAGGGGGCTTGATTCCCTTTATGCAACTCAAGGGGTTCCTCGAGATACCCATGCACCTCAAAAGGAACACCGAGTTTCCCACCACAACTCCAGAAGAGCCCCATATTCCCCTCCTCATGTCGAGATGAGGGCCGATTCCCCTGCTTTGACTTGAGAGGAATCCCGACATTCCCCTCGCATCTCAAAAGGAGGCCGGTCTCATCAAATGAAACTTGAGAGAAACCCCCCAGTACCTGCCACAAGACAAAAGGACACCAAGTTGATTGTCAACTCGAGATAAGGGCTGATTCCTCTGCACTGACTCATATGGAACCCCAATTACCTATTCACAACATGAAATGAGGTGTGACTTCCCTGTTGCATCTTTAGAAAAAGCCAAAGTTCCCAACTTCAACTTAACAGGAGGCCTGACACCCATTTTATAACTCCAGAGGAAAGCGGAGTTCCATGATTCAACACAAGATGAGGCCTGACTCCCCTGTTGAAAGTCAATAGAAACCCCGAGATCCCTGTTGCAACTCGAGAAGAACTATGAGTTTCCCACATCAACTTGAGATGAGGCTCTATTCCCCTGCAGTGACTAGAGAAGAATCCCAAGGCACCCTTCACAACTTGAAAGCAGACCTGACTTCCATGAGGAAACAGGAGAGATTTCCTGAGGTCCCCATTGCAGCTTGAGAGGAACTCAAAGCTTCCTGCAGCAACTCAAAAAAAAAAAAAAAACAAACCACGAGATGACCCCCTCAAAGCAAGACGAGGCCTGATTCCGCTGCAATGGCTTGAGCAACCCCATGCTTCCATCGCAACTCAAAAGGAGTTTGAGTTCCCTGAGGCAACACGAGAGGTTCCCTGAGGTCCTCATAGCAACTAGAGGAACCCAAATCTTCCTGCTGCAACTTGAGAAGCACCGTGACATTCCCCCTTCAGTGCCAGATGAGGCCCTTTTCCCCTGCAGCACCTAAAGAGTAATTCTGAGTTGCCTCTCAAAACTCAAAAGGAAGCTTGACTCCCTTTATGCAACTCAAGGAGTTCCCCAAGGTACCCTTCACAACTGGAGTTGAAACCTGAGTTTCCCATCTCAACTAGAGCTGAGGCCATAGTCCCAAACAGTGACTGGAGAGGAATCCTGAGGCGCTCCTCAAATGTCAAAAGTGATCTGATTTTCCTTAGGAAACAGGAGAGATTCACTGAGGTCCCTGTCACAAGCCTAGAGGAACCCAAAGCTTCATGTCACAACTGGAGAAACACCACAGATTCCCCCCTCAATGCGAGATGAGGCCCAATTCCCCTGTAGTGTCTCGAGCAATCTCTTGCTTCCCCTTGTAACTCGAAAGGAGACTTGACTTCCCTGTGGCAAAACGAGAGGCTCCCTGAGGTGCCATTACAACTCAAGATGAACCCCAAGTTTCCCATTGCAACTTGAGAAAGACCACAAGATTCCCCCCTTAACGTGCACTGAGGCCCTTTTCTCCTGCTGCACCTCAGGAACAATCCCGAGTTTCATTTTGAAATTTGATCAGAGGATTGACTCACCTTATGCAACTCAAGGGTTTCCCTGAAATAACTGTCGCAACTCAAGCGGAACCCTGAGTTTCCCACAACAAGTCGAGAAGAGCCCTGTGTTCTCCACCTCATCTCCAGATTAGGGCTGATTTCCCTGCTTCAACACCAGAGGAATGTCAAATTACCACCACACCTTAAGAGGTGGCCTGGCTCACCTATTGAAACTTGAGAGGAACCCTGCAGTTCATGCTTCAAGATGAAAGGACACCAAGTTCCCCCTCAACTCAAGATAAGGCCTGATGCCCCTGCATTGACTCAAACAGAACTCCGAGTATATCCTCACAACATGAAGAGAGGTCTCAGTCCCCTGTTGTACCTCTAGAAAAAGCCCAAGTTCCCTCCTGAACTCGACAGGAGACTAGACATCCCTTTCACAACTCAAGAGAAAAGCGGAGTTCCATGCCTCAACACGAGATGACTCATAAGTCATGACAACACGAGTCATGACTGACTCCCCTGTTGAAAGTCGATAGGAACCCTGAGATCCCTGTCGCACCTGGAGAGGAACCCTGAATATCCAGCCTCAACTCGAGATGAGTCCCTATTCCCGTGAAGTGACTCTAAAGGAATGCTGAGGTGCCCCTCACAAGCTGAAAGTAGGGGCTGATTGACATGAGGAAACATGAGAGGTTCTCTGAGGTCCCCATCACCATGCAAGAGGAACTCAAACTTCCAGCCACAACTAGAGAAACACCACAAGTTTCCCCCTCAATGCAAGATGAGTCCTGAATACACTGCAGTGACTCGAGTGCAATCCCGCGCTCCATCTCACTAGTTGAAAGGACACTTGACTTCCCTGAGGCAACAAGAGGGGTTACCTGAGGTCACCATTGCAACTCGAGTGGAACCCAAAGCTTCCCAAAGCAATTCGAGAAAAACCCACGGAATTCCCCCCTCAATCTGAGATGAGGCCTGATTCCCCTGCAGTGGCTCCATCAATCCCGTGCTTCCCATCACAAATCGAAAGGAGTTTGACTTCCATGAGGAAACACAAGAGGTTTCCTGAGGTCCCTGTAGCAACTAGAGAGGAACCCAAATCTTCCTGATACAACTCGAGAAACACCACGAGATTCCCCCTCAATGCCAGATGAGGCCCTTTCCCCTGCAATGCATAAAGAGCAATTCCAAGTTCTCTCTCAAAACTCGAAAAGCAGCTTGTTTCCCTTAATGCACCTCAAGGAGTTGTCCGAGATACTCTTCACAACTGGAGATGAAACCTGAGTTTCCCACATCAACTCAAGATGAGGCCCTATTCTCCTGCAGGGACTTGAGAGGAATCCTGAGGCACCCCTCGCAACTTGAAATGTGGCCTGATTTCCGTGAGGCAACATGAGAGGTCCCTGACGTCCCCAATGCAACTCGAGTGGAACACAGAGATTCCTGCCGCAACTCGAGGAACATCACAAGATTCTCCCCTCAATGCGAGTTGAGGCCGTTTTCCCCTGCAGCACCTAGAGGGCAATCCCTCACTCTCCCTTGCAACTCAAAAGGAGACTTGACTTCCCTGAGGCAACATGAGAGGTTTGCTGATGTTACCGTCGCAACTGGAGAGGAACCCCAAGCTTTCCATCACAACTCTAGAAAAACCACGAGATTCCCCCTTCAACGTTAGTGAGGCCCCTTTCCTCTACAGAGCCTCAACAGCAATCCCGAGTTGCCTCATGTGACTCGAAAGGAGGCTTGACTCCCGTTATGAAACTCAAGGGGTTCCCTGAGATACCCCTCAAGGGGTTCCCAGTCAAAACTCGAGAAGAACCCTGAGTTTCTCATCACAACTCGAGAAGAGCCCTGTGTTCCCCACGTCATCTCAAGATGAGGGTTGATTCCCCTGCTTCAACTCTAGAGGAATCCCGACTTTTCCCTCTCACCACAAGAGGAGGCCTGTCTCACCTTTTGAAACTCGAGAGGAACCCTGCAATTCCTGCCACAGGTAGAAAGGACACCGAGTTCCCCCTCAACTAGAGATAAGGCCTGATTCCCCTGCATCAACTCGAATTGAATCCCAAGTATCCATTCACAATACAAAGGGAGGTCTGAGGCCCCTGTTGAACCTCTAGTAAAAGCCTAAGTTCCCCATCTGAACTCGACAGGAGCCCTGACACCCCTTTACAACTCGAGAGGAAAGCAGAGTTTCATGCTACAACATAGGACGAGGCCAGACTCCCCTGTGGAAACTCCATAGGAACTCCGAGATTCTTGTTGCAACTGGAGAGGAACCCTGAGTTTCAGCCTCAACTCGAAACGAGGCCCTATTCCCCTGCACCATCTGGAGAGGAATCCCAAGGATGACCCTCACAAATCAAAAGGATACCTGACTTCCCTGAGGCAATATGAGAGGTTCTCTAAGAACCCCGTTGCAACTGGACAGGAACACAACCTTCCTGCTGCAACTCGAGAAAAACCATGAGATTTCCCCTTCATGGTGAGATAAGAACCAATTTTTCTGCAGTGACTCAAGAGCAATCCCATGCTCCCACTCACAACTTGAAAGTAGACTTGACTTTCCTGAGGCAACATGAGAGGTTACCTTAGTTTGCCGTTGCAACTCAAGAGTAACCCAAAGCTTTCTGCTGAACTCGAGAAACACCTAGAGATTCCCTCCTGAACGTGAGATGAGGCTCTTTTTCCCTGAAGTGCCTTGAGAGCAATCCCGAGTTTCTCTTGAAACTTGAAAGGAGGCTTGACTCCCTTTATACATCCCTAGAGGTTCCCCAAGATACCCACACACCTTGAGAGGAAACCTGAGTTTCCCACCACAACTCTAGAAGAGCCCCATAGTCCCCACCTCATCTCGAGATGAGGGCCGATCCCCCTACTTTGACTTGAGAAGAATCTCAGTGTTCCCCTCGCAACTCAAGAGGAGGCCTGTCTCACCTACTGAAACTCAAAAGGAACTCTGAGGTTCGAGCTGGAATTCGAAAGTACACTGAGTTCCCCTGAACTCAAGATAACTCCTGATTCCCCTGCACTGACACAAATGGAAACCCAAGTATCCCCTCACAACACGAAGGGAGGTCTAACTCCGTTGTTATATATCTAGAATAATCCCAAGTTCCCCACCTGAACTTGAAAGGAGGGCTGTCACCACTTTCACAACATGAGAGGAAAGCAGAGTTCCATTCATCCACATGAGACGAGTACAGATTCTCCTGTTGAAACTCAATAGGAAATCTGAGATTCCTGTCGCAACTGGCTAGAAGCCCAGAGTTTCCCGTCTCAGCTCGAGATGAGGCCCTATTCCCCTGCAGGGGCTCCAGAGGAATTTTGAGGCACCCCTTGCAACTTAAAAGGTGGCCTGATTTCCCTGAGGCAACATGAGATCCCTGACGTCCCCAGCGCAACAACTCGAGGGGAACACAAAGCTTCCTGCTGCAATTCAAGAAACATCAGGAGGTTAATTCCTTCATTGTAAGTTGAGGCCATTTCCCCCAGCAGCGCCTTGAGGGCAATCTCTCCCTCCCCCTTCCAACTCAAAAGGAAACTTGACTTCCCTGAGCCAACACAAGAGGTTCCTTGATGTTACCGTCGCAACTGGAGAGGAACACCAAGCTTTCCATCGCAACTGTAGAAAAACCACGAGATTCCCCCCTCAACACGAGATGAGGCCCTTTTCCCCTGCAGATCCCCGAGAGCAATCCAGGGTTGCTTCATGTTATGCAAAAAAAAGCTTGACACCCTTTATTCAACTCAAGGCATTCCACGAGATACCAGTCAAAACTCGAGAAGAACCCTGAGTTTCTCATCACAACTCGACAAGAGCCCCATGTTCTCCATGTCATCTCAAGATGAGGGCCAATTCCCCTGCTTCAACTCTAGAGGAATCCCAACTTTTCCCTCGCACCACAAAAGGAGGCCTGTCTCACCTTTTGAAACTCGAGAGGAACCCTACGATTCCTGCCACAAGTAGAAAGGACACCAAGTTCCCACTCAACTCGAGATAAAGCCTGATTCCCCTGCACCAATTCAAATTGAACCCCAAGTATCCACTCACAATAGGAATTGAGGACTGACTCCCGTGTTGCACCTATAGAAAAAGCCAAAGTACACCCCGCCTGAACTCGACAGGAGCCCTGACACCCCTTTTACAACTCGAGAGGAAAGCAGAGATTCATGCCTCAATTTGAGACAAGGCCAGACTCCCCTGTGGAAACTCCATAGGAACCCCAAGATCCCTGTTACAACTGGATAGGAACCCTGAGTTTTAGCCTCAACTTGAAGTGAGGCCCTATTCCTCTGCACTGTCTGGAGAGGAATCCTAAGGATGACCCTCACAAATCGAAAGGATACCTGACTTCCCTAAGGCAATATGAGAGGTTCCCTAAGAACCCCATTGCAACTGGACAGGAACACAACCTTCCTGTTACAACTCGAGAAAAACCACGAGATTCCCCCTTCAATGTGAGATGAGTCACAATTTTTCTGCAGTGACTGGAGAGCAATCCCATGCTCCTGCTCACAACTTGAAAGGAGATTTGACTTTCCTGAGGCAACACAAGAGATTCGCTTAGTTCCCCATCACAATTTGAGAGGAACACCAAGCTTCCTGCTGCAACTCTAGAAAAATCACGAGATTCCCCCCTCAGTGCGTGATGAGGCCCTTTTCCCCTGCACAGCCTCAAGAGCAATCCCGAGTTGCCTCCTGTAACTCAAAAGCAGACTTGATTTCCTTTATGCAACTCAAGGGGTTCCATGAGATACCAGTTGAACTCTAGAAGAAACCTGAGTTTCCAGTCACAACTCAAGAAGAGTCCCATGTTCCCCATCTCATCTTGAGATGAGGGCCAATTCCCCAGCTTCAACTCAAGATTAATTCTGACTTTCCCCTCGCATCTCAACAGAGGGCCTGTCTCACCTTTTGAAAGTCCAGAGGAACCCTGCAGTTCCTTTTGCAAGTAGAAAGGACACCGAGTTCCCACTCAACTTGAGATAAGGCCTGATTCCCCAGCAATGACTCGAATGGAACTCTGTGTATCACCTCACAATACGAAGGGAGGTCTGACTCCCCAGTTGCACCTCTAGAGAAAGCTCAAGTTCCCCCTCTGAGCTCGACAGGAGGCCTGACACTCCTTTTACAACTTGAGAGGAAAACAGAGGTCCATGCCTCAACACAAGATGAGGCCTGACACCCCTGTTGAAATTCGATGGGAATCCCAGGATCCCTGTCTCAATTGGAAAGGAACCCTGAGTTTCTGGCCTCAACTCGAGATGAGGCCCTATTCTCCTGCAGTGACTTGAGGCTGCAGGAATGCATCTGAAGGAGCCAGGTGCCATGCTGGGGTCACCTGGCCGAGGGCACCTGGCATATCCCATGGGCTCCTGGTGAGGAGTGCCGGGCCAGCCCCTGCATTGCCGAATGTCAAAGTTGGGAGCAAAGCTAGCTCTGGCAAGAGGAAGGAAACAGTCACAGGATGATTTTGCAAGCAGTTGCTGCACAGCCCTGGGTTAGGGCTCCCTGGGAGAAAATGTCAGTTTTGCCCCCTAGGCCTAGGATCCAGGTGGGCGCCCAGGGTGTTCTGCCCATAGGATTGGAGCCCGGTGTAGACAGACCTAGGCTCACGAGCTCTCTCTTGCAGAGAAAACATGACAGAACAGTCGTGTGGAGGTTGCCTTGATGTTTCCCGGGAGTTTTGGCGACCTCCTTGGGTGCAGGCCCTCAACAACCATTGTCACCAAAAAATGACCTCCCAGCCAGCACTTCCCAGCCATGTGTGATACTCAGCCTGCAGGCGGCTGGGGATGCTATCTTCTTTGAAGGCAGGAAAGGCAGCCCCCAAAAGTGGGTTTTCAGGCCTCTATAGCACAGCAAGTGTGTGGCTTCTCAGACGCCAAACCCCTGGGCCTGCTCCCAGGGCCTCAAATCTCGAGTCAGGGTCATATGTCTGCCTGCACAATATGAGACTTGAAAACACAATCCTAAGTCACTGAAGTCCTGCCCATGGAAAAGGAGGCTGCAGGAGTGCATCTCAGGAGGCGCCTGACGGGGTCACCTGGCCAATGGCACCTGTCACCTCCCATGGACACCAGATGATGAGTGATGGGCCAGCCCCTGGCTAGGCAAAGGCCGAAGTTAGGATCAAAGCTAGCTCTGACAGAAGGAAGTAAGCAGCAATGGGAAGCCTTTGCAAGCAGTTGCTGGGCTGACCTGCGTTAAGCCTTCCCAGAATAAAAATGCCAGTTTTTGCCCCTAGGGCCAGAATCCAGGTGGGCGCCCAGGGTGTTCTCCCCCAGGATATATTCACAGTGTAGACAGGCCTAGGCTCACAAGCTCTCTCCTGCAGAGCAAACATGATGGAACATCCTTATGGTGGTTGACTGGACGTTCTCTGGGAGTGTGGGAGCCCTCCCTGGGTGTGTGACCTCACTGGCCATTGCCATTGAAAAATGACCTCCCAGCCAGTGATGACTCTCAGCCCGCCAGCAGCTGCAGATGTAATTGTCCTTTGTGGCAGGAAAGACAGCCCCAAAAAGTGGATTTTCAGGCTTCTAGTGCACAGCCAGCATGTGGTTCCTCAGACGGCAGACCTCCAGGCGTGCTACAAGGGCCTCAATTCCCAAAACTGGTCCGTATGTTGCCTGCACTCTGCGAGCTTTGTAAAGACATTCCTAGGACAATGTGGTCCAGCACATAGGGAAGAAGGCTGCAGAAGTGCACCTGAGGGGGCCAGGTGCCATGCCGGGGTCACCTGGCTAAGGGCACCTGGCACCACCCTTAGACCCAAGCAAGGGGTGTTAGGCCAGCCCTTGGCTTGCCCAATCCTGAAGTGGGGAACAACACTAGCTCTGGCACAAGGAAACAAAGAGCAATGTGAGGCCTTTGCAAGCAGTTGCTGGGCTGCCCTGCCTTAGGGCTCCCTGGGAGAAATATACCAGTGGGGACCCCTAGGCATGGGATCCAGGTGAGCACACAGGGTGTTCTCCCCGCAGGATCCAAACCCCATGTAGACAGATCTAGGCTCTCGAGTTCCCTCCTGCAGAGAAAACATGACGGAACAGCCATGTGGAGGTTGCCTGTACATTCCCTGGAAGGGTGAGAGCCCTCCCTGGGTGCAGGGCCACAGGGGCCATTGCCACTGCAAAATGACCTCCCAGCCAGTGCTTCCTAGCCTGGAAGTTCATCAGCCCACAGGCGTCTGGGGATGCTATTGACCTTGGAGGCAGGAAAGGCAGCCACAGAGACTGGGTTTTAAGGCCTCTATTGCACAGCCAGTATGTGGCTCCTCAGATGCCCAGACCTCCAGGCTTGCTCCCAGGGTCTCAATTTCTGAGTCAGGGCCGGGTGTCTGTCTGACTCTGCGAGCCTTGCAAACACATTCCTAGGTCAGCATGGTCATGCCCATGGTTGAGGAGGCTGCAGGAGTGCATTTGAGAGGGCCAGGTGCCATGCTGGGGTCATCTGGCCAAGGGCACCTGTCACCTCCCATGGGCCCCTAGCGAGGGGTGTTGGGCCAGTCCCTTGCATGCCCAATGCCGGAGTGGGAAGCAAAACTAGCTCTGGCAAAACAAGCAAACAGGCACAGAAGCCCTTTGCAAGCAGTTGATGGGCCACCCTGTGTTAGGGCTCCCCAGGCGAAAAATGCCATTTGGGACCTCTAGGCTCGGGCTTCAGGTGGGTGCCCAGGGTGTTCTGCCTGCAGGAGCCAAGCATGGTGCAGACTGGCCTAGGCTCGTGAGCTTGCTCCTGCAGAGCAAGCATGATGGAACAGCCGTGTGCAGGTTGCCTGGACATTCCCTGGTATTGTGGGAGTCCTCCCTGTGCACAGGGCCCCAGGGGCCATTTCCACCAAAAAAAAAAAAAAAACCTCAAAGCCAGGGCTTACCAGCTGGTGGGTGGGGGGCATGTCTCTCAGCCCACAGGTGGCTGGGGACATTATCATCTATGGAGGCAGGTAAAGCAGCCCCAGAGAATGGGCTTTCAGGCCTCTAGTGGGCAGCCAATGTGTGGCTCCTCAGACGCCAGACCTCTGGACCTCCTCCCAGGGCATCAATTCCCGATTAAGGGCCAGATGTCTGACTGCACTCTGTGAACCTTGCAAACACATTCCTATATCAGGGTGGTCCTGTCATTGGGTGAGGAGGCTGCAGGAGTGCATCTGAGGGGGCCAGGTGCAATGCCAGGGTCATTGGGCCGAGGGCACTTGGCACTTCCATGTGCCCCAGTGAAGGATTGAGGGCCATCCCCTGGCATGCCCAATACTGCAGCGGAGAGCAAGGTAGCAAGGACAAACTTTTTTGTCCCTCTACATTCCTTAGGATTATATAACAATAATATATCCTGCTTGAGGTCAGTCTCTGGAAAAATCCTTCTGGCTAATCCTATTATCTTCCACAGCCTTGTCTAACTCAGTGAAACCAAGCCATGTCTGCAGGGCAACCCAAGACGGGCAGGTCATGGTGTAGAGGGCTGACAGAATGTGGTCCACTGGAAAAGGGAATGGCAAGCCACTTCAGTATTCTTGCCTTGAGAACCCCATGAACAGTATGAACAGGCAAAATGATAGGATACCAAAAGAGGAACTCCCCAGGTCATTAGGTGCCCAATATGCTACTGGAGATCAGTGGAGAAATCAGTCCAGAAACAATGAAGGGATGGAGCCAAAGTGGAAACAATACCCAGTTGTGCATGTGACTGGTGATAGGAACAAGATCCAATGCTGTAAAGAGCAATACTGCATAGGAACCTGGAATGTCAGGTCCATGAATCAAGGCAAATTGGAAGTAGTCAAACAAGAGATGACAAGGGTGAACGTCGACATTCTAGGAATCAGCGAACTAAAATGGACTGGAATGGGTGAATTTAACTCAGATGACCATTATATCTACTACTGCGGGCAGGAATCCCTCAGAAGAAATGGAGTAGCCATCATGGTCAACAAAAGATGTCCATCTAGTCATGGCTATGTTTTTTTCAGTGGTCATGTATAGATGTGAGAGTTGGACTGTGAAGAAAACTGAGGGCCGAAGAATTGATGCTTTTGAACTGTGGTGTTGGAGAAGACTCTTGAGAGTCCCGTGGACTGCAAGGTGATCCAACCAGTCCATTCTAAAGGAGATCAGTCCTGGATGTTTATTGGAAGCACTGATGTTGAAGCTAAAGCTCCAATACTTTGGCCACCTCATGAGAAGAGTTGACTCACTGGAAAAGACTTTGATGCTGGGAGGGATTGGAGGCA
This sequence comes from Cephalophus harveyi, assembly GCA_006410635.1. NCBI lineage: Eukaryota > Metazoa > Chordata > Mammalia > Artiodactyla > Bovidae > Cephalophus > Cephalophus harveyi. The sequence goes on along the minus strand of SJYT01029250.1, from coordinate 84,889 downwards.
GGAGGAGAAGGAGACGACCGAGGATGAGATGGCTGGATGGCATCACTGACTCGATGGACGTGAGTTTGGGTGAACTCCGGGAGATGGTGATGGACAGGGAGGCCTGGCGTGCTGCGATTCATGGGGTCGCAAAGAGTCGGACACGACTGAGCAAATGAACTGAACTGATATATGGTTTATTTTTATTTATTTATACTGGCAAATTAAAGCATATGAGAAAAGAAAAAAAATTCTCTCTTTGCCTTTGTCCACATTGAGCTGGTGGTATCAACTATTAAAATGTTTTTCCATTTTGGTATGTACATAAACATAGCTCGATATCTGACAGAAACATTGAAGTATCTTACAGTATGGCCCGTTCATTATAACAAAACATTAAAATGTCAACATATTTGTAGCATGAAAATATTTGAAAAGTATTAATACATAAAAGGATAAATTTTAAAAAATATATTTAGCTAAATATAGCCCAATGTATTTGTCAAGTTCTGTATCTAACATTATGGTTGTTAAGCAAAAAAAGTGATACAATTTTTAATTTTACATAAAAATTACACTTCAAATATCCTGATTTATATAATTCTAATTATATATCCTGAAGAATGTAATTCTCCAAAATTCTAGGCTGATTATTGTTTTTCTCTTCTGATGTGCATGTGTTGTATCTTAGTTGAGATAAGCCTGGTTGATCCTGCCTTGAAAGAAAGATGCCCACAAGAAGTGGCAGGTGAAGTAGGTGGAGCTGTCTGGCAGGCGGGCTACAGACGTGTCAGAAAAGATCCAGACAACTGCACTCTGATTGCTGAAATGGGAGACAGACCAAACGCAGGTTGGGTTCTGCTGTCTGTTTTCCCTCCAGCATCATGGTCACTGGAAGCACCACAGGTGAATCGGATAGGGTCTCCTGTGACATGCAGGTAGCTGCGGGTCAGGCCGTGACATCCCCTCGCTCCTGGGGTATCCCCTTCCTACTGTTCTCAGCTTTGTCAGGAAACCACCTCACTCCTTGTTTGTCAATGCCACAATTATCTACCTGCTTTGTGCTTCTCATTTTATATTCTAAGTGCCAAAGACTGAAGGTGGACAAATGAAAAAACTCCCCTGGCTGCAAATCAAACTGTTATTCAGTTCAGTGGCTCAGCCGTGTCCGATTGTTTGTGACCAGCATGCCAGGCTTCCCTGTCCATCACCAACACCCAGAGCTTGCTCAAACTCATGTCCATTGAGTTGGTGATGCCATCCAACCATCTCATTCTTGGTTGTCCCCTTCTCCTCCTGCCTTCAATCTTTCCCAGCATCAAGGTCTTTTCAAATGAGTCAGCTCTTCGCATCAGATGGCCAAAGTATTGGAGTTTCAGTGTCAGTCCTTCTAATGAATATTCAGGACTGATTTCCTTTAGGGTTGACTGGTTGGATCTCCTTGCAGTCCAAGGGACTTTCAAGACTCTTCTCCAACACCACAGTTCAAAAGCATCAGCTCTTTGGCACTCAGTTTTCTTTCTGGTCCAACTCTCATATCCATACATGACTACTGGAAAAGTCATAACTTTGACTATATGGACCTTGGTTGGCAAAGTAGTGTCTCTGCTTTTTAATATAATGTCTAGGTTTGTCATAGGTTTTCTTCCAAGGAGCAAGTGTCTTTTAATTTCATGGCTGCAGTCACCATCTTCAGTGATTTTGGAGCCCAAGAAAATAACATCCCTCACTGTTTCCATTGTTTCCCCATGTATTTGCCTTGAAGTGATGGGACCAGATGCCATGACCTTAGTTTTTTGAATGTTGAGTTTTCAGTCAGCTTTTTCACTCTCCTCTTTCACTTCATGAAGAGGCTCTTTCATTCCTCTTTATTTTCTGCCGTAAGGGTGGTGTCACCTGCATATCTGAGGTTATTGATATTTTAGAGACACAGATTAATACTGAACCAGGTCAGGCCAATGTCATTGCACAATAACTCTGCGGAGCTCCTCGGGAGCAGAAGGCTGCACAGAAGACGCACTCCTGACCCTAGTCTTCCTGGTCCACAAAACGCAAAACTCACACATCCCTTCCTCCCAAATAGCCCAGTTCAAAGGGATTACAGATTTTCTGGTCTAAGTGAAAATATAGAAAAGGTAAAATCTGAGTTTTTCTAATGCTGTAACTGAAAATTAAATCCTATTTCAGGCTTCCAAAAGTTCAATGGCAAAACACTTTGGATTATTTTCAGATCAACTCATAAATATTTATATTGATGCCAAAATTCATTCCTGGAGTTGCCCCCGGAAAGTGGTATGTGGTGTGTCCAGGCCTACATAATTTATCAGTTATTCCATCTGTACTCCTTCCATCTCCTTTGGGTTTGTTTTGCTGCTCAATATTCAGTCAAAAGAATATAATTTGGTAAAACAGGCCCATTTGAAAGAAATGCCTATACAGAATTTTTCATCGAGAAATCCCTGTTCATTTGTTAAGCTGTTTCATCTCTTTCTCTCTCTCTCCCTCTTTCTCTTTCTCTCTCTCTTTCACACACACACACACATATGCACACACACCATGGTCTATTTCCTTCTGGAAATGTCTACTAAAGGTCTGCTCTGCATGAGGAGACACTTATTCCCATGGCACACGTAAAGATGTTCAGGTCGTACATTCTGACAAGGAAGAGGCCTCCTGTGCACACCACAAAGACCATGGCAATGTGTGCCAGGGCCCACAAAACCAGCACAGGCAGCTCAGAGTAAGTAAGTAGTTCGGAGTAGACTTGTCCCAGATGGCGGCCATGCAGAAGTTGTTCACCATCAGACAGGCGGCCAGGACCTGGTGGAGCCACATCATGGGGCGTGCTCTGACAGAACAGTTCAGAGAACATTCCAACCAAAATCCCTATTCAGATTGGTCAGCCTGATTTAAAAACACAGCTGCTCAAAGGAGGTAAATGGAGCTTTGAATTCCAGCCATCACACCTCCTCGTGGACAGATCGTGTCTGGCCAGCTCCACCCCACATCCTGTGCAGAGTCTGAATTCCTCTGCTACCCAATGAAGAGGCAATGTGGCAAGACGTGAGTTAGCCGACTCACACCACTGCAGCGCCTTGTGACAGAAAATGAAACACTTCCATTTTTCTACAGTGAAGCACTAGCTCCTCTCACTCCTGTGTCTCTCCCACCAGCCCATGACTTGCTGGCGGGGAGGGCAATGCATGTTTACTACCACACCACGCATCACTCATGTGCTCACAGGATGCTTGCCTAATGAATGCCCAGTGGGCATGGAGTGATTCTGTCACCACCTCCACGTAACCCTGCCACCCAGCACTAAGTTCTCATCGCTCTGTAGAGACGCGTTTCTCCTCCAAGTGAATTCCATTACTCAGGTTGCATAGAATCCCTGTCATTCATGGGGGGATATAATCTGCATATCTTTACTGATGGTTAAAATGGTCCCTTATCTGGAACCGAATGGATACAGGAAGAGAAGTGTTACCCAGGCAACGGAGCTGCTTTGTTTGAATGGCTTTCTTTATTATCACAATGGAAGTTGAAAGATACAATGTTGTGTAAATTACTGAGTTCACATAAAAAAGTGTAACGATAGAATGAGGAAAAAGCTACCACTTTTAAGTGAAAGAATATTTCTGGACTTCTTTCATAGTTGTTTGGATTGTATAATCCATTTATGTTCATTAAAAATTATTAACACCCTTGAATAAATTCAGGAGTTTATCACAGTACACATATTCAGTCTGATGTTTATTTTTTTATTTGTTCATTTTCCATGTCTCCTTTTGAAATGTGAGCATCTTGAGAGAAGAAGCCTTGCTGATCTTGTTCACAGAGGCTAACTCCTATTCTAGGAATTCAGAAAACAAAAAATAACAGGGAAATAAATTTTGAGACTGACTCTCTGCCACTAGGAAGCATGGAGGTCCTTTTGTCCCATAAAAACAAATTTTACATTTGTAACTGCATCATTTCATATAAAAATAAAAAACTTTTAAGAAATACTTATCTTTTTTATTTTTAAAATTATTTATTTATTTTTTTTATTTTAATTGGAGGCTAATTACTTTACAATATTGTGGTGGTTTTTGCCATACATTGATATGAATCAGCCACAGGCATACATGTGTTCCCTATCCAGACCCACCCTCCCACCTCCCTCCCCATCCCTCAGGGTCATCCCAGTGCACCAGCCCTGAGCACCCTGCCTCATGCATCAAACCTGGATTGGCGATCTAGTTCACATATGATAGTATACATGTTTTCAATGCTGTTCTCTCAAATCATCCCACCCTCGCCTTCTCCAACAGAGTCCAACAGTCTGTTCTTTACATCTGTGTTTCTTTTGCTGTCTCACATATAGGGTCATCATTACCATCTTTCTAAATTCCATATATATGAGTTAATATACTGTATTGGTGTTTTTCTTTCTGACTTACTTTGCTCTGTATAATAGGCTCCAGGAGACAGAATCTCACCACTCATTTCATTGATAATTATGTTGTTTTTGTTAGAATTGTTTTGAAAAGTATTAATGCAGAGCCATTCTGAAATCAAACTGCTTGGCTTGGCGCTCTAGCTGAGACTGATGACTGACAGCTCATTGGTGGGATGAAGTAAAAGACCACTGGCTCCACGGTGATGCTCTCAGAATGGAGAGAGTCAACAGATACGGGGTTAGAGCAGAGCGTGGCACAAGGTGAGCACCCAGTGCATAATCACAGGGAGAACGTGACATATAATATGTCTTTGATAATAAAAGTCTTACAGAATCAGTTCAAATATGAGGAGCAAAAGTTTTCATTTTTATAGAGTGTGCATATGGTATAGAGTAAAAGCAAATTATTTAAACATTTTCTTATAAAGTCAAACAGATTTCTTACAACCCCCCGGTGTTATATCCTCCTTAGTTATGAAACTTATCTGAATATCATCATGTCATAATAATTTAAAAAATCCATTGTGCATAGCTTAAGACAAAATGCTTTGTCCTGCCTGCATTATGTGTTTGGGGTCTGACTTTTTTCACACCCTATTTCTGCTCTTATGGTTAAATAACATTGATTCTAGGCTTGAAAGAAGCAGTCGTATATTAATAGTATCAGTGCATGGGTTACAGTCATTGCAGGGTCTTTACATGACACATAGCATCTGGAAAATTCCCTGACTTGGCTAAGAGCAAAGTTAATTACTGACTATGTACAATTAAGACCAGCTTCTAATCTGGTTCCTTCTTATCCTGCTGCTTTCAAGAGCTACATTACCATGAAACTAATCCTTGTTACACAACTGTTGCTGTTAATACCTCGCTCCTTTGAGCTACTGAAGAGTCTTAAGTGCCATAAATCAAATCACATCCAAGTCTGTTTAACAATGAAAAGGGTTATCATTAACTTATTTCCTTTTGGTTTTCAGATTAATTAGATAGATTGTCAACAGATTTATTATTCTCACATTTATGTCATGCCTACATTAATATTTATAGGGATGTTATTTGCAATTTACTTGTAAGATATCTAAGACAGAAAAAAATTGACTGGCAGGGAAAAGACAGAAAAACACTGTCAAGATAGTCCACTGTGAGCACAGTTTATGCCCAGATCATCCTGGATTGACTTCATTCATTCACTGCCATGTTTGTTGGACAACAGAAAGATATCTAGTCAAGGTAGAACGGGCATAATATGAAATAGAAAGAAATGGAAAGCCCTTCACTTGAAGAGAGTAAGTCTCACTTGTAGACACACCTCAAGGTGCACTGCGTAGCTGGCTGGGCTATCAGCAGCCAGACTCAAGGAAACCAGACATCCTGTCCCTGGCCTAACGCACTAGTATATGTGTTAAACTGACATTAAATTATGTGTCTGTACACTAAAATGTATCCATTACACTTTTTTTCCAGGGAAATCATTATGTATTTTTCATAACCTAATAAAACTGAAAGGTCTCTAAGGTTGGGATGCCCTGTACAGGGCTCATCAATAAGAACAGAGCTATTAAGTTTAAATATTATATATTTGCTACAAGAATAACATTGGCATTACCTAACTACATTTAGTCATTCTCTATCCATTCCTTTTATAATTTATTTTTTAAACTTGAAGCTTTAAATCATTTTTCACTACAAATATAACCAGATTTTTATCACATACATATGTGTGCTTTTTAAGATGCTTCAAAGTGCATGGCAAAGTACAATGAAATTCTACGTTAACCCTATAATGACCCTCTCCCTCTGGTCCTAAAAACCACTAGGAATGTTTAATCAAACAGTAGACAATTTCAATTTTTGCTGTAGGACTTCCTGCACACAAAGTCAAACCATACATAAAAACAACATAAACTTTCCTATTTTAAAAACAGGCTCCTGGTTTCAACTCTGATGAGCAAAGAGCCTGGAAGTGTCCCTCCCACATTTTCAACAAGAAAAGTTCTGCACAAATGGAAGGTCAACCACTTTTATTGAATGCCTCAGAGAACTGAAGCCTCAGAATAAATTGCCGCGGGGACATCTGGAGAGATGACATGAACAAAGAAGGAGCTGAGATCAACTTATCTGCAGGAGAGGTGGCAGGAGCCTTCACCTGGACTATGCTGGAGAAAGCCAACAGCGTTCAAGAACAGATGCATGATGTAAGCAGAGAAAAAGTCACAAAGATGAAAAAGGAAACGCTAGAACCAAAACCCTAAAACAGAAATGAAGAGGCATCAGTGTCTCATCAAAAGCCCAGACATGCCAAAGAAAGAAGTGAGCTTGAAAACCTGTCAGCAGAAACTTCCCAAACTGAAATACAAAGGAAAAGATACTAAAAATAAAAAGAAGAACTAAGGTCCTGCAAACCTTGTATGAGGCCGGAAAAAAAAAAAAAAAAAGATTAAAGTCCATTATTACATTAAAAATGGGCTACAAGGCCATTAAAGATGCTCCTCTTGTGAGTTCCCTCTTTCTTGCATTTTGAGCCATGATCCATTTCTTAAAGGCGTGGCTGGAAATGAACTCAGCTAAACAGCACCTATTCTTTAGACCCTTCAAGATGAAGTAAAGCATTCAATCCAATGAGTCACAATACACATCTTAGAAAATCTACAAGAAAGAAGAAAAAACTATAACCTGAGTGATACTGTTTTCCTCCAAATTCACAGTTGTACCAGTCATTCTAAATTCTATTCACAACTATTATCCATTTATTTTCAAGTTTTTGGGGAAAAAGAAAAAATGTAGCTACTTAAGTAGCAGAGAATTAGCACAGGATTATAGCAAAATATCACATAAATTTTGGGGAATGATACTGAAAGGAGAAACCCTTATACCCCAATATTTATTGTCTGACATTGAATTTATGCCTTTAAGGTGTATGTTACCTGTTTTAAACCTCTAGTCTCTCTCTGAAGAAAGAGTTGATATATTGTTTCCATCTTCCTTTCTTCCTGAACTATTCTAATCAGTATAACCTCAAGGTAGTCCACTGTGTTGGAGAAAGTTCTAAGGCTTACGATGAAAAGTCACACAGATGATGAATGAGGAAGCTGCTTATAAATGTGAGCCGTCCTCTGATTCAGGAGAAAGAATAACGTGTTACAAACCATGTCCACAGTAATGCCACATGAAAAATAAAGTGGACATATTTACTAATACAAATGTGACCCTCTGGTACTAGGGGGTTGTGGTATATTTTTTTCCTTCGTCCAAGTTGCCTCAGATATCACTTACACAAAATTTATATGTAACACTTCAGGGATCCGCCCCCTTCCTTCCTAAGAGACCTGTTTGGTCTTCATTTCTCTCAAGCTTGACATTGGCTTTTATCAACTGAGTTCTTGTGCCCAATGCTTTCATTTCATATTTTAGACTCTTGCCCTTCTGATGACTGCAAATGGACTTGAAATTTGAGTAGGGGATCCATGGTTTAGGGAGTATATAGTTCAAAAGACCCCAGATGAAACAGGCCAGATTTGAGAGAGAGCAGAGATCCACAGTTGTTCAGAGACTTTCTGAACAGTCTCTGCTTGCTAAGTTTCACACATTTTAACCCAAGTCTAGGTGCTGAGCCTCATGTGTTAATGCTGTAAATTAAAGAACCAAGTGTTCTTCTGTGATCACTTACTTTCTCTACAAGTCAAGTCATTATGACCTTGGATTTTCCGGTACCACAGTCATGAGGCGGTTCGGATCTGTTAGCAGAGGATTAGCAGTTAGTTTAGTGGTTAAGTGAAGGGGTTTCAAAGCTAAGCTGCCTGAATCAATGTCCATTTCCAACACTCAGTCGTTGTGACCCTGGGCAAATTATTCTCATTTGTGGTGAATTAGATTTCTTGCTATAAAGTGGATATATTAATGGGCCTTGTCTGACAGGGTGGCTTGAGGATTCAGTCAGGGTACTAAAGTGCCTGTCCAGCCCCTGCCAGGCGGTGGGCCTCCTGAAGACCAGAAGTTCGTGCTGACTTAAACGCCACCTGCCCTGCTAACACAGCCACACAGACAGTGAGGTAGGTACTTGTGTCACTCAGACCTTGAAAAGCAAGGTCATGTTATTGGGGAATGGTAAACCAAAATGCAAGAGTGGGACTAACTGTCTCTCACCTTATTACTCACCTGATCTCTCTTGCTAAAATCTACCACAACAAAACAGATTCCCCTGATCATTTTTCTTTACCCAGGTAATTCAGTTCAGAATCAAAAGTCCCCACAAATGCAAGTGACATGAAACTGAAGTCACACTTGAGGAGTCAGGAAGTCTAAGCAGCTTTGCATCCTTACCGTAACTGTCACAGCATGCAGAAGACTTGGAATGACCCAGTCCCTGCATTCACCATGGGTCCCAGGTGGGCCTGCACACAGACTGGACAGCTGCCAGCCTGTACTCATATCCTCAGGCTGCTCAGTATCTGCAGCCACAATAGATCTCGTCCTCTTGGCCCAGCCTCCCAAAGGACCTCCCAAAGGCTGCTCACCCAGATCGTGGGCTTTAACCTTGTTTAGTTGATTTGCTTTCTGGGAGCACATAAGAAGTTCTGCCATCTTCCATTTTGTTTCAACTGTTTTGTCTAATTAAGCAAAAATAAAAATTTTAAACACTGAAAGCGGAAAAAAAAAAAGCTTCTAATGAATGATAGAAATTCTCTTCCCAAGAAAGTAAGTCCTAAACCTAAGCATGACCAAGTCTCCCAGGTTCTGACTTCATGGGTGAGCTGGCCCTAACATAATCTACAATAAATTTCTCTACTAAGCATTTCACATAAACCTTCAAAAAAAATGAGGATAATTTGCCCCCAGGGTCACAGTGATTGAGTATTGGAAATAGACATTAACTCAAGCAGTTTGGCTTTGAAATCCCCTCACTTTTCTATTACTACTATATTGTTTATTTTCTGCTAAAAGATGTAAACCTTCTCCTGACTGTGATAGCAGAAAATCCAAGGTCACACTGATTTGGGCTGTAAGGAAAGCAAGTGATCACGGAAGATCACATCGATTCCTTGAATTGAAGCATCAATAGCTGTTTTCGCTGTCAAAAGTTCTATGAGGCTTCACACTGTTAGTCTAAAAACAAATGATATAAAGGAAGAAATGGATGCTTTATTGTACTTTGCTGATGATGTTAATATTTCTGGCTATAATTCCGTCTCCCTTTCTAGTATATACACTTCCTTAATACCTGTCAGCTGTCACAAAAGCACACTAGGAGGGCTGGGCCTGTGCCACATTCACCTTGGGAAACTCTGAAGCAAGAAGGATCAGGGGCTGCAAACCTGCAGGTGTGAGGCCAGAGAGGGCTATGTAGCTGCCCCCAAATTACTCTGAGGATGCGGAGGTCTCTAATGCGGTTTTACTTGTCCTGATTGTCTTGTAGAATTACTGGCCGCCCCATTCCCAGAGAAATGATCCGGAGCAGAATACTGAGAAAGTATTCTCCTCTTCAGAGAAGGAGCTGTGAGCATGCAAGATTTCCCCTCGCCACCTGCAGAGCCAGCAGGTTAACCCTGGAGATGGCCTCCTCCCAACCGGCTCCTTCCTGATATGATTTCCTTCTCACAGTCTACAGTCTGTGACTGACGTGCCCAGCATCTCATAGCCTGCACTTGCTTGGCCACTGACTTGACTGCTGCAAAAGCTGCAAATAGGCAAGCTGACCACAGCGTGTGTGTGTGTGTTGGGGTGCGGGGTGTCGCCACCTGATGCGGGGCTCATTCTAAATGGAAAACAAATGTGTAGACACATTGCAGAGCCAAAGAAAGAAATACAGTGGCGCCGGGAGGGCTGTGGACACCAGAGGAACACAATGGGGAGATTTCAGATGGACCAATCTATAAGCAGCAACTGAATACATAATCGGGGCTTCCCTGGTGGCTCAGTCAGCAAAGAATCTGCCTGCAGTGCAGGAGACCCAGGTTGAATCCCTGAGTCGGGAAGATCCCCTGGAAAACAAATGGCAACCCACTCTAGTATTCTTACCTGGAGGATTCCATGGACAGAGGAGCCTGGTAGAGTTGCATGGGTCCATGGGGTTGCATAGAGTCAGACATGACTGAGTGACTAACACTTTCACTTTCAAATACATCATCAGAAAGCCACCAAAATCAATTAGAAAAATAGACTGTCTAGCAGATATTCTACAAGTAAGGGAAAAAAAAAACTGTCCTCACATAACTCCATATTTAAAGGTTTAAAGCAAATGTACTGAAAACATTAATATGGGAGAAAAAGTAACAAAGATAATAGGAGATAATTAAGTAAAAATTTTTTTCTCTGCCATAATAGTTCGGTTCACCATTCTGGAGAGTTATCTGGCAATGCAAATTCTAATTAGTTATGTGCAAATCTTAGGAAAGAGAAAATGGGATCCTGGTAAAATTCTAAAGATATTCTCATACAAGAGATAAAAAATTTTGGATTGGAGATTTTCTTTACCTTAATATAATTTATGTTGCAGTTATACTGCATATAGATTATGGAAGGTAAACATATCAGTTTCCCTAAATGATAAAAGCACACTGACTTTCAATTTGAAGTAAATTAAAAGACTAGTATATGTCTCCTGCATTTTCCATGGTATCTAAAGAGTTAGAAAAGTAATTTGATGAGATGATTTTCATTCCTCAAAAGAGAATTTCAATGACAGGTCAAATTGCAGTTAGAAAGCAAAGCTCCCTATGTCACCCATTTGCCCCTCAGGGTTCCGTTGAATAAACAGTTGTTATCTACATGCTTCCTGCAGACTTTAAATGATCACATTATTAAATTTCAAAAATCCATACTAGAAAAGGTGTAATGAAATGATGTAAATCAGATAATAAACCAAATTATAATCAAAAGCACATGTAGAGGAAGTGAATAGATCCTTCTCTTTACTAGCAAAAAACACGTTATTAAAACATTAATTTAAGAGAAGAGTGTAGTTCACTTACATCTTGATATAAAATTTTAATATTAATAATTTGGTACAGATCTTTATCCACCAAATATATGATGATGATTCAACTGGAGGTTATTTGAGGAGTTCCATGAGCTCAGTGCAAAGATTCTCTTGTTTTCGAATGCCTTTGTCATCTCAGATGCTGCCATTGGTGGAATTTTACTAGCAATTTACTTCCATAGAGTCCTAGAGCATCTCACTCAAGTTGACCAATATCCACAAGTCTTGTGACCACGTGTCAAAGAAAAAGCATTGCGATACCTAGAAGGCCAGGATAGAAACTTGCTTTGTTGTTTTATAGCTAACAACTACATTCATAGAATTGTTGAGGGTATGGGGTTCTTATGAAAACTGAAAGACAGAGTTTATTAAAACTAAAATGCACAAATGTTAAAAACCAAAACCATCATAAGTGGTACAGGTCAGTCAGAACTTTCCAGAAGCAACCTTCAAGTTATCTGTTCTTCTTACCTGAGCTGCCTCTATTCTCCCCTTATGCAAGTCAGGCGGGTTGAAGAATATAACCCTTACCTGTCTTGGATTATTAGGATGAAAATGTCTTCAGCTTTTTGATTCAGTGTAGCAGAGAACAAAGAGGAAAGAGGAAATTTTGGGGGGAGCTATATCTGGCAAGTAGATGTGAAAATGCTTGATAAAAATAAAAGTAGTAGATGGAGAGAGAGAATCTCTATGCTACTAAGCATTTTCTTAAAGATTAGAAATTGACAGAAAGCTTACTTTAGCAAAAAAGCTTATTACATATATATATATACACACAATATATATGTACAACCATATATAAAAACTCATTTGTATATATAAAACATATATACATATAACCACATACATACATATAACTTATCTCTCTGTCTCTATATGTCTCTATATGTCTCTATATGTATCAAGAGATATATATCTCTATATGTATCAAGAGATACATATATATCTATATATATACACATATATATATACTATATATATACACACACATATATATCTATATGTATCTCTTATCATCTAACTTATCTCTCTGTCTCTATATGTATCTATATGTATTATATATGTATCTATATGTATCTATATGTCTCTATATGTATCTCTTATCATCTATCTATTCATCAAATCTATCATCTACTTGCCTATCTATCTATTACTCAATATGCTAAGGTATATTTAGTTATTGCAGATTGCAGTTGCCTTGTGGAAAATCACCAATTCACAAGGGTAGACACTATAAGAAGAAAAGTAGAACAACTTATACCACAAAATATTCTGAAAATTATAAAGTGGCACTAATAAGTCCTTGCACATCAGTAGTCACATCACTAATGATCAGATAAATGCAAATGAAACCACATCAAGGTATCACCTCACAGTTGTTGGAATGTCTACTATAAAAAAGGAGAGCAGTAACAAGTGTATGAGACAAGGAGATAGGGGACTCTTTGTTCACTGCTGGTGGGGATGTAAATGAGTGCAGCCACTATGGAAAATAAATGGGGATTCCTCACAAAATTAATAATTGGACTACAGTATGATCCAGCAATCCCATCATCGGCTGTGCACACAAATGAAACGTAAACAGGATAACAGGATATCCCGTGTTGACAGAAGCATCACTCACAACAGCCAAAATGAGGAAAACTAAGTGTCCATAAATGGATGAATACATAAAGAAAAGCTTTTATATGCAGAATAAAAAATTATCAAGCCACAAGAAATACAGAAATCTTGCCATCTGCAATGATATGGATGGTCCATTAGGTCATACTGTGCAAATCACAGTCATTAGATTAGGTCATCAGGTCATTAGGTTATACTGTGAAATCTGGTCCCATCACTTCATGGGAAATAGATGGGGAAACAGTGGAAACAGTGTCAGACTTTATTTTCTTGGGCTCCAAAATCACTGCAGATGGTGACTGCAGCCATGAAATTAGAAGACGCTTACTCCTTGGAAGAAAAGTTATGTCCAACCTAGATAGCATTTTCAAAAGCAGAGACATTACTTTGCCGACTAAGGTCTGTCTAGTCAAGGCTATGGTTTTTCCTGTGGTCATGTATGGATGTGAGAGTTGGACTGTGAAGAAGGCTGAGCACTGAAGAATTGATGCTTTTGAACTGTGGTGTTGGAGAAGACTCTTGAGAGTCCCTTGGACTGCAAGGAGATCCAACCAGTCCCTTCTGAAGGAGATCAACCCTGGGATTTCTTTGGAAGGAATGATGCTAAAGCTGAAACTCCAGTACTTTGGCCACCTCATGCGAAGAGTTGACTCATTGGAAAAGACCCTGATGCTGGGAGGGATTGGGGGCAGGAGGAGAAGGGGACGACCGAGGATGAGATGGCTGGATGGCATCACGGACTCGATGGACGTGAGTCTGAGTGAACTCCGGGAGATGGTGATGAACAGGGAGGCTTGGTGTTGGAGAAGACTCTTGAGAGTCCCTTGGACTGCAAGGAGATCCAACCAGTCCATTCTGAAGGAGATCAACCCTGGGATTTCTTTGGAAGGAATGATGCTAAAGCTGAAACTCCAGTACTTTGACCACCTCATGAGATGAGTTGACTCATTGGAAAAGACTCTGATGCTGGGAGGGATTGGGGGCAGGAGGAGAAGGGGACGACCTAGGATGAGATGGCTGGATGGCATCACTGACTCGATGAATGTGAGTCTGAGTGAACTCTGAGAGATGGCGATGAACAGGGACGCCTGGCGTGCTGCGATTCATGGGGTCGCAAAGAGTCGGACACGACTGAGCGACTGAATTGAATTGAATTTAAGGACTAAATTATGGGAGTAGGTCTTCTGTTGCTGCTAAGTTGCTTCAGTCATGTCCCACTCTATGCAACCCCATAGAAGCAGCCCACCAGGCTCCCCATTTCCTAGGATTCTCCAGGCAAGAACAATGGAGTGGGCTGCCATTTCCTTCTCCAATGGATGAAATTGAAAAGTGAAAATGAAGTCACTCAGTTGTGTACGACTCTTAGTGGCCACATGGACTGCAGCCTACCAGGCTCCTCCATTCATGGGATTTTCCAGGCAAGAGTTCTGGAGGGGCGTGCCATTGCCTTCTCCAGGGAGTAGGTCTAGTGAGGTCTTTACAACCTTCAGACATTCTTTTGATTCACTGTAATAATTAGAGAGTCTAAAACTCCAAGGCTAACAGTAGCAAGGGGGTAGGTATTCTTTCTGCCCCCTTCTGATGCCTATGTCAGAAGCTTTCTCTATCTCCTTTGTACTTTAATAAAGTTTATTACACAAAGCTCTGAGCATTCAAGCCTAGTCTCTGGCCCCAGATTGAATTATTTTCCTCCAGAGGCCAAGAATCCTGGTGTCTTTTTGTGTGTCAGCAACAACCTTTCATCTCGGGGGCTCATCCAGGATTCTTCAGGACAAGGTAAGGATGCTTGAGGTCTAGTTCTTTATTCTCCTAGTGAACATGTTTTCTGCTGTACTTTGCTAACTCTATGATGTGCTTGTGTGAATGAATGAAATGCCCTGCACCAATCAAGTGAAGAGCCCTGCTCTGCGGTTCTGCAGCCACCTCATACGGCTTATGGCAGAAACTTGTCAGGGATTTATACCAACCTGCTTGCCTGGAAAATCCCACGTATGGAGGAGCCTGGTGGGCTGCAGTCCATGGGGTCGCTAGGAGTTGGACACGACTGAGCAACTTCACTTTCACTTTTCACTTTCATGCATTGGAGAAGGCAATGGCAACCCACTCCGGTGTTCTTGCCTGGAGAATCCCAGAGACGGGGAGCTGGTGTGCTGCCGTCTATGGGGTCGCACAGAGTCAGACACGACTGGAACAACTTAGCAGCAGCAGCCAATGCCAAGAGGCACCCAATGTCTCCTTTGGAAACTGACCAGAAATGGGCAAAGCATGTGAACTGAACTCTCCTTTCTCAGTCAAACTTTTTGGTCTCTTTGACCATTTCATAACTCCTTGGAAATTAGAAGCATTAACCTAATCTTTAGGATAATAGACTTTCAAGGGACTTGTGATTTATGCTGTTACTGCATACTGTTACTTAGATCCCAAGCTTGGATTGGTAGGAAGGAAGCATCTAGCCTCACTAGGCATGGAATGTTTGGAAGCTAGATGGAGCTCTAGCTCCAAGAGCATCTCTGAGGTTAAAGTTTACTCAGATTGGAACTACAGTGGATTTTTTTTTTCCCCTTTGGTAATGCTGGGTCTTAGTGGACCAGAGGACTCATACTGGTGTGGTGACGCTTGGAAGGAACATCTTAGTTTTATGTTTGTTTCATTCTTATCGTGGTCGGGAATATACTTAGGGTCGTGCACAGGCACTCGGGTGAGAAAATGTTTCTCCCCAGCGGTCTTAGCCTGGGAGACATTCCGGAATGTTACTCTGATTGCACCCCAGGTGGCATCAGAGCTAAGCAAAGTTTTAATGGTGAGGAGCTGGATGTCAGTTAGAGATGCCCTCAGGTCTACCCCTGGTCCATCCCCACCCCATCTGGGTGGAGGAACTGGGAAGGACGAGTATGTCACCTGCATCAGTAAGGGACTGACTAAGTCTGACCAGGAAAAAAAACGCTTTGGTGTAAGGGCTGTGTAAACCCCATCTAGAGCAGGGAGGCGTGCCTCCAGTTGAAAGAGAGCACTGGTCGCTTTTTCTTTCTCTTTTACAGAAGGGAGCTAACAATTCCAGCCTCACTCGTTTGAACTGTATCCTGAAAAACTGGGATAGATTTGATCCCCAGGGCTTAAAGTAGACACACCTGGTCTTCCTATGTGATACTGCATGGCCACTGTACCCACTGAAGGACAGTGAACGGTGGCTAGTTGGAGGGTCTCTTAAGTATAATACTGTTTTACAATTAGACCGGTTCCATAGAAAACAAGGAAAGTGGGTAGACATAGCCTATGTATTGCCCTTTTTCTGTCTGCAAAATATTCCAGACTTATGTCTTAAGGGTATAGATTTGGGTGTGACTCCTTTAGCTCCTTGCTGTCCTCCTACTTTGCTAGATGAGATGGAGGACAGGAGACAAAGAGATAAAGAAAAGCAGATTTCTCCAATCTGTCCCTGGGATCATATGCACAGAGCAGTCAGAGAGACTGAAGAACAGCCACACAAGCTGTTGCCTCTTCATGAAGCACCTATTGGGAGAAATAATCAGTCTATGAGAGTTTATAAGCCTTTTTCTTATCAAGAAATATAAAAAGTCAAGGAGGATCTGGGAGACTATTTAGAGGACCCAGAAAAATATACTAGAGCTTTTAAATGTATTACTCTGCTTTATGACCTTACTTGGAAGGATGGGATGTATATCTTGGGACAAATGCTGACTCCTGACTCAAAGATTCGAGTTTTGGGAAAAGCGGTTGGTTATGGAGATGAATGGTTTGGTAATGAATCAGTAAGGAAGAGGGAGGACGAGATAACTGGCCTCCCCACTGGGAATCAGGCGGTCCCAACTACAGAATCAGACTGGGACTACAACACAGGTAAAGGAAGATGAGATCAGAGTAATTTTGTCAGATGTATTCTTAAAAGACTCAGGCAGGTGTGTGCTAAGCCTTTAAACTATGGCAAATTGACAGAAACAGAACAGGAAGAGAAGGAAGCTCCTGGTAATTTCCTAGACAGACTGAGAGAAGCCCTTGGTAGATTCACTGAAATTGATCCTGAAAGTGAAGAGGGAAAAGTGATCTTAAAAGGCAGATTTCTCACTCAGTCGGCTCCATATATCCACTGTAAGCTATTAAAACGGGCGTAGGAAAATCAGTCTTTAGATAATCTGTTGCAACTGCCTTGGACAGTCTATTATGGCAGAGAATATGAGGAAAAGAAAGAAAGGCAGAAAAAGACAAAGGAACAGGTGGAAGCTCTCACAATGTCTATGAAATCGGTTCTTAAACAGCCTGAGAAAAAAGTCCAGGGGGACAAAGGTGAAAAGGAATGGGCTTGCTATTACAGTGGAAAGGAGGGGCACCTCAAGTGGAATTGCCCTCAGGCATCGAAACTGCTCCCAGCTCCATATCCGACCTGCAAAGGACCACAATGGATGAGAGACTGCCCCAGAGGTATAGGTTTCAGGGGTTGGACTCTCAAGACAATCAGGACTGAAGGTGCCTGGGGGTCCCCATACAAGCTCCCATCCTAATTACACTTGAGGAACCCCAGGTATTAATAACTCTGGGGGACCAATCTCTCGATTTCCTTTTAGATACTGGGACAACTTACTCTGTGCTTACTGAAGCCCCTGGTCCACTTACTTTCTGATCCATTTCCATAATAAGGTTGTCTGGACAAGCCAAAATATATTACTTCAGTGTTTTTGTCAGTTGTGCCTGGAAACTGGTGCTATTTTCACACGAGTTTCTGATTTTACCAGAGTTCCACCCACCTCTTTTGGGGAGAGATATACTGAGCAAGTTCCATGTCTCTGTTTTCATAAATATGGAACCCTACCTTTTTCTCCCTTTAATTGAACAGAATGTAAATCCTAGAGTATGGGCTGATGGAAAATCTGTGGGTCGAGCATAAAATGCTATTCTTGTAGTTGTCAAGCTCAAAGACCAGCACTTATTTCCACCTAAGAAGCAGTATCCACTGAAACCTGAGGTTAAGGAAGGATTAAAAACCCATCATTGAAAATTTAAAGGAACAGGGACTATTAATTCCCGGTAACAGTCCATGCAACACTCCTAGTTTGGGTGTAAAGAAATCAAATGGTAACTGGAGACTAATTCAAGATTTACAAATAATAAATAAGGCTGAAATTCCTTTACACATAATCCTTACACTCAATTGTCTGAAATTCCTGAATGCGCCAAATATTTCTCAGTAATTGATTTAAAAAATGCCTTCTATTCAGTGCCTTTGGAGGAGGAAAGTCAATTTCAATTTGCCTTTGATGACCCTACGCAGACAGCTTCTTAGTTAACCTGGCCAGTTTTGCCACAGTGATTTCGTGACAGTCCTCACTTATTTGGACAAAGTCTGTCACGGGATCTACAAAACTTTAATAGCTCCAAAGCAGGGGTGATACAATATGTAGATGATATTTTGCTCTGTGCTGAGACAGAGGAAGCTTGTTCACGAGCCTCAGAAGACTTCTTAAACTTTCTAGTAGGCTGTGGTTACAAGGCATCAAAGGAAAAGGCTCAGCTTTGTCAGCAATCTGTTAGATATCTGGGCCTAATCATATCAGGCATATAGGAGCTATCCCACATTGAAGTGCAGGAGGGGTGGCAGTGAGGAGATAACCTTCATCCAAGGTAAGGAACAGTGGCTGTGCTTTGCTGGAGCAGCCATGAAGAGATACCCCACGCCCAAGGTAAGAGAAACCCAAGTAAGATGGTAGGTATTGTAAAAGAGGGCATCAGAGGGCAGACACACTGAAACCATACTCACAGAAAACTAGTCAATCTAATCACACTAGGACCACAGGCTTGTCTAACTCAATGAAACTAAGCCATGCCCGCGGGGCAACCCAAGACAGGTGGGTCATGGTGGAGAGGTCTGACAGAATGTGGTCCACTGGAGAAGAGAATGGAAAACCACTTCAGTATTCTTGCCATGAGAACCCCATGACAGTATGAAAAGGCAAAATGATAGGATACTGAAAGAAGAACTCCCCAGATCAGTAGGTGTCCAACACGCTACTGGAGATCAGAGGAGAAATAACTCCAGAAAGAATGAAGGGATGGAGCCAAAGCAAAAATAATACCCAGCTGTGGATGTAACTTGTGAGAGAAGCAAGGTCTGATGCTGTAAAGAGCAATTCAGTTCAGTTCAGTTCAGTCGCTCAGTTGTGTCCGACTCTTTGCGACCCCATGAATCGCAGCACGCCAGGCCTCCCTGTTCATCGCCATCTCTCGGAGTTCACTCAGACTCACATCCATTGAGTCCGTGATGCCATCCTGCCATCTCATCCTCGGTCGTCCCCTTCTCCTCCTGCCCCCAATCCCTCCCAGCATCAAAGTCTTTTCCAATGAGTCAACAATTCGCATGAGGTGGCCAAAGTACTGGAGTTTCAGCTTTAGCATCATTCCTTCCAAAGAAATCCCAGGGTTGATCTCCTTCAGAATGGACTGGTTGGCTCTCCTTGCAGTCCAAGGGACTCTCAAGAGTCTTCTCCAACACCACAGTTCAAAAGCATCAATTCTTCAGTGCTCAGCCTTCTTCACAGTCCAACTCTCACATCCATACATGACCACAGGAAAAACCATAGCCTTGACTAGACGGACCTTAGTCGGCAAAGTAATGTCTCTGCTTTTGAAAATGCTATCTAGGTTGCACATAACTTTTCTTCCAAGGAGTAAGCAATATTGCATAGGAATTTGGAATGTCAGGTCCATGAATCAAGGCAAGTTGGAAGTGGTCAAACAGGAGATGGCAAAAGTGAACGTTGACATTCTAGGAATCAACGAACTAAAATGGATTGGAATGGGTGAATTTAACTCAGATGACCATTATATTTACTACTGTGGGCAGGAATCCCTCAGAAGAAATGGAGCACCATCATAGTCAGCAAAAGAGTCCAAAATGCAGTACTTGGATGCAATCTCAAAAACGACAGAATGATCTCTGTTCGCTTCCAAGGCAAACCATTCAATATCACAGTAATCCAAGTCTGTACCCCAACCAGTAATGCTGAAGAAGCTGAAGTTGAACGGTTCTATGAATACCTACAAGACCTTTCAGAACTAACACCCAAAAAAGAGGTCCTTTTCATTATAGGGGAATGGAATGCAAAAGTAGGAAGTCAAGAAACACCTGAAGCAACAGGCAAATTTGGCCTTGGAATGTGGAATGAAGCAGGGCAAAGACTAATAGAGTTTTGCCAAGAAAATGCACTGGTCATAGTAAACACCCTCTTCCAACAACACAAGAGAAGACTCTACACGTGGACATCACCAGATGGTCAACACNCACAGAACTGCAAAATGTCAGTTTCCATTCCAATCCCCCAAAAAGGCAATGCCAAAGAATGCTTAAACTACCCCACAATTGCACTCATCTCACATGCTAGTAAAGTAATGCTCAAAATTCTCCAAGCCAGGCTTCAGCAATATGTGAACTGTGAACTCCCTGATGTTCAAGCTGGTTTTAGAAAGGGAAGAAGAACCAGAGATCAAATTGCCAACAGCTGCTGGATCATGGAAAAAACAAGAGAGTTCCAGGAAAACATCTATTTCTGCTTTATTGACTATGCCAAAGCCTCTGACTGTGTGGATCACAATAAACTGTGGAAAATTCTGAAAGAAATGGGAATACCAGACCACCTGACTTGCCTCTTGAGAAACCTATATGCAGATCAGGAAGCAATAGTTAGAACTGGACATGGAACAACAGACTGGTTCCAAAAAGTAAAAAAGTACATCAAGGCTGTATATTGTCACCCTGCTTATTTAACTTCTCTACAGAGTACATCATGAGAAACGCTGGACTGGAAGAAACACAAGCTAGAATCAAGATTGCTGGGAGAAATATCAATAAGCTCCTATATGCAGATGACACTACCCTTATGGCAGAAAGTGAAGAGGAACTAAAAAGCCTCTTGATGAAAGTGAAAGTGGAGAGTGAAAAAGTTGGCTTAAAGCTCAACATTCAGAAAACGAAGATCATGGCTTCTGGTCACATCACTTCATAGGAAATAGATGGGGAAACAGTGGAAATAGTGTCAGACTTTATTTTCTTGGCTCCAAAATCACTGCAGATGGTGACTGCAGCCATGAAATTAAAAGACGCTTACTCCTTGGAAGAAAAGTTATGACAAACCTAGATAGCATATTCAAAAGCAGAGACCTTACTTTGCCGACTAAGGTCTGTCTAGTCAAGGCTATGGTTTTTCCTGCTGTCGTGTATGGATGTGAGAGTTGGACTGTGAAGAAGGCTGAGTGCCGAAGAATTGATGCTTTTGAACTGTGGTGTTGGAGAAGACTCTTGAGAGTCCCTTGGACTGCAAGGAGATCCAACCAGTCCATTCTGAAGGAGATCAGCCCTGGGATTTCTTTGGAAGGACTGATGCTGAAGCTGAAACTCCAGTACTTTGGCCACCTCATGAGAAGAGTTGACTCATTGGAAAAGACTCTTATGCTGGAAGGGATTGGGGGCAGGAGGAGAATGGGACGACAGAAGATGAGATGGCTGGATGACATCACTGACTCAATGGATGTGAGTCTGAGTGAACTCTGGTAGTTAGTGATGGACAGGGAGGCCTGGAGTGTTGTGATTCATGGGGTCACAAATAGTTGGACATGACTGAGTGACTCAACTGAACTGAACTGAATCATATCAGAAGAAATAGGCCATAGGCCCTGAGAGAATTAAACCTTTACTAAATCATCCCTTTCCTATGACTTTAAGACAATTGAGAGAATTTTGGGGAATATCAGGCTACTGTCCATTTGGATTCTGTGTTATGGGGAACTTGCTCGGCCTTTCTGTAAACTTATAACTGAAACTCAGCAGGCGCGAAGTGACAAACTGTTTTGGTCTCCAGATACCCAAAAGGCTTTTAAGGTTCTTCAGACTGCTCTCCTGTAACCTCTCACTCTGAGCTTGCCCACAGGGTCAGAATTTAATTTGTTTATCACTGAAAGAAAAGGTGTATCCTTGGGAGTTTTGATACAACCCTGAGGGCCTCACCAGCAACCTATTGCTTATCTAAGCAGATAATTGGATGTAATTTCACCTGGGTAGCCCCACTGCCTAAGAATAATTGGGGCAGTGGCTTTATTAGTCCCTGAAGCTTTAAAAATAATTAATGGATGAAACCTTACTGTACTGACTTCTCATGATGTGAGTGGAATCACAAATTCTAAGGTTAATATTTGAATGACAGACAGTAGGCTTCTTAAATATCAGTCATTGTTGTTAGAAGGACCAGTAACTAAGCTTAAAGTTTGTGGAAATGTAAATCCTGCTACTTTCCTTCCTGAGAAGGAAAATGGAACACCTGATCACGATTGCTCCCAATTTCTAACTTTAAGCTATCAACAGGAGGCTGGACGCCCCTTTTACAACTCAAAAGGAAAACAGAGTTCCATGCTTCAACACAAGACAAGTCCTGATTCCCCAGTTGTACCTTGATCGGAACCCCGAGATCCCTGTCACCACTGGAGAGGAACACTGAGTTTACCGATGCAAATTGAGATGAGGACCTATTCTGCTGCATCGACACGAGAGAAATTCCAAGGTGCACCTCACAATTTGAAAGGAGACCTGACTTCCCTGAGCCAACACGAGAGGGTCCCTGAGGTCCCCGTCATATTAAAAGGAAACCCCATGCTTCCCACTGCAACTCAAGAAAAACTACGAGATTCTTCCCTCAACGCGATATGAGGCACTTTTCCTCTGCAGTGCTTCAAGAGATATCCCATGTTCCTTCTTGAACCTCAAAAGACTACTTGACACCCTTTATGGAACTCAAGAAGTTCCACAAGATACTCGTCCCAACTCAAGAGGAACACCAAGTTTCCTGCCACAATACAAGAGGAACCCCATTTTCACTCCTCATCATGAGATAAGGGTCTATTCCACTGCTTCATCTGGAAAGGAATCCCGATGTTCCCGTTGAAAGGTTGTTTTTCAATTACAATGCTGGGATTCTTGGCCCCTGGAGGAGAAGAATTCAATCCGGGGCCAGAGACGAGGCTTGATCGCTCAGAGCTTTTGTGTAACAAAGCTTTATTAAAGTATAAAGGAGATAGAGAAAGCTTCTGACATAGGCATCAGAAGGGGACAGAAAGAGTACCCCCCTGCTAGTCTTTAGCTGGATGTTATATAGTCACCAGCAGTCTGTTAATGAAAGAAAGGAATGTCTCAAAACTTAGAATGGCACCAGGCCCCTCACCCATAGGATGTATTTTGGGATAATCTTGGCTCCAAATGGTTCATCTTGGGCCCTAAAAGGATTAACTTGAATCTTGAAGAAGGGCAGAGCACCATACAAATAGTGTCATTTACATAGATTAGAGGAACAATATCAGAGTATAACATACTGGTTTATCAAGTAGGTTCTGAGCCCAAAAGGCAGAACCAAATTGAAGACAGAGTTTGGGGTAAATGCATAGTACATTAGCATAGCTTAAGATAAACATTTCCATACGAAAAAGTCATTGGTTAACTTTAGGTGAAACCAGGTGTCGTGGCAACACAGAATTTTAAGAGAAACCTCCTTTTAAATTTGTATAGAGAAGGAAAATATATCGCTAATTTGTTTCCTCCTGCCGCTTAAGGGAGATAAAAATGTCTGACACTTGCAGGCTATTTCCTCCATTTGGAGACCCCTGGCCTTCCTGCCTGTTACCCTCTCACTGTCACACCTAAAAAGGACGCCTGTCTCACACTGAAACTCAAGAGGAACCCCGGAGGTCGTGCCACAATTTGAAAAGTCCCTGATTTCCCATCCACTCGAAATAAGGCCTGATTCTCCTGCACGGACACAAAAGAAACACCAAGTATCAACACACAACAAGAAGGAAGGACTGACACACCTGTGGCACCTCTAGAAAAAGCCTCATATCCCTACCTCAGGAGTCTGGATATCCCTACCTCAGGAGGCTGGATACGCTTTTTACAACTTGAGAGGAAAGCAGAGATCCATGCCTCAACACAAGACAAGGCCTGACTCCTCTGTCTGTACTACATAGGAACCCCGAGATTCATGTCAGAATGGGAATGGAACTCTCATGTTCTAGTCTCAATTCGAGATGAGGCCCTATTTCTAAGCACCAAATCAAGAGGAAACCTGAGAGCCCCTCACAACTCTAAAGGATTCTTGACTTCCCGGAGACAACAGGACAGGCTCCCTGAGGAAACCCGTTGCAACTGGAGGGAAACCAAAGATTCCTGCTGCAATTCGAGAAACACCTAGAGCTTCCTCTTTCAATGTGAATGGAGGCATGATTCCCCTGCAGTCACTCGAGAGCATTCCTGCACTCCCCCTCACAACTCAAATGGAGACTTGAGTTCCCTGAGCCACATGAGAGGCTCCCTGAGTTCCCCGTTGAGACTCGAGAGGAACCCAAAGCTTCCCGCTGCACCTCAAAAAAACACGAGATTTCCCCGTCAATGCAAGATGAGGCCTTATTTTCCTGCAGCGCCAAGAGACCAATCACGAGTTTCCTCTCAAAACTCAGCTGGAGGTAGACTTCCTTTATGCAACTCAGTGGGGTTACAGACACCCATTGCATCTCAAGAGGAACACCGAGTTTTCCACCATAACTCGAGAAGAGCCCCATGTTCCCCACCTCATCTCCAGATGACGGCCCAATTCCTGTTTCAACTGAAGAGGAAACCCAACTACCCCTCACACCACAAGTGGAGGCCTGTCTCACCTACTTAAACTTTAGTGGAACCCTGCAGATCCTGCTGTAAGGAAAAAGAACACCAAGATCCCCCTCAACTCAACATAAGTCTTGATTGCAATGCACTGACTCCAATGGAACAGCAAGTATCCCCTCACAACATGATGGGAGGCCTGACTCCCCTGCTGATCCTTTAGAAAGAGCTCAAATTCCTCCCCTGAATCAGAAAGAGGCCTAACACCCTTTTGAAAACTTGAGAGGCAAGCAGAGTTCCATGTTTAAACATGATACAAGGCCTGACTCCTTAGTTCAACCTTGATAGGTACCCCAAGATCCCTGTTGCAACTCAAGAGGAATAATGAGTTTATCAAATCAAATCTAGATGAGGCCCTATTTCCCTGCAGCAACTCTAGAGAAATTCCGAGGTGCCACTCACAACTTGAAAGGACACCTGACTTCCATGAGTCAACACAAGCAGGTGCGTGAGGTCCCCGTCTCAACTTGAGAGGAACTCAAGCTTCTCACCTCAACGTGAGAAAAACCACGAGATTCTCCCATAATGTGAGATGAGGCCTTTTTCCACTTCAGCATTTCGAGAGAAATCCCACATTCCCTCTTGAGGGTACTTGACACCCTTTATGCAACTAAAGAAGTTCCCCAAGATACCCTTCCCCACTGGAGAGGAACACCGAGTTTCCTGCCACAAGTCAAGAAGTGGCCTGTCTGCTCCTCCTCGTCTCGAGATGAGGCTCGATTCCCTTGCTTCATCTGGATAGGAATGCCAGTATTCCTGTCACAACTCAAGAGGAGGCTGGCCTCACCTTGAAACTCCAGAGGAACCCTGGGGGTTGTGCCACAATTCAAAAAGTCAATGATTTCCCCTTCCACTCAAGATCCCCTGCAGTGATTTAAATGGAACCCCGAGTACTAGCTTACAACACGAAGGGAGGACTGATGCCCTTGTTGCACCTCTAGAAAAAAACTCCAGATCCCTACCTCAACTCTACAGGAGTTTGAATATTCCTTTTACAACTCAAGAGAAAAGCATGCCTCAACACGAGACGAGGCCTGACTCCCCAGTTGTACCTTGATCAGAACCCCGAGATCCCTGTCACCACTGGAGAGGAACACTGAGTTTACTGACGCAAATCGAGGTAAGGACCTACTCTGCTACATCGACACGAGAGGAATCCCAAGGTGCACCTCACAATTCGAAAGAGACCTGATTTCCCAGAGCCAACACGAGAGGGTCCCTGAGGTCCCCATCGCATTCAAAGGAAACCCCATGCTTCCTGCCAAAACTCAAGAAAAACTACGAGATTCTCCCCTCAATGCAATATAAGGCACTTTTCCTCTGCAGCACTTCAAGAGATATCCCACGTTCCTTCATGAACCTCGAAAGGCTACTTGACGCCCTTTATGGAACTCAAGAATTTTCACGAGATACCTGTCCCCACTCATGAGGAACACAGAATTTCCCCCCCACAACACAAGAGGAGCCTCCTCATCGCCTGATGGGGGTCTATTCCCCTGCTTCGTGTGGAAAGGAATCCTTACTTTCCTGTCACACCTCAAAAGGAGGCCTGTCTCACACTGAATCTCGAGAGGAACCCTAGGGGATCTGCCACAATTTGAAAAGACTCCAATTTTCCCACCCACTCGAGATAAGGTGTGATTCCCTTGCACCGACTTGAATGTAACCCTGAGTATCAACTCACAACAAGAAGGGAGGACTGACACACCTGTGGCTCCTCTAGAAAAAGCCTCAGATACCTACCTCAACTCGACAGGAGGCCTGATACCCCTTTTACAACTTGAGCAGAAAGAGAAGACCCATGCTTCAACATGAGATGAGCCTGACTCCCCTGTGGAAATTCCATAGATCAATGTCAGAACTCGGAACTCCGAGATCAATGTCAGAACAGGAGTTGAACCCTGAGGTTCCAGCCTCAATTTGAGATGAGGCCCTATTTCCCTGCATTGACCCGAGAGGAATCCTGAGAAACCCTAACAACTCGAAAGGATTCCTAACTTCCCAGAGACAACACGAGAGGCTCCCTGAAGTCCCGTTGCAATTCAAGGGAACCCAAAGATTCCTGCTGCAACTCAAGAAACACCCTGAGCTTTCCCCTTCACTGCTAATTGAGGCCTGATTCCCCTGCAGTCACTCAAGAGCAATCCCACGCTCCCTCTGACAACTGGAATGGATACTTGACTTCCCTGAGGCAACACAAAAGGCTTCCTCATTCCCCATCATAACTCAAGAGGAACCCCAAGGTTCCTGCTGCACCTAGAGTGAAACAAGGGGATTCACCAATAAACACAAGATGAGGCCCCTTTCTCCTGTAGCCCCTAGATAGCAACCCCAAGTTCCCTCTCAAAACTCGATAGGAGGCTTGAATCCCTTTATGCAACTCAAGGGATTCCTACAGAACCCGTCGCAACTCGAAAGGAACCCTGTTTCCTGCAGCAGGTCGAGAAGAGCCTTGTGTTCCCCACCTCATCTCTAGATGAGGGCTGATTCCCTGCTTCAACTAAAGACAAATCCCAAATTGCCCTGGCACCACAAGAGGAGACCTGTTTCACCCATTCAAACTAGGGGAACTCTGCAGATCCAGCTGCTAGAGAAAAGGACACCGAGTTCCCCCTCAACTTGAGATAAGTCTTGATTCCCCTGCACCAGCTCCAATGGAACAGCGAGTATCCCCTCACAACATCATGGGAGGCCTAACTCCCTGCTGACCTCTAGAAAAAGCCCAAATTCCCCACCTGAACTTGACATGAGTTCTGACACCAGTTTTACAACTCGAAAGGAGAGCAGAGTTCAGTGCCTAAACACGAGTTGAGGCCTGAATCCTCAGCTGAACCTTGATAGGAACACTGAGATTCCTGTAGCCACTGGAACACTGAGGAACACTGAGCTTACTGATTCAACTCTATATGAATCCCTATTCCACTGCAGTGACTCGAAAAGAATCCAGAGGTGCCCCTCACAACTAGAAAGACCTGAGGCACCATAAGGGGGTCCCTGAGGAACCCCAAACTTCCCACCACAACTAGAGAAAAACCACGAAATTCTGTCCTCAACATGAGATGAGACCCTTTTCTGCTGCAACAATTCCACATTCCCTCTTGAAACTCAAAAGGGTACTTGACACCCTTTTATACAACTCAAGAAATTACTCGAGATACCCGTCCCCACTCGAGAGGAACACCGAGTTTCCTGCCACAACTCAAGACGAATCACATTTTCCCTTCCTCATCTCAAGACGAAGGTCGATTCCCCTGCTTCATCTGGAAGGAATCCCAAGGTTCCTGTCATACCTCAAGAGGAGGCCTGTCTTACCTGGAAACTCGAGAGGAACCCCGGGAGCAGTGCCACAATTCAAAAGGACACTGATTACCCCATCCACTAGAAATAAGGCCTGATTCTCCTGCACCGACGCAAATGAAATCTCGAGTATCAAATCACAGCAGAAAGGGAGGACTGACACCCATGTTTCAACACGAGAAAAAAACCCAGATGTCTACCTACACTCGACAGAGGCCAGACCCCTTTTACAACTCGAGAGGAAAGCAGAGTTCCATGCCTCCACACTAGACAAGACCTGACTCCCCAGTTGAACCTTGATAGGAACCCTGAGATCCCTGTCACAACTGGAGAGGAACACTGAGTCTACAGACCCAAATATAGATTAAGCCCTATTTCCCTGCAGCGACTAGAGAGGAATCCTGAGGTGCACCTCAAAACTCAAAAGGAGACCCGTCTCCACTGAGGCATCACAAGTGGGTCCCTGAGGTCCCCATCTTTCCTCTGCAACTCTAGAAAAACCACAAGATTCTCCCCTCAACGCAATATGAGACCCTTTTCCACTGCAGTATCTCGAGAGAAACCCCACTTCCCTCTTCAAACATCTAAGTGTACTTGACACCCTTTATGCAACTCAAGAAGTTCCCCTAGATATCCATACCCACTACAGAGGAACACTGAGTTTCATGCCACAACTCTAGAAGAGCCCCATTTTCCCCTCCTCATCTCGAGATGTGGGTCGATTCCCTTGCTTCATCTGGAAAGGAATCCCAATGTTCCTGTGGCACCTCAGGAGGAGGCCAGTCTCACCTTGAAACTCGAGAGGAATCCCAGGTGTCATGCCATAATTGAAAAAAAACACCGATTTCCCCATCCACTCGAAATAAGGCATGATTCCCCTGTACTGACTCAAATGGAACTCTGAGTATCAACTCACAACACAAAGGGAGGACTTCAGCCCTGTGGCACCTGTAGAAAAAGCCCCAGAACCCTACCTCAACTAGACAGGAGGCCTGACACTTCTTTTACAACTCGAGAGGAAAGAGGAGTTCCATGCCTCAACACCAGACGAGGCCTGACTCTCCTGTTGAAATTCCATAGGAACCCTGAGATCCATGTCAGAACCTGAGATAAACCCTGAGGTTCCTCTCTCAACTAGAAATGAGGCCCTATTCCCCTGCACCAACTTGAGAGGAATCCTGAGAGTTCCCTCACAACATGAAAGGATTCTTGACTACTCAGAGATAACATGAGAAGTTCCCTGTGATCCCTTTCTCAACTCGAGGCAACCCAAAGATTCCTGCTCCATCTCGAGAAACCCCTCAAGATGCCCCCTTCAATGCAAATTGAGGGGCAATTCCGCTGCAGTAACTGGAGAGCAATCCCGTTCTCCCCATCACAACTCAAGTGGAGACTTGAGTTCCCTGAGAAAACATGAGAGGCTCCCTGAGTTCCCTGGCAAAAATCGAGAGTGAGAGAGTCAATTCCTCGGCAGATTGATAAGAAGTCCATGGGTCACCAAGGAGAGAGGGCTCTGGAATTCTCAAGGACTAAGAAAGGAAAAGCTTTTTTGTACCTCTACGTTCCTTAGGATTATATAACACTAATGTATCCTGCTCAAAATTCTCCAAGCCAGGCCTCAGCAATACATGAATTGTGAAAGATGTGCAAGATGGTTTTAGAAAAGACAGAGGAATCAGAGATCAAATTTCCAACATCCACTGGATCATCAAAAAAGCAAGAGAGTTCCAGAAAAACATCTATTTCTGCTTTATTGACTATGCCAAAGCCTCTGACTATGTGGATCACAATAAACTGTGGAAAATTCTGAAAGAGATGGGAATACCAGACCACCTGACTTGCCCCTTAAGAAACCTATATGCAGATCAGAAAGCAACAGTTCAAACTGGACATGGAACAAAAGACTGGTTCCAAAAAGTAAAGGAGTACGTAAAGGCTGTATATTGTCACTCTGCTTATTTAACTTATATGCAGAGTACATCATGAGAAATGCTGGGCTGGAAGAAGCACAAGCTGGAATCAAGATTGCTGGGAGAAATATCAATAAGCTCAGATATGTAGATGACACTACCCTTATGCCAGAAAGTGAAGAGGAACTCAAAAGCCTCTTGATGAAAGTGAAAGAGGAGAGTGGAAAAAGTTGGCTTAAAGCTCAACATTCAGAAAACTAAGATCATGGCATCTGGTCCCATCACCTCATAGGAAATACATGGGGAAACAGTGGAAACAGTGTCACACTTTATTTTTGGGGGCTCCAAAATCACTGCAGATGAAATTAAAAGCCATGAAATTCATAAAATTCACAGCCATGAAATTAAAAGACATTTACTCCTTGGAAGGAAAGTTATGACCAACCTAGATAGCATATTCAAAAGCAGAGACATTACTTTGCCAACAAAGGTCCATCTAGTAAAGGCTATGGTTTTTCCTGTAGTCATGTATAGGTGTGAGAGTTGGACTGTGAAGAAGGCTGAGCGCTAAAGAATTGATGCTTTTGAACTGTGATGTTGGAGAGGACTCTTGAGAGTTCCTTGGACTGCAAGGAGATCCAACCAGTCCATTCTGAAGGAGATCAGCCCTGGGTGTTCTTTGGAAGGAATGATGCTATAGCTGAAACTCCAGTACTTTGGCCACCTCATGCGAAGAGTTGACTCACTGGAAAAGACTGATGTTGGGAGGGATTGGGGGCAGGAGGAAGAGGGGACAACAGAGGATGAGATGGCTGGATGGCATCACCAACTTGATGGACATGAGTTTGAGTAAACTGAGAGATGGTGATGGACAGGGAGGCCTGGTGTGCTGTGATTCATGGGGTCGCATAGAGTCTGACATGACTGAGCGACTGAACTGAACTGAATGTATCCTGCTGAGGTCAATCTCTGGAAAAAACCTTCTGGCTAATCCTGTTATGTTAAGGTGTAAATTAAGGGAGTAAGTTTGCTTCTGCTGCTAAGTCGCTGCAGTCGTGTCCCATTCTGTGCATCCCCATAGATGGCAGCACGCCAGTCTCCCTAGTCCCTGGGATTTTTCAGGCAAGAACACTGGAATGGATTTCCATTTCCTTCTCCAATGCATGAAAGTAAAAAGTGAAAGTGAAGTCGCTCAGTCATGTCCAACTTTTAGCGATCACATGGACTACAGCCTACCAGGCTCCTCCATTCATGGGATTTTCCAGGCAAGAGTACTGGAGTGGGGTACCATTACCTTCTCGAGGGAGTAGGTCTAGTGAGGTCTTTACCACCTCCAGACATTCTTTTGATTCACTGTAGTAACTAATTAGAGCGTTTATATCTCCAAGGCTAACAGTAGCAAGGGGGTAGGTATTCTTTCTGCCCCCTTCTGATGCCTATGTCAGAAGCTTTCTCTAACTCCTTTGTACTTTATTACACAAAGCTCTGAGTGTTCAAGCCTAGTCTCTAGCCCCTGATTGAATTCTCCTCTGGAGGCAAAGAATTCTGGTGTCTTTTCGTGTCAGCAACAACCTTTCATCTCAGGGGTTCTCCAGGATTCTTCAGGACAAGGTAAGGATGGTTGGAGGTCTAGTTCTTTATTCTCCTAGCGAACACGTTTTCTGCTGTCCTTTACTAACTCTATGGTGTACTTGTGAGAATGAATGAAACACCCTGCACCAAGAAAGTGAGAAGCCCTACTTTGTGGTTCTGCAGCGACCTCAAATGGCTTATGGCAGAAACCTGTCTGGGGTTTATACTGGCCTGCCAATGCCAAGAGGCACCCAATGTCTCCTTTGGGAACCTACTAGAGATGGGCAAAGGTGTAGATCGAACTCCCCTTTCTTGTCAAACTTTTTGGTCTCTTTGACCATTTCATAACTCCTTGGAAATTAGAAGTACTAACCTAATCTGTAGGATCATAGACTTTCAAGGAACTTGTGATCTACTAGTCTACTGTGTACTGTTACTTAGATCCCAAGCTTGGATTGGTAGTCAGGAATCACCTAGCCTCACTAGGCATGGAAACTTTGGAAGCCAGATGGAGGTCTAGCTCCTAGAGTATCTCTGAGGTTAAAGGTTACTCAGATTGGAACTAAAATGGATTTTTTTTCCTTTGGTAATGCTGGCTCTTAGTGGACCAGAGGAGACTCTTATACTGCTGTGATGATGCTTGGAAGAACATCTCAGTTTTATCTTTGTATCGGTCTTATTGTGGTCAGGAATATACTTAGGATTGTGCACAGGCACTCAGTTGAGAAAATGTTTCTCCCCAGCGATCTTAGCCTGGGAGACATTCTGGAAGGTTACTCTGATTGCACGCTGGGTGGCATCAGAGGTAAGCAAGGTTTTAATGGTGAGGAGCTGGACATCAGTCAGGGATGCCATCAGGTCTACCCCTGGTCCATCCCCACCCTGTCTCGGTGGTAGAACCAGGAGGGATGAGTATGATGCCTGACTCAGTAAGGGGCAGACTAAGTCAGACCAGGGGAAAAAAAAGCCTTGCTGTAAAGTCTATCTACACCTCCATCTAGAGCAAGGAGGGATGCCTCTGGAAGAAGGAAGGTGCAGGTCGCTTTTATTCTCTCTTACAGACAGGAGCTAACAATTCCAGCCTCACTCCTTTGAACTGTATCCTGAAAAACTGGGATAGATTTGATCCCCAGGGCTTAAAGAAGACACACCTGATCTTCTGATGTGATTCTGTATGGCCATGGTACCCACTGGAGGACAGTGAACGGTAGCCAGTTGGAGGGTTTCTTAAGTATAATATTTTTTTACAATTAGACCAGTTCTGTAGAAAACAAGGAAAATGGTTAGAAGTAGCCTATAAGTTACCCTTTTTCTCTCTGCAAAATATGCCAGACTTATGTCCTAAGGGTACAGATTTGGGTGTGATTCCTTCAGCTCCTTCGTGTCCTCCTATTTTGCTAGATGAGATGGAGGACAGGAGACAAAGAGATAAAGAAAAGCAGGTTTCTGCAATCTATCCCTGGGATCATATGCACAGAGCAGCCGGGGAGACTGAAGAACAGCCACACAAGCTGTTGCCTCTTCATGAAGCACCCACCAGAATAAATAATCAGTCTATGAGAGTTTATAAGCCTTTTTCCTATCAAGAAATACAAAGAATCAAAGAGGATCTGGGAGACTATTTAGAGGACCCAGAAAAATGTATTAGAGCTTTTAAAAGTGTTACTCTGCTTTATGACCTTATTTGGAAGGATGTGATGTATATATTGGGACAAATGCTGACTCCTAACTCAAAGACTCGAGTTTTGTGGAAACTGGTTGCTTATGGAGATGAATGGCTTGGTAATGAATCACTAGGAAAGAGAGAGGACGAGATAACCACCCTTCCCACTGGGAAACAGTCAATCCCAACTACAGAATCAGACTGTGACTATGACACAGGTAAAGGAAGATGGGATCAGAGTCATTTTGTCAGATGTATTCTTGAAGGACTCAGGCAGGTGTGTACTAAGCCTTTAAACTATGGCAAATTGGCAGGCATAGAAGAGGAGGAGAAGGAAGCTCCTGGTAATTTCCTAGAGAGACTGAGAAAAGCCCTTGGCAGATTCACTGAGATTGATCCCAAAAATGAAGAGGTAAAAGTGATCTTAAAAGATAGACTTCTCACTCAGTCGGCTCCAGATATCTGCCATAAGCTATTAAAACAGGCGTAGGGACCAAATCAGTCTTTAGATAACCTGTTACAACTGGCTCAGACAGTGTATTATGGTAGAGAATATGAGGAAAAGAAAGAAAAGCAGAAAAAGACAAAGGAAGAGTCGGAAGCCCTCACAATGTCTAGGAAAACCGTTCTTAAACAGCCTGAGCAAAAAGCTCAAGGGGACCAAGGTGAAAAGGGATGGGTTTGTTATTACTGTGGAAAGGAGGGGCACCTCAAGCGGAATTGCCCTCAGGCATCTAAGCTGCCTCCGGCTCCATGTCCGGTCTGCAAAGGACCACACTGGATGAGAGACTGCCCCCAGAGGTGTAGGTTTTAGGGGTATGACTCACAAGACAATAAGGACTGAAGGTGCCTGGGGGTCCCCACCCAAGCTCCCATCCTAATTACACCTGAGGAACCCCAGGTATTAATAATTGTGGGGGTCCAATCAACAGAAAATGAAGATCATGGCATCCGGTCCCATCACTTCATGGGAAATAGATGGAGAAACAGTGGAAACAGTGTCAGACTTTATTTTTGGGGGGCTCCAAAATCACTGCAGTTGGTGACTGCAGCCATGAAATTAAAAGACATTTACTCCTTGGAAGAAAAGTTATGACCAACCTAGATAGTATATTCAAAAGCAGAGACATTACTTTGCCGACTAAGGTCCATCTAGTCAAGGCTATGGTTTTTCCTGTGGTCATGTATGGATGTGAGAGTTGGACTGTGTAGAAGGCTGAGCACTGAAGAATTGATGCTTTTGAACTGTGGTGTTGGAGAAGACTCTTGAAAGTCCCTTGGACTGCAAGGAGATCCAACCAGTCCATTCTGAAGGAGATCAACCCTGGGATTTCTTTGGAAGGAATGATGCTAAAGCTGAAACTCCAGTACTTTGGCCACCTCATGTGAAGAGTTGACTCATTGGAAAAGATTCTGATGCTGGGAGGGATTGGGGGCAGGAGGAGAAGGGGACGACTGAGGATGAGATGGCTAGATGGCAGCACTGACTCAATGGATGTAAGTCTGAGTGAACTCCGTTAGTTGGTGATGGACAGGGAGGCCTGGCATGCTGCGATTCATGGGGTCGCAAAGAGTCGGACACGACTGAGTGACTGACTGAACTGAACTGAATCTGTCAATCTCCTTTTAGATACTGGGGCAACATACTCCATGCTTACTGAATCCCCTGGTCCACTTTCTTCCTGATCCACTTCCATAATGATACTGTCTGGATGAGCCAAATCATATTACTTCAGTGTTTCTATCAGTTGTGACTGGGATTCCGTGCTATTTTCACACGACTTTCTGATTGCACTAGAGTCTCCCTCATTGTTTTTTGGGGGAGATATACTGAGCAAGGTCCATGGCTCTGTTTACATATATATAGAGCCCTCCCTTTCTCTCCCTTTAATTGAATAGAATGTAAATCCTAGAGTATGGGCTGATGGAAAATCAGTGGGTCGAGCTCAAAATGCTATTCCTGTAGTTGTCAAGCTCAAAGACCTGTACTTATTTTCACCAAAGAAGCAGTATCCACTGAAATCTGACGTTAAGGAAGGGTTAAAACCCATCATTGAAAATTTAAAGGAGCAGAGACTATTAGTTTCCTGTAACAGTCCATGCAATACTCCTGCTGCTATTGCTAAGTCTCTTCAGTCATGTCCGACTCTGTGACCCCATAGACGGCAGCCCATCAGGCTCCCCTGTCCCTGGGATTCTCCAGGCAAGAATACTGGAGTGGGTTGCCATTTCCTTCTCCACTCCTAGTCTGGGTATAAAGAAGTCAAATTGTAAATGGAGACTAGTTCAAGATTTATGAATAATAAATGAGGCTGTATTTCCTTTAAACCTATGGTGCCTAATCCTTATGTGCTATTGTCTGAAATGTCTGAACACGCCAAATATTTCTCAGTAATTGATATAAAAGATGCCTTCTATTCAGTGCCTTTGGTGGAGGAAAGTCAATTTCTATTTGCCTTTGAGGACCCTATGCAGCCAGCTTCTCAGTTAACCTGGACAGTTTTGCCCCAGAGATTTCGTGACAGTCCTCACTTATTTGGACAAAGTCTGTCACGGGATCTACAAAACCTGAATGGCTCCAAAGCTATGGTGTTACAATATTTTGCTCTGTGCTGAGACAGAGGAAGCTTGTTCACGAGCCTCAGAAGACTTCTTAAACTTTCTGGCAGGGTGTGGTTACAAGGCATCAAAGGAAAATTCTTAGTTGTCAACAATCTGTTAGATATCTCGGCCTAGTCATATCAGAAGGGTCTAAGGCCATAGGCCCTGAGATAGTTAAACCTATACTAAATCATCCCTTACTTATGACTTTAAGACAATTGAGATAATTTGTGGGAATATCAGGCTAGTGTCCATTTGGATTCTGGGTTATGGGGAACTTGCCCGGCCTTTATATAAACTTATAGCTGAAACTCTGTAGGCCCAAACTGACAAACTGGTTTGGTCTCCAGATACTCAAAAGACTTTTAAGGTTCTTTAGACTGCTCTCCTGCAAGCTCCCACTCTGAGCTTGCCCACAGGGTCAGAATTTAATTTGTTTGCCACTGAAAGAAAAGGTGTGGCCTTGGGAGTTTTGACACAACCCTGAGGGCCTCACCAGCAACCTATTGCTTATCTGAGCAGAGAATTAGATGTAATTTCATGTGGGTGGCCCCACTGCCTAAGAGTAGTTGGGGCAGTGGCTTTATTAGTCCCTGAAGCTTTAAAAATAATTAATGGATGAAACCTTACTGTACTGACTTCTCATGATGTGAGTGAAATCTCAAATTCTAAGGTTAATATTTGGATGACCAACAGTAGGCTTCTTAAATATCAGCCATTGTTGTTAGAAGGATGAGTAACTAAGCTTAAAGTTTGTGGAAATGTAAATCCTGCTACTTTCCTTCCTCAAAAGGAAAATGAAACACCTGATCACGATTGTTCCCAATTCTTAACTTTAAACTATGCAGCTTGGAAAGATCTAATGGATACTCCATTAGACAATCCTGACATGGAAATATTTACAGATGGTAGTTCTTTTGTTCAGGATGGAAAGTGTAAAGCAGGTTATGCTGTGGTGACTGCTGAACAGGTTTTAAAAGCAAAATCTCTCCCCCAGGGAACCAGTGCTCAGTTATTGGAGCTTGTGGCTCTGACCTGAGTTCTAGAATTAAACAAAAGGCAGCGGGTTAATATCTACACTAATTCTAAGTATGCTTATTTGATTTTACATGCTCATACTGCAATATGGAAAGAAAGACAGGTTAAAACAGCAACAGGAGAATTTATTAAACATTTCAGAGAGATCAAGAGTCTTTTAACTGCTATATATTGTCCTATAAAAGTAGCTGTTATGCATTGCAAAGGGCACAACAGGAATGGGAGTAAAGTAGCTGAAGGTGATCAGCTGACTGACTGTCAAGCCAGAAAACTGGCACTTTATGAAACCCCTTCACTACAGACGCCTTTGATCTGGACAGGTCCTGTGGAACAGGAAAAACCACAATATACTGAGGAAGAATTAGAAAGATATGAGACAAGAAGCACAAAGATTACCGATAAAGAATGGTTTCAGTCCAAGAATGGACGATTAATAATTCCTGAAAATGCTAAATGGAAAATTCTTAAGGGTTTACACCAGAGTTTTCATTTGGGTGTAGAGAATACTTACCAGATGGTTTCTCGTTTGTCTGAAGGTAAAAATGTAATGAAAACTTTAAATAACATTATCAAAAGGTGTGAGGTTTGTCAGAAAAAAATAAGCTAAAGACTAAAAAGCTAACAAAATCTGGATTACAACGAAGTGGAAAGTATCCTGGAAAGGACTGGAAAATTGATTTTACTCATATGCCAACAGCTAAGGAGTATTCTTGCTTACAAGTTTGGGTGGATACTATTACTGGATGGAATGAGGCTTATCCCTGCGGTAGTGAACAGGCTAAGGAGGTGATAATGATTTTAACCCATGAAATTGTCTCCATGTTTGGGCTCCCATGGAGCCTTCAGAGTGACAATGGCTCTGCCCCGAAAGCTGCTGTAACTCAGGGAGTGTTTAAAGCTCTAGGAATATATCACTTACACTGTTCTTGGAGACCCCAATCCTCAGGAAAAGTTAAAAAAGCTAATGACATTATCAAAAGACATCTGTGCAAATTAACTCAAGAGACACAGGACAATTGGATTAAAATCCTATCCATAGCTTTAATGAGGACTCGAAATGCCCCCCAAAAGGAGGGACTGTCTCCCTTTGAATGTATTTATGGAAGGCCTTTCTCACACAGACGTTGTTATAGACCCTGAAGCCTTTGAATTAACTAATTATGTTACTCAGCTCTCAGCTTTTCAACAGGCCTTAACATAACTCTGGGAGATGACACCTGACCCAACCTCTGAGTCAAGCAAGCCTATATTTGGGCCAGGAATCGAGGTCCTCATAAAAACATTGGGGTCTTGGGGCCCATCCCTTGAGCTCCTCTGTGAAGGACTTTACCAGGTTATTTTTTCTTCTGCCACGGCTGTCAAAGTGCCAGAAATTGATTCGTGGGTACATCACACTTAAGAGGTGGGACCGTGACCAGAATTAAGTGACTTCATTTTATGTCTTTACTTTCTATGCTCTGACTTTGTACTTTTCAGATGGGCCTGATAATCAATGTGAGCCCATTTCTGCTGACTCCAAAAATCCTGAGTCTGCCATTTGATCCTCAAGACAATGCCTTCTTTTCCTGGGTTCATTCCCATGCAACATTTCACAATCAGTCTAACTGCTGGGTCTGTGGAGCACTCCCGTCTTCATCAATGAAGGCTTCCCGTGGTGGACATCTCCACTTCAAGGAAAAGACTTTCTCCAAGTCTGTGAATACCTTTGACAACAATCATATGTGATGCCTCTTCTTCATCTGATGACATCTAACAACCCTAAAATGGACTGGTGCAACACGTTGTACTTTAACTATGGACATAATGTGACTTTTAATTTTGATTATACATTGTCTCGGTTCAATGACTATTTCTCTACACATAAGGCAAATAGGTCTAGATCTAATGGGTT
This sequence comes from Cephalophus harveyi, assembly GCA_006410635.1. NCBI lineage: Eukaryota > Metazoa > Chordata > Mammalia > Artiodactyla > Bovidae > Cephalophus > Cephalophus harveyi. Next base: position 46,191 of record SJYT01029250.1, on the reverse strand, counting down.
TTTTCCTGATGTTTATCAAATATGGGATGAGGTTTTATGGCTAACTCCTGAGAAAGGACTCTAATATCTACTGCCCCTATATGCTGGGAAGAAACAGAGCCACCACCCAAAGTTAGTCAACAACTTAATTATAGTGATTGAAAACACTTGGGATTTTTGCCTTAAGAAATATTCAATATAATCATTCCCGTGTTTTCCAAACCCATTTCAGGTCTTTTCTTTGTCTGGCCAGGCACTGATTAGGACTGAATATCTCAGTCAGCTGGTTTGCTCCAAAAGGGACCTATTGGATATTTGTCTCTTACCTATGGTTGTGGCTTCCCCCTGGTTGGATAGGGAGATGCACTCTAGGTCTAGCCTTTACTCATGGCTTTATATTTTCAGAGCTTCCAGAAAAGCCTTCTAATTTACCCCACCTTAAAACTCGGTAGGCAAGGTCTGTATTTCACTGATATGATTATTTGACTGCAGTGTTTGTTCCCTCTTTGGGAACTACAGATGTTATGCTATGAGTGGATACTTTGACCACTTTTACTCAACAGGCATTACAAGATTCTTAAAAAGCTATTTCAGTTCTTAATGCTGAACAGGCACAAATTTAAAAGGTGGTTTTACAAAACAGATTAGCTTTAGATATTCTGAAAGCTGCACAAGGAGGAACTTGTACCATTATTCATATCTAATGCTTTACTTATATACCTGATATGAGTACTAATGTTACTCATTTTACTAAACACATAACCAAGATTACTGGGGCCATGTATACTCTTGAAGCCTCAATTGCCTCACTTTGGGAGATGTTAACTGGTTCTCTGTGGTGGAAAAGTATCTTAATTACAATAATTCTGATTGTTCTATTTTTGCTGTTTGCTCCCTATATCTGTAACTGTGTAATTGGAATTGTTTCTAGTTGCATGAAGTCTTTTAAGTTACAAATGGTTGTCCGAGCTTCTACAAGTGCCACAGTCTCCTTCAACTATTACTTTGGGCCCCTGGATCAGAGACCCTCATTATGAGGGTTAGGAAAATATGTTGCCTTAACAATTTAGGGACCACACCCCTAAACAGCAGGAAGTAGTTATGGAACAAAAACGACACCCCTTTCCCTTGCAAACATAATTCTCCTATAAGAAAAGGGGGGAATGAAAGAGTCAATTTCTAGGAAGATTGATAAGAAGTCCAGGGGTCCTCAAGGAGATAGGGGTCTGGAATTCTCAAGGAGCAAGAAAGGACAGACTTTTTTATTCCTCTACATTCCTTAGGATTATATAAAAATAGTGTATCCTGCTTGAGGACAGTCTCTGGAAAAAACCTTCTGGCTAATCCTGTTTTCTTAAGGTGTAAATTATGGGAGTAGGTCTCAATTCAGTTCAGCTCAGTTCAGTCACTCAGTCATGTCCGACTCTTTGCCATCCCATGAAATGCAGCATGCCAGGCCTCCCTGTCCATCACCATCTCCCGGAGTTCCACTAGATTCCCCTGTCAACGTGAAATGAGGCTTTCTTCCTACATCACCTAGAAAGCAATCCCGAGTTCCCTCTCAAAACTCAAGAGGAGGCTTGACTTTCTGTATTCAAGTCAATGAGGTCCCAGAGATCCCTGTGGCAACTCGAGAGGAACTCTGAGTTTCCCTCCACAACTCGAGAAGAGCCCCATGTTCCATCTTCATCTTGAAAGATGGGCCCATTTCCTGCTTCAACTCAAGAGGAATCCCAACTACCTACCCCTCACACCACAAGAGAAGGCCTGTCTCACCTATTAAAACTCAAGTGGAACCCTGCAGATCCTGCTGCAAGGAAAAAGGACACCGAATTCCCCCTCAACTCGAGATCAGTCCTGATTCCCCTGTACAGACCTCAATAGAACACCGATTATCCCTTCACAACATGATGGGAGGCCTGACTCCCCTGCTTATCCCTTAGAGAAAGCCAAAATTCCCAGCCTAAACTCGACAGGAGGCCTGACACCCCTTTTACAACTTGAGAGGAAGGCAGAGTTCCATGCCTCAACAAAAGATGAGGCCTGACTCCCCAGTTGAACATTGATTGGAACCCTGAGATCCCTGTCACCACTGGAGAGGAACACTGAGTTACTGACTCAACTCGAGATGAGGCCCTATTCCCCTGCAGCAACTCAAGAGGTATCTCAATGTGTGCCTTCCAACTAAAAAGGAGACATGACTTCCCTTAGGCAACACAAGCGGGTCCCTGGGGTCACCACTGTAACTCAAGAGAAACCTCAATCTTCACATCGCAATTCTAGAAAAATCACGAGATTCTCACTACAACACGACATGAGGCCCTTTTCTGTGCAGCATAATGAGAGAAATCACACGTTCCCTCTTGAAATTTGAAAGCATACTTGACACCCTTTATGCAACTCATGATATTCAACGAAACACCCGTCCCCACTCAAGAGGAACACCAAGTTTCCCGCCACAACTCTAGAAGAGCCCCGTTTCCCCCACCTCATCTCGAGATGAGGGTCGATTCCCCTGCTTCATCTGGAAAAGAATCCCGACATTCCCATCGCACCTCAAGAGGAGGCCGGTCTCACCTTAAAACTCCAGAAGAACCCTGGGGACAGTGCCAAAATGTGAAGAGATCCTGATTTCCCCATCCACTCGAGATAAGGCCTGATTAACCTTCACTGACTCGAATGTAACATTGAGTATCAACTCACAACACAAAGGGAGGACTGACAGCCCTGTGGCACCTCTAGAAATATCCCCAGATCCATACCTCAACTCCACGGGAGGGCTGACATCACTTTTACACCTCGAGAATAAAGCAAAGTTCCATGTCTCAACACGAGACAAGGCCTGATTCCCCTGTTGAAATTCCATAGTAACCCCGAGATCCATGTCAGAACTGGAGAGGAACCCTGAGGTTCCCACCTCAAATTGAGTGAGGTCCTATTCCCCTACACCATCTTGAGAGGAATCCCAAGAGACCCCTCACAACTTGAAAGGATTCCTGACTTCCAAGAGACAACATGAGAGGCTCCATGAGGTCCCGGTCACAATTCAAGGGAATCCAAAGAATCCTGCTACAACTCAAGAAACACTTCGAGATTCCCCCTTCAATGTGAATTGAGGCCTGATTCCCCTGAAGCAACAAGAGAGACTCCCTGAGTTCCCCGTCATAACTCAAGAGGAACCCCAAGCTTCCCACCACAATTCAAGAAAAACCACAGGATTCTCTTGTCAACGTGAAATAAGGCTCTTTTTTCCTGCAGCGACTAGAGAACAATCCCAAGTTTCCTGTTAAAACTCAATAGGAGGCTTGACTCCCTTTATGCAACTCAAGGGGCTCACAGAGATCCTCATCACAACTTGAGAGGAACCCCGAGTTCCCCACCACAAATAGAGAAGAGCCCCATGTTCCCCACCTCATCTGGAGATGAGGGCCCATTCCCTGCTTCAACTCAAGAGGAATTCCAACTTCCGTTGGACCACAAGGAGAAGACTGTGCCACCTCTTAAAACTCGAGTGGATCCCCACAGATCCTGCTGCAAGTAAAAAGGACCCTGAGTTCCCCCTCAACTCGAGATCATTAATGATTCCCCCACACTACCTTCAACGGAACAGTGAGTATCCCTTCACAACATGGTGGGAAGCCAGACTCCCCCACTGACCTCTAGAGAAAGCCCAAATTCCCCACCTGAGTTCAACAGAAGGCCTGACATGCCTTTGACAACTCAAGAGGAAAGCAGAGATCCATGCCTCAACACTAGACGAGGCCTGACTCCCCAGTTGAATCTGATAGGAACCCTGAGATGCCTGTCCCCACTGGAGAGTACACTGACTTTACCAACTCAACTCAAGATGAGGCCCTATTCCCCTGCAGTGACTCAATAGGAATCCCGAGGTGCCCCTCGCAACTTGAAAGGAGATCTGACTTACCTGAGGCATCATGAACGGGTCCCTGAGGTCCCATCACAACTCAAGAGGAACACCAATCTTCCCAGCGCAACTGGAGAAAAACCACAAGATTCTCCTGTCAACACGTGATCAGGCCCTTTTCCGCTGCAGTGTGTCAAGAGAAATCCCAGATTCCCTATTGAAACTCAAAAGGGTACTTGACACCCTTTATGCAACTCAAGAAATTTCCTCAGATATCCATCCTCATTCAAGAGGAATACCGAGTTTCCCACCACAACTGAAGAAGAACCCCGTTTTCCCCTCCTCATCTCGAGTTGAGTGTCTATCCCCCTGCTTCATCTGGAAATGAATCCTGACGTTCCCATCGCACCTCAAGAGGAGGCCGGTCTCACCTGGAAACTCGAAAGGATCCCCAGAGTCGTGCCACAATTCCAAAGTACACTGATTTCCCCATCCACTTGAGATTCCTTTGCACCTGATTCCCCTGAACTGACTTGACTGTAACCAAGAGTAGCAACTCACAACATGAAGGGAGGACTGACACCCTTGTTGCATCTTTAGAAAAAGCCCCAAATCCCTACTTCAACTCAAAAGGAGGCCTCATACCCCTTTTACAACTCGAGAGGAAAGCGGAGTTCCATGTCTCAACATGAGATGAGGCCTGACTCCTCTGTACAAACGTCATAGGAAACCCAAGATCCATGTCAGAACTTGAGAGGCTCCCTGGGTTCCCCATCATAACTCAAAAGGACCCCCAAGGCTTCCACAACAACTCAAGAAAAATCACGAGATTCCCCCTTAAATGTGAGGTGAGACTCCTTTTTCCTGTAGCGCCTGGAGAGAAATTCCAAGCTCCCTGTCAAAACTGGAAAGGAAGATTGACTCCATTTATACAACATAATTTCACTTTCACTTTTCACTTTCTTGCATTGGAGGAGGAAACGGCACCCCACTCCAGTGTTCTTGCCTGGAGAATCCCAGGGATGGGGGAGCCTGGTGGGCTGCCATCTATGGGGTTGCACAGAGTTGGACATGACTGAAGCAACTTAGCAGCAGCAGCAGTAGCATACAACACAAGTGCTTCCTCGAGATACCCATCACAACTCGAGAGGAATCCCGAGTTTCCCACCACAACTCTATAATAGCCCCATGTTCCCTACTTCATCTCAAGATATGGGTTTACTCCCCTGCTTCAACTCGAGAGGAATCCTGACTTTGTCCTCGCACCTTTAGATGAGACCTGTCCCACCTATTGCAACTTGAGAGATACCCCGTGTTTCCTGCTGAAAGATGAAAGGACACTGAGTTCTCCCTCAATCGAGATAAGGCCAGATTCCCCTGCACTGACTTGAATGGAAACTGAGTATCCCCTCACAACAAAAATGGAGGTTTAACTCCACTGTTGCACCTCTAGAAAAGGCCCAAGTTCCCTGCCTTAACTCGACAGGAGACCTGACACCCCTTGTTAAACTCGAGAGGAAAGCGGAGTTCCATACCTCAAAATGAGATGAGGCCTAACTCCTCCATTAAAACTCTATAGGAACCTTAAGAATCCTGTCACAACTGGAGAGGAACTTGAGTTTTCCATCTCAGCTCAAGATGAGGCCCTATTCCCCTGCAGCGACTCAAGAGGAGTCCCAGCATTCCTCTCACAACTTGAAAGGAGGCATGACTTTTCTGAGGCAAAATGAGATGTTGCCTGAGGTCCCCAATGGAACTGGAGAGGAAAACAAAGCTTACTGCCACAACTCGAGAAAAACCACGAGATTCCCCCTCAATGCGAGATGAGGCCTTTTCCCCCGCAGTGCCTCTAGAGCAATCCAGAGTTCCCATTCGAAAATCTAGAAGAGGCTGAACTTCCTTTATGCAACTCAAGAGATTCCCCGTGATACCAGTTGCAACTCGAGTGTAACCCTGAGGTTCCAGCCACAACTCGAGAAGAGCTTCATTTTCCCCAACTAATTTCAAGATGAGGTCTGATTCCCCTGATTCAACACGAGAGGAATCCAACTTTCCCCTATCACCTCAAGAGGAGGCCTGTCTCACCTAATGAAACTCCTGAGTAACCACACAGTTTCTGCCACAAGTTGAAAGGACACTGAATTCTCCCTGAACCCGAGAAAAGGCCTGATTTCCCTGTACCAACTCAAATGGAATCCTGGGTATCCCCTCACAACACGAAGGGAGGTCTATCTCCCCTGTTGCACCATTAGAAAAAGCTCATGTTCCCTGCCTCAACTTGACAGGAGCTCTGACATCACTTATACAACTAGAGAGGAAAGTTGAGTTCCATGCCTCAAAATGAGACGAGGTCTGACTCCCTTGTTGAAACTCGATAGGAACCCTGAGATCCCTGTTGTAACTAGAGAGGAGCCTTGAGCTACCCACCTCATTTCGATATCAGTCCCCATTCCCCAGCAGCCACTAGAGAGGAATTTAGAGGTTCCCCTTGTAACTTGAAAGGAGGTCTGATTTCCCTGAGGTAACATGAGATGTTCCCTGAGGTCCCCGTTGAAACTCAAGAGAAACCCGGAGCTTCATGCTGCAACATGAAAAACACAATGAGATTCCTACCTCAATTCTAGATGAGGCCCAATTTCCTTGCAGTGACTCGTGAGCAATCCCCCACTCCCTTCACAACTTGAAAGGAGTCTTGACTTCCCTAAGGCAATACGAGAGGCTCCCTGAGGTCCTTGGTGCAACTCAAGAAGAAACCCCAGCTTCCTGCTGCAGCTAGAGAAAAACCACGATATTCCCGTTGCAATGTGAGATGAGATCCTTTTCCCCTGTAGCAGCTTGAGAGCAATCCCGAGTTCCCTCTCGGAACACTAAAGGAGGCTAGACTTCCTTTAGGCACCTCAAGAGCTTTCCCAAAGTACCTGTCACAACTCGAGAGTAACCCTGAGTTTCCCATCCCAACTTGAGATGAACCCCATGTTCACCACCTCATCTTGAGGTTGTGGCTGATTCCCTTGCTTTGACTCGAGAGGAATCCCAATTTTCCACTCAGACCTCAAGAGGAGGCATATATCACTTATTGAAACTCGAGAGGAACCCCGTGGTTCCTGCCACAAGACAGAAGGACACTGAGTTTCCCCTCAAATCGAGATAAGGCCTGATTCACCTGCACTGACAAGAGAAAAATCCTGAGAGGCCCCTCACAATTAGAAAGGACTCCTGACTTCCCAGAGACAACATGAGAGACTCCATGAGGTCCCCGTCACAACTCGGGGGAACCCAGAGATTCCTGCCACAACTCGAGAAACATCCCCAAGATTCCCCCTTCAATGTGAATTGAGGCCCAATTCCCCTGCAGTGACTTGAGAGCAATCTTTTCCTCACTCTCCCAACACCAAAGGAGCCTTGGCTTCACTGAAATAACATGGGAGATTCCGTGAAATCTCTGTCACAACTCCTGAGGAACCCAAAGCTTCCCACCATTGGAGAAAAACCACACTATTCACCCCTCAGCATGAGATGAGGCCCTTATACCCTGGAGTGCCTTGGGAGCAATCCCAAGTTCCCCTTTGAAACTCGAAAGGAGGCTTGACCTCCCTCCCCTTTTACAACTCGAGAGGAAAGCAGAGTTCCATGCCTCAACACGAGGCAAGGCCTGACTTCCCTGCTGAAACTCAATAGGAAGACCGAGGTGCCTATTGCAACTGGAGAAGAACCCTGAGTTTCCCACGTCAATTGGAGATGAGGCCCTATTATGCTGCAATGACTCAAGGTAATCCTGAAGTTCCCCTCAAAACTTGAAAGGAGGCATGACTTCCCTGAGTCAACATGAGGTTCCCTGAAATCTCCGTTGCAACTCGAAAGGAACATAAAGCTTATTATCACAACTCATGAAACACCACGAGATACCCCCCCAATACGAGATGAGGCCTGATTCCCCTGCAGTGACTCTAGAGCAATCCTGAGCTCCCCCTCTCAACTGGAAAGAAGACTTGACTTCTGTGAAGCAAGACAAGAGGTTCCATGAGTTCCCTGTCACAACTCAAGAGGAAGCCCAAACGTCCCACCACAACTTGAGAAAAATGACAAGATTCCCCCCTCAATGTGAGCTGAGGCCCCTTTCCCCTGTAGCAGCTCGAGAGCAAGTCCAAGTTCTCTCTCAGAACTCGAAAGGAGGCTTGACTCCCCTTATACAACTCAAGAGGTTCCCCAAGATACCCATCGCAATTTGAGAGGAACCCCTAGTTTCCCACCACAACTTGAGAAGACCATCGTGTTGCCCACCTCATCTCAAGATGAGGGCTGATTCCCCTGCTTTGACTCAAGAGGAATCCCGACTTTCCCCTTGCACTACAAGAGGAGGTCTGTTTCACCTAAAGAAATGGAGAGGACCCCGCAGTCCTTGCTTCAAGGCAAAAGGACACCCAGTTCCCCTTCAACTATAGAAAAGGCCTGATTCACCTGTACTGACTTGAATGGAACCCCAGGTATCCCTTCACAACATGAAGGGAGGTCTCCCTCCCATTTTGCACCAGTGGAAAAGGCCCAAGTTCCCCGCCTGAACTCGACAGGAGGTCTGACACCCCCTTCACAACTCGAGAGGAAAACGGAGTTCCAGTCCTCCACAGGAGACAAGGCCAGACTCCCCAGTTGAAACTCCATAGGAAAACCGAGATCCCTGTTGCAACTTTAGAGGAAACCTGAGTTTCCCTCAAAAATTCAAGATGAGAATCTATTCCTCTGCAGCGACTCAAGAGGAATCTGAAGATGCCCCTCACAACTTGAAAGGAGACCTGATTTCCCTGAGGCAACATGAGAGCTTCCCTGAGGTCCCCATCACAAACTGGGAAGAACCTCAAGCTTCCTGCTATAACTTGAGAAAATCCCAGAGAATCTCTATCAACTTGAGATGAGGCACTTTCCCCCTTCAGTGCCTCTATACCAACCCCAAGTTCCCACTTGAATTTGGAAAGAAGGCTTGACTGCATTTATGTAAGAGGTTCCCCAAGATTCCCATTGCAACTCTAGAAGAACTTGATTTTCCCACCATAACTTGAGAAGAAGCCCGTGTTCCTCACCTCAACTTGACATGAATGTCTATTCCCCTGCTTTGACTCAAGTGGAATCCCGATTTTCCCCTCGCACCTCAAGAGGAGGCCTGTCTCACCTATTGAACTAGATAGGAACCCCTTGATTCCTGCCACAAATCTAAAGGATACTGAGTTTCCCCTGAAAATGAGATGAGGCCTGTTCTCATGCCCCAACATGAATAGAACACTGAATATCCCCTCACAACATGAAGGGAGATATGACTTCCCTGTTGCACCTCCAAAAAAGCCTAATTTCCCCCCCTCAACTCGACAGGAGGCCTGACACACATTTTGCAACTTGAGAGGAATGTGGAGTTCCATACCTCCAATCTAGTCGAGGCCTGACTCCCCTGTTCAAACTCTATAGGAATCCTGTGATTGCTGGCATAACTGGAGAGGAGCCTGAGTTTCCTGAATCAACTCCTGATGAGGCCCAATTCCCCTGAAGCCACATGAGTGAAATCCTGAGGTGCCCCTCACAACTTGAAAGGAGGCCTGAATTCCATGAAGTAACATGAGATGTTCACTGAGACCCTGTACCTACCTGAGAGGGGCCCAAAGTTTCCCCTGTAATGCGAGAAACACCACAAGATTCCTCATCAATGCCAGATGCATCCTTTTTCCCCTGCAGTACCTCCAGAGCAATCCTGCATTTCTTCTCAAAACTCAAAATGAGGTTTGACCCCCATTTTACAACTTGAGTGGAAAGCAGAGTTCCATGCCTCAAAATGAGACTAGGCCTGACTCCTATGTTGAAACTCGATAGGAGGCCCGAGATCCCTGTCACAACATGAGAGGAACCCTGAATTTTGGGCCTCAACATAAGATGAGGCTCTTTTCCCCTGCAGTGCCTCGAGAGCAATCCCAAGATCCCCCTCAAAACTCGAAAGGAGGCTTGACTCCCTTTATGCAACTCGAGGTGTCCCCCAAAATACCTGTTGCAAATTGAGAGGAAACCTGAGTTTACCACCACAAATTGAGAAGCGCCCCATGATCCCCAACTCATCCAGAAAGGAAGGCCAATTCCCCTGCAGTGACTTGAGAGGAATCCTGAGTTGCCCTTGCAACTCAAAAGGAGGCCTGACTTCCCTGAGGCAACACTATAGGTTCCCTCAGGTCTTCTTTACAACTTGAGAGGAACTCCATGCTTCCCTCCACAACTCAAAAAAAAAAAAAAAAAAAAACCCCACGAGATTGCCCCCTCAACGCGAGATGATGCCCGATTTCCCTGAAGCACCTCAAGAGCAATATCGACTTCCCTCTCAAAACTGGAAAGGAGACTTGACTTCCCTGAGGCAACATGAAAGGTTCCCTGAGGTCCCGGTTGCAATTCCAGAGGAACCCCAAGGTCCCCGCTGAAACTCGAGAAATACCAGGAGGACCCACTAAATGTGAGATGAGGCCAAATCCCTTGCGGTGAATCAAGTGCAATCCTGATCTTCCCCTCACAACTCAAAAGGAAACTTGACTTTTATGAGGAATCATGAGAGATTCCCTGAGGTCCCCTTTGCAACATTAGAGGAAACCAGAGATTCCTGCCTTAACTTGAGATGAGGCCCTATTGTACTGCAATGACTCAAGAGCAATCCGCACTTCCTCTCACAACTCGAAAGGAACCTTAACTTCCCCGAGGCAACACGAAAGGTTCCCTGAGATCCCCATCACAACTCAGGAGGAACTCCAACCTTCCAGCCACAACTTGAGAAAAACCACAAGGCCCCCCTCCCCAACGTGAGATGACACCCTTTTCCCCTGTAGCAGCTTGAGAGCAATACTGAGATACCTCTGGAAACGCTAAATGAGGCTGGACTCCCTGTATGCAACTAAAGGGGATTCCCTAGATACCCGTCACCACTCGAGAGGAAGCCTGAGTCTAGCACCACAACTCGAGAAGAGCTCTGTGTTTCCCACCACATCTTGAGATGAGAATCGATTCCACTGCTTCAGATAAGGAGGAATCCCGACTCTCCCTTTAAACCCAGAGGAGGTCTATCTCACGCATTGAAACTTGAGAGGAACCCCGCATTTCCTGCTGCAAGTTGAAAGGTCACTGAGTTCTCCATCAACTCGAGATAAGGCCTGATTCCCCTGCAGTGACTCTAATGAGAAACTGTGAATCCACTCACAAATGAAGGGAGGTCTGACTCCTCTGTGGCACCTCTAGAAAAAGCACAAGTTTCCTGCATGAAATCAACAAGAGGTTTTACATTCCTTTTACTACTGGAGGGGAAAGTAGATATCATGTATCAATCCGAAACGAGGCCTGACTCCCCTGTTGAAACTCAATAGGAACCCTAAAATCCCTGTTGCAACTGTAAAGGAAGCCTGAGTTTCCCTCCTCAACTCAAGATGAGGCCCTATTCCCCTGCAGAGAATCAAGAGGAATCTCTAGGTGCCCCTTGAAATGCAAAAGGAGGCCTGACTTCTCTGAGGCAACATGAGAGGTTCCCTAAGGTCCCTGTCACAACTCGTGGGGAACCTAGAGCTTCCTGCAGCAACTCGAGGAACATAATGAAATTCTACCTTTACTGCCAGATGAAAACCAACTCCCCTGCAGTGACTCGAGAGCAAACCCAGGCTCCCCCTCGCAACTCAATGGGAAACTTGACATCCATGAGGAAACATGAGATGTTCCCTGTGTCCCCAGTCTCAAGTCAAGAGGAACCCAAAGCATCCAACCAGAATTCAAGAAAAAACACGAGATTCCCCCCTCAATGCAAGATGAGGACCTTTTCTGCCTTGAGAGTAATCCCGAGTTCCCTCTCGATCCTCAAAAGGAGGATTTACTCCCTTTATGCAACTCAAGAGGTTCCCTGAGATACCCATCCCCACTCAAGAGGAACCCCAAGTTACCCACCAGAAGTCAAGAAGAGCCCCGTGTTCCCCATCTCCTCTCAAAATGAGGGTGGAGTCCCCTGTTTCAACTTGAGAGGAATCCCAATATTCCCCTCACACAACAAGAGGAGGCTTGTCTCAACTATCGAAACTCAAGAGGAACCCCTAGGTTCCTGCCACAAGTCAAAAGGACACCAAGTTCCCCCTCAACTCGAGATAAGGCCTGTTTCCCCTGCATTGACTTGAATGGAACCCCATTTCCCTTCACAACACGAACTGAGGTCTGACTGTCCTGTTGTACCTTTAGAAAAAGACCAAGTTCCCCACCTGAACTCGACAGGAGTCCTGACAAAACTTTTACAATTAGAGAGGAAAGCAGAGTTCCATGCCTCAACATAAGACAAGGCCTGAATATCCTATTGAAATTCGATAGGAACCCCGAGATCCCTGTCGCAACTCTAGAGGAACTCTTTGTTTCCCTTCTCATCTCCAGATAAGGCCCTATTCCCCTGCAGCAGGTGGAGAGGTATCCCCAGGTGCTACTTGCAATCAAAAGGAGACCTGGCTTCCATGAGCCAACACGAGAGGTTCCCTGAGGTCTGCGTAGAAACTCGAGAGGAACCCCGAGCTTCCCGCCACAACTGGAAAAAAAAAAAAAAAAAAAAATTCACCCCTTATCAAGAGTTGAGGCCTTATTCCCCTGCATCACTTTGAAAACAATCCTGAGTTCCATCTAGAAACTTCAAAGCAGGCTTAAATCCCTTTATGGAACTCCAGAGGTTCCCCGAGATACCTGTAGCAACTTGAGAGGAACCCTGAGTTTCCCACCTCAACTCGAGATGAGGCGCTATTCCCCTGAAGCGACATGAGAGAAATCCTGATGTGCTCCTCACAACTCTAAAGGAGGTCTGACCTCAATAAAACAACATGAGAGGTTCCCTGAGTTCCCTGTCACAACTAAGAGGAATTCCAACCTTCCTGCTACAACTTGAGAAAAACCATAAGATATCTCCCCAATGCGAGATTAGGCCTGATTCCCCTGCATTGACTCAAGAGCAATCCCGCATTCCCCCTCAGAACTCTAAAGGAGACTTGACTTATTTCATGCAACTCCAAGGGTTCCCTGAAAAACCTGTGCAACTCGAGAGAAAACCCCATTTTCCCGCTGCAACTAGTTAAGAGTCCTGTGAAGTGCCCCTCGCAACTTGAAATGAGGCCTGACTTCCCTGAGGTAACGCAAGAGGTTCCCTGAGGTACCAGTCACAACTTGAAAAGGAACCCCAAGCTTCCTGTGCAACCTGAGAAAAACCACAAGATTCCCCCTTCAATGCGAGATGAGCCCCAATATCCTTGCAGTTCAGTCAGTTCAGTTCAGTCGCTCAGTCGTGTCCAACTCTTTGCGACCCCATGAATCGCAGCATGCCAGTCCTCCCTTTCCATCATCAACTCCCGGAGTTCATTCAGACTCACGTCCATCGAGTCCATGATGCCATCCAGCCGTCTCATCCTTCGTCGTCCCCTTCTCCTCCTGCCCCCAATCCCTCCCAGCATCAGTCTTTTCCAACGAGTCAATTCTTCTCATGAGGTGGCCAAAGTACTGGAGTTTCAGCCTCAGCATCATTCTTTCCAAAGTAATCCCAGGGCTGATCTCCTTCAGAATGGACTGGTTGGATCTCCTTGCAGTCCAAGGGACTCTCAAGAGTCTTCTCCAACAACACACTTCAAAAGCATCAATTCTTCGATGCTCAGCTTTCTTCACAGTCCAACTCTCACATCCATACGTGGTTATTCCAAGGCAATCCTGCATTCCCCCTCACAAATCAAAAGGAGGTTTGACTCCCTTTATGCAACTCCAGAAGTTCCCTTAGATACCAGTCGTGAGGAACGCCAGACTTCCCACTGCAACTCAAGAAACACATCGAGATTTCCCCCCCTCCACTTGAAATGAGGCCCTAGGCCCCTGCAGCCAATCGAGAGTAACTACAAGGTGCCCCTCACACCTTGAAAGGAGGCCTGACATCCTTGAGGCCACACGAGAGGTTCCCTGAGATCCCCATCGCAACTTGAGAGGGACCCCGAATTTCCTCCAGAAATCGAGAAAAACCACCTGATTCCCCCCTCAATGCAAGATGAGGCCTGATTACCCTGCCTCATCTGGACAGCAATCCTGAGTTCCCTCTTGAAACTTCAGAGGAGGTTTGACTCCCTTTATGCAACTCCAGAGGTTCCCTGAAGTACCCGTCACAACTCAAGAGGAACCCCAATTTTCCCACAGCAATTTAGAAGATCCCTGTTTTCCCCACCTCTTCTTGAGATCAGGGCCATTTTCCCTGCTTTGATTAGAGAGGAATCCTGGCTTTCCCCTCACACCTAAAATAGAGGACTTTCTCACCCATTGCAACTCGAGAGGAACCCCAAGGATCCTGCTGCAAGTCAAAAGAACACTGAGTTTTCCCTCAACTCGAGATAAGGCCAGATACCTTTGCAGTGACTCCAATGGAACCCTGAGTTTCCCCTAACAACATGAAAGGAGGTCTGACTCCCCTGTTGCACTTCTAGTAAAAGCCTGAGTTCCCTGCCTCAACTCGACAGGAGGCCTGACACCTTTTTCAACTTGAGAGGAAAGCAGAGTTCCATGCCTCAATAGGAGGTGAGGCTTGACTCCCCTGTTGAAACTCGATAGGGACCCCAAGAATCCTGTCACAAATGCAGTTGTACCCCATATTTCATGCCTCAACTTGAGATTAGGCCCGATTCTACTACAGCGATGTGAGAGCAATTCTGAGTTCCCCCTCATAACTCGAAAGGAGGCCTGACTACCCTGGGTCAACATGAGAGGTTCGCTGTGGTCTCCATTGCAATTTGAGAGGAACCCCGAGCTTCCAACTGCAAGTTGAGAAAAACCACAAGATTCCCTCTCTCAATGTGAAATTAGTATAGATTCCCCTTAAGCGACTGGAGAGCAATCCTGAGTTACCCCACACAACTCAAAAGAATTCTTGACTCTTTTGGCAACTCGAGAGGTCCCCTGAGATTCCTGTCACAAATCAAGAGGAATCCCGACTTTCCTGCCTCAATTCGAAAAGAACCCCTTATTCCCCACGTCATCTCTAGATGAGGGCCTATTCCCTTGCAGTGACTCAAGAGGAATCCCAAGTTCCCTGTCCCAACTCAACACGGGCCTCAAGACTCTGATACAAAGGCAGAGGATTCTCAAGAGGAGCTTGCTGTGGGAGCTTACCTTACCGCAATTGGAGAAGAGCCCTCTATCAGAACCACAGAGGAAGCCTCATGCCACAACTAAGCAGGAGGTCTGCCCTGCCACAAATAACCAGTAGCTTCCTGAACTTTGCAAGTAGAAAAAGCGCCCCTTCTCATTACAACCATAGAGGAGACACCCATCTCCCAATTTGAGAAGAGCACTCTACTACATCTAGAGAGGATCCCAACTACAAAAACTAATGAGTTCTCCTGCCACGACTAGAGAGGTGGTTGCAAACGTCAACTAGAGACAAGCTGATGTGCAACAAATAAAGAGTGGATGCCCACTGAAGTGAGAGTGGACCCCAAGCTGTATCTAGAGAGTAGCCTCCTGCACATTGCACTTAGACAGGGACCAGCAAGCACATAGCTACTAAGGAGGATCTCCCCCAATGTATAATCTCCACCAAAACTTTAAAGGAACCCCGAGTGATATGCTGCAACTCAAGAGGCATCCCAAGTTCCCCACTACAATTTCACAGGATCCCTAGGCTGGCTCAAGAAAAGGGGTCACTGCACCAAATGACAGAGGGGCTCCTGGCCAATACTGAAGCAGATTCCCGAGGCACAACTCGAGATGTGTCCCTCAGGACATCACACCTAGAGAGAAGACCTTCTGCTTCCAATGGAGATGAGCTTCCTGAAGAAGTCGAGTGGAGACCCTCACAACTAAAGAGCAATGATCCCTTGAAATGAAGTGAGGAACCCATAGTGCCAAAAGCAGAGAGGACATTCCCCATGGAGACATGCACAAACCACCCAGAGAGGACACAGCTTCGTCCGTCTAGAGGAGCCCTCAACCAAACTTCAGAGGCACCCACTGACATCGCACACAGAGAGGAGCCCCTCTTCTGGTAATAAACACGAACCTCACACCACAAGGAGAGAGGAGCTTGCACACCACCACTCAAAACCCCCACAATTACAGAGTGGACCCCGACAACAACAATAGAGTAGTCCCTTGCCAAATCTAGTGACCACTCACCCGTCATTGCAACAAGATAGGAGACACCCTGCACATCCATGCTAGAGGTGAGTTGCCTCAAGAGAACTCGACAGGAGGCCCCACTGCAAGTTACCAGGAACTCTGAGAACCAACCAAGCTTGAAGAGAACCCCATCTTCCACACCACGTCTCCAGAGCAATCCTGCATCCTGTGCTGCAAATGCAGAGGAACAGTGATTTATTGCTGCACTTTGTGAGGAGCTCTCAGTCTCCTGTTGTAATTCTCGAGGAAACCACGAGTTTCCAACAACTAGAGAAGAACCCTGAGATTCTGCTGCAACTTGAGAGGAAGCCTTACTCCCCTGATGCAACACGAGAGGAAGCACGACTTTCCCACCTCAAATCGAGAGGAGTCCTGACTCCATTGTTGCTACTCGAGAGGTATCCATATCCCCATCGCAACTCAAGAGGAACCCATTGATTCCTGCTGCAAGTCGAAAGGACACTGAGTTCCCTCTCAACTCAAGATAAGGACTGATTTCCCTGCAGCAACTAGAATGGAATCCCGAGTTTCCCCTCACAAAATGAAGGGGGGTCTGACTCCCCTGCTGCAACTTGAGAAAAATTCTGAGTTCACAGTCTGAACTCAACAGGAAGCCTGACACCCCTTTCACAACTCGAGAGGAAATTGGAGTTCCATTCCTCAACACAAGACAAGTCCTGAATCCCCTGTTGCAACTCAAGAGGAATGCTGAGATCTCTGCCACAACTGCAAAGGAACCCTGAGTTTCCTGCCTTAAATTGAAATGAGGCCCTATTTCCCTGCAGCAACTCAAGAGGAATTCCGAGGTTACCCTTGCAACTCAAAAGGAGGCCTGACTCCTGTGAGGCAACCTGAGTGGTTCTGTGAGATTCCCACCACAACTTGAGAGGATCCTGAGATACCTGTCACAACTCAAGAGGAACCCCAAGTTTCCCGCCTCAACTCAAGATGAGGCTCTATTCCCCTGCTGCCAGGAGACAGCATGGGAGATCCCGCCCATGACAAGGTCATGCAGAGGAGACCTGACAGGCAAGGTGGATCAGGATTTGAGGGACTCCCTGGACCTGATCGAGCATCTACCCCAAGCCAAAATCTGTCTGTCTACTGTATACTATATTATGCCTTTCACCAACTCTTCTGACATTAACAGGGGGCTATCCCTGACCACCTTTCTCTGGAGAAAATCAACTTAGGGCTCTAGTTGATAAGTCTCCTGGGCATGAAAGGAGCATTTCAATTCAAATCCCCCTGTTAGCATTCTAGCTTGCTTGGCAGATTTATACAGACTCTTGCAACTACGCATATGCTTGTTCACAACATCTCAACAATGACATGGGAAACCTAAACTTTCTAAAAATATAGAGCCCTTCGAGGGGTAAAAAAGTTTTATTAAAATGATACTGGTGAAGGGTTTCATTGTTGAACCAATGCTTGCTGCCAAGTTCCCACATCCCTTATCCATTGTGTGCCTGGGAGTGCATTAGTTAATATAGTTGGAATGTAAGAAAAACAAGCCTTGGTATTAACCACATCAGACCTTTGAGCTAATAAGTTCTTTTTTCGTTGTAACCCACTGCACCTTTGCTCCATGAGAATGTAACTCTGTTTAGTACTTTCTGAGGCTGACACAGATTAGAGGTATAAAGAAAAAACACTTCAAGGTAAAACAAGTTTTCTGGTTGATCAACCTTTATTTAAAAAGGGTCATAAAATGTCAACAGGCCTCCAAGGCCAGAAGATAATGTACACAACATAAGACCCTTGTTTATGGGAAAGGTATGCAGAAAAAAATCCTGGTTTCAATAAGGGCAAAACTGCTGGAATGTATGAGCTGACTCTGCATGACCTTGCATCTTTCATTTTCCTCTATGTACAAGTCTGGGTATAAAAGCCCCTTTTGAAAATAAAATTTGGAAGGAATGATGCTAAAGCTGAAACTCCAGTACTTTGGCCACCTCATGCGAAGAGTTGACTCATTGGAAAAGACTCTGATGCTGGGAGGGATTGGGGGCAGGAGGAGAAGGGGATGACCGAGGATGAGATGGCTGGATGGCATCACTGACTCGATGGATGTGAGTCTGAGTGAACTGCGAGAGATGATGATGAACAGGGAGGCCTGGTGTGCTGCAATTCATGGGGTTGCAAAGAGTCGGACATGACTGAGTGACTGAACTGAACTGAACTGAACTGAAAATAAAGTTACAGGCCTCACTTACCAAAGCTTGGTCTCCCCGTGTCATTCTTTCACCAATGCCGTTCATCCTGAGGGTATATCTGGACTCTACTGAAGCTGGACCCCAGCACCCTGCTGTGATTTGAGAGAATCCCAAGGTTCCCCTTGCATAAAAATGGAGGTCTGACTCCCACGATGCAACTAGATAGGATCCCTGAGGTCCCCATCGCAACACAAGTGGAACCCTGAGATAACCATCACAACTCTAGAGGAACCCCGAGTTTCCCACTTCCACTAGAGATGAGGCCCAATTCCCCTGCAGTGACTCAAGAGCAATTCTGAGTTCCCCCTGGCAACTAGAAAGGAGTCCTGACTCCCCTGAGGCAACATGAGAGGTACTCTGAGGTCCCCATCACAACTGGAGAGGAATCCTGAGCTTCCCACCCCAATTCGAGAAAAACCATGATATTCCCCTCTCAATGTGAGATGAGTCCTGATTACTCTGCAGTGACTTGTGTGGAATGCCAAGTTCCCCATCCCAACTTGACATGAGCGCCAAGAAACTGATGCAACTGCAGAGGATTCCCAAGAGGAGCCTACCCATCTCCAACTGGAGAAGAGCCCTCTACCACAACCAGAGAGGAAGTCTCATAGTGCAGCTAAGCAGGAGGCCTGCCCTGCTGAAATAGCCAGTAGCTTCCTGCACTTCACAACTAGAAAAAGAGCCCCTTTTCATTACAACCATAGAGGAGTCACCCAACTCTCAATTTGAGAAGAGCCCTCTAATGCATCTAGAGAGGATCCAAACTTCAGTTCAGTTCAGTTCAGTCGCTCAGTCGTGTCCGACTCTTTGCGACCCCATGAATCGCAGCACGCCAGGCCTCCCTGTTCATCACCATCTCTCGGAGTTCACTCAGACTCACATCCATCGAGTTAGTGATGCCATCCAGCCATCTCATCCTCGGTCGTCCCCTTCTCCTCCTGCCCCCAATCCCTCCCAGCATCAGAGTCTTTTCCAATGAGTCAACTCTTCGCATGAGATGGCCAAAGTACTGGAGTTTCAGCTTTAGCATCATTCCTTCCAAAGAAATCCCAGGGTTGATCTCCTTCAGAATGGACTGGTTGGATCTTCTTGCAGTCCAAGGGACTCTCAAGAGTCTTCTCCAACACCACACTTCAAAAGCATCAATTCTTCGGAACTAGCACAGTTAAAGAGGAGTTCCCCTGCCACAATGAGAGAGGTAGCTACAAACTACATCTAGAGATGAGCCGATACAGAGCAAATAAAGAGCAGACACCCACGGCAATGACAGTGGACCCCAAGGTGTATCTAGAGAGTAGCCTCTCACACATTGCACTTAGACAGGGACCAGCTTGCACATCGCTACTAGAGAGGATCTGCCCCACTCTAGTTCAATAGGAGTCTCCACCACAACTTTAAAGGAACCCCGAGTCATATACTGCAACTCAGGAGGCACCCCGAGTTCCCCCTTGAAATTTCACAGGATCCCTAGGCTGCCACAAGAAAGGGGCCACTGCGCCAAATGACAGAGGGGCTCTCTGGCCAAAACTGAAGCGGATTTCCCAGGCACAACTTGAGAGGTGTCTCCCAGATATCACACCTAGAAAGAAGACCTCTGCCTTTAATGGAAATGAGCTCCTTGATGGAAGTCAAGTGCAGGCCCTCATTAGAGAGCAGTGATCCCATGAATAGAAGTGAGGAACCCATAGCGCCAAAAGCACAGGGGACCTCCCCTATGGAGACAAGCTCACCTCAACCAGAAAGGACACAGCCTCGCCCCTTGAGTGGAGCCCTCCACCACAACTTGAGAGGAGCCCGCTGGAATTCACACACAGAGAGGAGCCTCTCTTCTGCTATTACAGACAAATCTCACACCACAAGGAGAGAGGAGCTTGCACACCACCACTAGAGAGTCACAATCCCCACAGATATAGAATAGACCCCAACCACAATGATAATCCCTTGCAAAAATAGTGAGCTGCCACAAGTCACCACAACAAGACAGGAGCAACTCTGCATATCCTTGCTAGAGACAAGTCATCCCAAGAGAACTCGACAGGACACCTTACAACAATTTGCCAGGAACCCTGAGTACCAACCAAGCTTGAGGAGAATGCTGGCTTTCCCACGACAACTCCAGTGCAATCCTGCATCCCGTGCTGCAAATCCAGAGAAACAAATTTCTCGTTGCACCTCAAGAGGAGGTCTCAGGCACTGTGGCAACTCTCCAGCAAACCCTGAATTTCCAGCAACCATTAAAGAAGAAGCCCGAATTTCTGCTGCAAGTGAGAGGAGGCCCGACTCCCCTGCTGCAACCAGAGAGGAAACACGTCTTCCTTACCTCAACTCAAGAGGAGTCCTGTCTCCCCTGTTGCCACTTGAGACATATCCCCAGATCCCCATCTAGACTCAAAAGGAACACTGTGTTTTCTGCCACAAGTCGAAAGGGCACCAAGTTCCCCCTCAGCTAAAAGGACTGATTCCCCTGCAGCGACTTGAATGGAATCCCGAGTTTCTCCTCAAAACATGAAGGGAGGTCTGAATCCACTGTGGCAATTCAAGAAAAATCCTGAGTTTCCAGCCTCAACTTAACAGGAGTCCTGACACCCTTTTCACATCTCGAGAGGAAAGCTGAATTGCATGCCTGAACACAAGACAAGCCATGGCTACCTTGTTGAAACTCGATAGGAACCTCGAGATCCATGTCACAACTGGAGAGGAGCCCCGAGTTTCCTGCCTCAACTTGTGAAGAGGGCTTATTCCCCTAGGAATCCCTAGGTTCCCCTCACAACTAGAAAGGAGGCCTGACTCCCCTGAGGCAACATGAGAGGTTCCCTGAGGTCCTCATTGCAACTTGGGAGGAACGCCAAGCTTCCTGCAGCAACTAGAGAAAAAACACGAGATTCCCCCTTCAAAGTGTGTTGATGCCCAATTCCTCTGCAGTGACTTAAGAGCAATCTAAGTTCTCCCTTGCATCTCGAAAGAAGGGCGTATTCCCTTGAGGCAACACGAGAGGTTCCCTAAGGTACTTGTTGCAGCTTGAGGGGTACCCCAAGTTTCCAGCCTCAACTCGAGATGAAGTGAGGCTGGATTCCTCTGCACTGACTTGAAAGGAATCCCAAGTTTTCCCTCGCAACACGAAAGGTTGTCTGACTCCACTGAGGACACATGAAACGTTCCCTGAGGTTGCTGTCACAACTCGAGATCTCCGATTTTCCACTGCAATGCGAGAAAAACCACCAAATTCTGCCCTCAATGCAAGATAAGGCCTGTTTACCCTGCAGAGACTTGAGAGAAATCCCGGGTTCCCTCCTGCAACCAGAACAGAGGCTTGACTTCCTTTTAGCAACTGGAGAGGTTCCCCAAGATACTTGAGAGGAACTCTGAGTTTCCCACCACAACTCGAGATGAACCCTGTGTTGCCCACCTCATCTTGAGGTGAGGGCCAATGCCCCTGCTTTGAGTTGAGAGAAACCCCAAATTCTCCTCACACCTCAAGAGCAGGCCTATCTACCTATTGCAACTCCACAAGATCCCCGGATTCCATATCACAACTTAAGAGAAACCCCGAGTTTTCTGCCACAACTCAAGAAGAAGCTTGGGTCCCCACCTCAATTTGAAATGTGGCCCGATTCACCTGCAGTGACTGGAGAGGAACCCCGAGTTCCTCTCAAGTTGCAACAGGTATCTCAGGGAACCTCTCGATTTGCTAAAAGAGAGTCAAATCGACATGAGCCCCAAGACCCTCATGCAACTGCAGAGGATGCCCAAGAAATTACTGCACCACAAATGAAGAAGAACCCTCTACTGCAAACAGAGAGGAAGTGTCATACCACACCTAAGGAGGAGGCTTGCTCTGCCACAAAAATCTTCCTGCACTTCACAACTCAAAAAATCTCCTTTTCATCACAACCATAGAGGAGTCACACACCACCCAATTTGAGAATAACACTCTACCACGTCTAGAGAGGAGCCCAACTACCGCAATTAAAGACAAGTTCCCCTGGCACAATTAGAGAGGTGGCTGCAAACGAAACTAGAGACAAGCAGACCCACAACAAATAACAAGCACACCCCCACTGCAATTAGAGTGGAGCCCATGCCGCATCTAGAGAGCAGCCTTCCACACATTGTACTTGGATGGGGACCACCTTGGACATGGATAATACAGGGGATATGCCCAGGTTAATGAATCTAATTCAAGAGGAGTCTCCAGCACAACTCTTAAGGAACCTTGAGTTATATACTGCAACTCAAGAGACACCCTGAGATCCCTGCTGCAATCTCACAGGATCCCTAGGCTAGCACAAGGGACCCAGGACCAAATGACAGAGGTGCTCTCTGGCCAAAACTGAAGTGGATTCCCCAGGCACAACTAGAGAGTTGTCCCCAAGGATAACACACCTAGAGAGAAGACTTTCTGCCTCCAATGAAGATGAGCTTCCTGAAGGAAGTCAAGTGGAGGCCCTGGCAACTAGAAAGCAGGAATGCCATGAATAGAAGTGAGGAACCCATAGCGCCAAAAGCAGAGAGGACCTCCTAAGTGGAGACAATAACACCCCAACCTGAGAGAACATAGCCTTGTCCCTCAAAAGGAACACTCCTCCACAACTTGAGAGGCACCTGCTGGACATCACACACAGAGAGAAGGCCCTCTTCTGCTAAGACAGACGAACCTCACACCACAAGGAGAAAGGAGCTGGCACACCACCACTAGAGAGAATCAAAGCCCCCACAAATACAGAGTTGACCAAGACCACAATGATAGAGTAGTTCCTTTTCAAAACTAGTGACCAGCCACCCGTCATTGCAACAAGACAAGAGCTACCCTGCACATCCCTGCTACAATGAGTTGCCCAAGAGAGCTCGACAGGACACCCCACATAAGTCACCAGGAACACTGAGTACCAACCAAGCTCGAGGAGAACCCTGGCTTCCCCACCATGACTCCAGTGCAATCCTGCATCCCATGCGGGAAATCCATAGGAACATTGATTTCTTGCTGCACTTCGAAAGGAGCTCTCATGCACTGTGGCAACTTTCCAGCCAACCCTGAGTTTCCAGCAACCACTAGAGAAGGACCCCGAGTTTCAGCTGCAACTCTAGAGGAGGCCTGACTCCCCTGCTGCAACTCAAGAAGAAACACGACTTCCCCACCTCAACTAGAGAGGAGTCTTGACTCCCCTGTTGCTATTTGAGAGGTATCCCCAGATCCCCATCGCAACTCAAAAGGAACCCCTTGTCTCCCACTACAAGTCAAAAGGACACTGAGTTCCTCCTCAACTCAAACTAAGGCCTGATTCCCCTGGAGCAAATCAAATGGAACCCCGAGTTTCTCCTCAAAACATGAAGGGAGGTATGAATCACCTGTTGCAACTCGAGAAAAATCCAAAGTTCCTCACCTTAATTCGAGGAGGCCTGATACCTCTTTCAGAACATGAGGGGAAAGCAGAGTTCCATGCCTCAACACGAGAGGAGCCCTGACTACTCTGTTGAAACTCAATAGAAACCCCAAGATCCACTTCGCAACTGGAGAAGAACCCTGAGTTTCCTACCTCAACTCGAGATGAGGCCCTATTCCCTTCAGTGATTCTAGAGGAATCCCTAGGTTCCCCTCACAACTCGAATGGAGGCCTGACTCCCCTGAGGCAACACAAGAGGTAACCTGAGGTCCCCGTTGCAACTGGAGAGGAACCCCAAATTTCCCGCCTGAACTCACAATGAGGTGAGGCCTGATTCCCTTTCAGTGACTCGAGAGGAATCTTCAGTCCCCTCTGGCAACTTGAAAGGATGCCTGATTCCCCTGGGGCAAGAGGACAGGTTCTCTGAGGTAAATGTCACAACTCAAATAGAATGCTGAGCTTCCCTCCACCACTCGAGCAAAACAACAAGATTCATCTCTCAACACAAGATGAGGCCCAATTCCCCTTTGGCGACTTGAGAGCAATCCCAACTTCCCCCTGACAACTCAAAAGGAGGCTTGACTCCCTTTTTGTAACTCCAGAGGTTACCCAAGATACTAGTCACAATTGGAGAGGAAGCCTGAGTATTCCACCTCAAACCTAGATGATGCCCGATTCCCCTGCACCTGAAATCTGAGGTGCCACTCACAACTAGAAACGAGGCCTGACTCCCCTGAGGCAACAAGAGCAGCTCCCTGAGATCCCCGTGGCAGCTCAAGGGGAACCCCGAGATAACTCTCGCAACTTGAGAGGAACCCTGTTTCCAGGCTCAACTCGAGATGAGGCCCAATTCCCGTGCAGTGACTTGAGAGGAATCCTGAGTTCCCCATTGCAACTTGAAAGGAGGCTTGAATTCCTTTTTCTAACTGGAGATGTTCCCTGAGACACCTGTCGCAACTCAAAAGAAACCACAAGTTTCACTCCACAACTGCAGAAGAACGCTGTGTTCCCCACCTCATCTTGAGATTAGGGCCAAGTGTCCTGCTTCAACTTGAGAGGAATCCCGACTTCCCCCTCGCTCCCCAAGAGGAACTCTGTCTCACCTATTGCTATTTCAAAAGGTTCTCCTAGTCTATGTTCCTATCACCAATGCCAAAGAAGCTGAGGTTGATGATTTCTATGGAGACATTTACAAAACCTAGAAGACCTCCTAGAACTAACACCAAAAAAGATTTTCTATTCATCACTTGAAATTGAAATGCAAAAGTATTAAGACAAGAGAAACCTGGAGTAGCAGGCAAGTTTGGCCTTGGAGAACAAAATGAAGCAGGGCAAAGGCTAACTGAACTCTTCCAAGAGAATGTACTGATCATAGAAAATACCCTTTTCCAACAACACAAGAAACAACTTTACACATGAACATCACCAAATGGTCAACACTGAAATCAAATTAAGTACATTCTTTGTAGTTGAAGATGGAGAAGTTCTATACAGTCAGCAAAGACCTGGACCTGATTGTGGCTCAGATCATCAGCTTCTTGTAGAAAAATGCAGTCTTAAACTAAAGAAAGCAGGGAAAACCAATGGCCAGCTAGATATGACTTAAATCAAGTCCCCTATGAATATGCAGTGGAGGTAATGCATAGATTCAAGGGATTAAATCTAGTAAATAGAGTGCCTGAACTATGGATAGAGGTCTGTATTATTGTACAGGAGGCAGCAAACAAAGCCATCCCAAAGTAAATGTATATCAAGAAGGCAAAGGGGCTAGCTGAAGAGGCTTTACAAATGACTAAAGAAAGAAGTGAAAAGCAAGGGAGATAGGAAAAGGTATGTTCAGCTAAATGCAGAGTTCCAAACAACAGCATGGAGAGACAAGCAGGGCTTCTTCAATGAGCAGTGCATAAAACTAGAAGAAAACAACTGAAGGGGAAAAACTAGAGATATCTTCAGGAAAATTGGAGCTATCAGGGAATATTTTGCCAAAAGATGGGCAAAATAAACGACAGAAACTGTGGAGACCTAGGAGATGCTGAAGAAATCAAGAAGAGAGGGAGTAGGAAAGAATACACAGAACTATGCAGAAAAGCAATATTGCATAGGAACCTGGAATGTCAGGTCCATGAATCAAGGCAAATTGGAAATGATCAAACAAGAGACGGCAAGGGTGAACATCAACATTCTAGGAATCAGTGAAATAAAATGGACTGGAATGGGTGAATTTAACTCAGATGACCATTATATCTACTACTGCGGGCAGGAATCCCTCAGAAGAAATGGAGTAGCCATCATGGTCAACAAAAGAGTCCGAAATGCAGTACTTGGATGCAATCTCAAAAATGACAGAATGATCTCTGTTCGTCTCCAAGGCAAACCATTCAATATCACAGTTATCCAAGTCTATGCCCCAACCAGTAATGCTGAAGAAGCTGAAGTTGAACGGTTTTATGAAGACCTACAAGATCTTTTAGAACTAACACCCAAAAAAGATGTCCTTTTCATTATAGGGGACTGGAATGCTAAAGTAGGAAGTCAAGAAACACCTGGAGTAACAGGCAAATTTGGCCTTGGAATGCGGAATGAAGCAGGGCAAAGACTAATAGAGTTTTGCCAAGAAAATGCACTGGTCATAGCAAACACCCTCTTCCAACAACACAAGAGAAGACTCTACACGTGGACATCACCAGATGGTCAACACCGAAATCAGATTGATTATATTCTATGCAGCCAAAGATGGAGAAGCTCTATACAGTCAACAAAAACAAGACCAGGAGCTGACTGTGGCTCAGATCATGAACTCCTTATTACCAAATTCAGACTCAAATTGAAGAAAGTAGGAAAACTGCTAGACCATTCAGGTATGACCTAAATCAAATCCCTTTATGATTATACAGTGGAAGTGAGGAATAGATTTAAGGGCCTAGATCTGATAGATAGAGTGCCTGAAGAACTATGGAATGAGGTTCGTGACACTGTACAGGAGACAGGATTCAAGACCATTCCCATGGAAAAGAAATACAAAAAAGCAAAATTGCTGTCTGGGGAGGCCTTACAAATAGCTGTGAAAAAAAGAGAGGCAAAAAGCAAAAGAGAAAAGGAAAGATATAAGCACCTGAATGCAGAGTTCCAAAGAATAGCAAGAAGAGATAAGAAAGCCTTCTTCAGTGATCAATGCAAAGAAATAGAGGAAAACAACAGAATGGGAAAGACTAGAGATCTCTTCAAGAAAATTAGAGATACCAAGGGAACATTTCATGCAAGGATGGGCTCGATAAAGGACAGAAATGGTATGGACCTAACAGAAGCAGAAGATATTAAGAAGAGGTGGCAAGAATACACAGAAGAACTGTACAAAAAAGATCTTCACGACCCAGATAATCATGATGATGTGATCACTCATCTAGAGCCAGACATCTTGGAATGTGAAGTCAAGTGGGCCTTAGAAAGCATCACTACGAACAAAGCTAGTGGAGGTGATGGAATTCCAGTTGAGCTGTTTCAAATCCTGAAAGATGATGCTGTGAAAGTGCTGCACTCAATCTGCCAGCAAATTTGGAAAACTCAGCAGTGGCCACAGGACTGGAAAAGGTCAGTTTTCATTCCAATTCCAAAGAAAGGCAATGCCAAAGAATGCTCCAACTACAGCACAATTGCATTCATCTCACATGCTAGTAAACTAATGCTCAAAATTCTCAAAGCCAGGCTTCAGCAATACATGAACCATGAACTCTCTGATGTTCAACCTGGTTTTAGAAAAGGCAGAGGAACCAGAGATCAAATTACCAACATCCTCTGGATCATGGAAAAAGAAAGAGAGTTCCAGAAAAACATCTACTTCTGCTTTATTGACTATGCCAAAGCCTTTGACTGTGTGGATCACAATAAACTGTGGAAAATTCTGAAAGAGATGGGAATACCAGACCACCTAACCTGCCTCTTGAGAAATCTGTATGCAGGTCAGGAAGCAACAGTTAGGACTGGACATGGAACAACAGACTGGTTCCAAATAGGAAAAGGAGTGCGTCAAGGCTGTATATTGTCACCCTGCTTATTTAACTTAAACGAAGATCATGGCATCTGGTCCCATCACTTCATGGGAAATAGATGGGGAAACAGTGGAAACAGTGTCAGACTTTATTTTTGGGGGCTCCAAAATCACTGCAGATGGTGACTGCAGCCATGAAATTAAAAGATGCTTACTCCTTGGAAGAAAAGTTATGACCAGCCTAGATAGTATATTCAAAAGCAGAGACATTACTTCGCTGACTAAGGTCCGTCTAGTCAAGGCTATGTTTTTTCCTGTGGCCATGTATGGATGTGAGAGTTGGACTGTGCAGAAGACTGAGCGCTGAAGAATTGATGCTTTTGAACTGTGGTGTTGGAGAAGACTCTTGAGAGTCCCTTGGACTGCAAGGAGATCCAACCAGTCCATTCTGAAGGATATCAGCCCTGGGATTTCTTTGGAAGGAGTGATGCTAAAGCTGAAACTCCAGTACTTTGGCCACCTCATGCGAAGAGTTGACTCATTGAAAAAGACTCTGATGCTGGAAGGGATTGGGGCAGAAGGAGAAGGGGATGACCGAGGATCAGATGGCTGGATGGCATCACGGACTCGATGGACATGAGTCTGAGTGACCTCTGGGAGATGGTGATGGACAGGGAGGTCTGGCGTGCTGCGATTCATGGGGTCGCAAAGAGTTGGACACGACTAAGCAACTGAACTGAACTGAACTGACTTGATGCAGAAAAGATCTTAATGAACTGGATTACTACAATGGGGTTGTCAGTCACCCAAACCCAGACGTTCTGGAGTGTGAGGGTAAATGGGCCTTAGGAAGCCCTGCTGTTAATAAAGCTAGTGGATATGATGGAACTCCAATAGAACTATTCAAAACTCTAAAGGATGATGCCAACAAGGTGTTGCATTCCATATGTCAGCAAAACCTGAAAGACCCAGTAGTGACCACAGTACTGGAAAAGGTCAATCTTTATCCCAACTCCCAGGAAGGGTAGTACTAAAGAATGTGCCAGCCATCGGACAATTGCACTCATCTCCCATGCTAGTAAGGTCATGCTTAAAATCTTGCATGCTAGGCTTCAGCATTAGGCAAACCTAGAACTTCCAGATGTCCAAGTTGGGTTTAGAAAAGGACGAGGAACTGGAGATGAAATTGCCAGCATTCGCTGGATCATAGAGGAAGTTAGTGAATTCCAGAAAAACATCTACCTCTGTTTCATCAGCTATGCTAAAGCCTTTGATGGTGTGGCTCATAATAAACTGTGGAAAGTTCTTAAAGACATGGGAATACCAGACTATCTTACCTGGCTCCTGAGAAACCTGTATGTAGGTCAAAAAGTGGTAGTTAGAATCCTGTGTGGAACAACCAACAGTCTTGATTCAAGATTGAGAAAAGAGTATGACAGTGCTGTCTTCTGTCACCCTGTTTGTTTAACCAATATACTGAATATATCATGAGAAATGCCGAGCTGGATGAGTTACAAGCCAGAATCAAGAGGTAGAGAATCATCAACAACCTCAGCTATGTGGATGATACCACTCTAATGGCAGAAAATGAAGACGAACTAAAGACCCCCTTGGTGAGGTGAAGGAGGAGAGTGGAAGAGTTAGCTTAAGACTAAATATTAAATAAACTAAGAACATGGTATCCCCCCCCCATTACCTCATGGCAAATAGACAAGGAAAAAGTGAAAGTAGTGACAGATTTCTACTTCTACGGTTCTAAAATCACAGTGGATGGTGACTGTAGCCATGAAATCAGAAGATGATTGTTTCTTGGTAGGAAAATTCTGACAAACCTCGACAGAGTGTTGAAAAGCTCTGTTTTTCAGAGATACTGCTCTGCTGACAAAGGCATATGTAGTCAAGGATATGGTCTTCCTAGTGGTCATGTACAGTTGTGAGAGCTGGGCCATAAAGAAGGCAGAATGACAAATAACTAATGCCTTTGAACTGTGGTGCTGGAGAAGACTCCTGAGGGTCCCTTGGACAGCAAGGAGATCAAACCAGTCAATATTAAGGGAAATCAAACCTGAATATTTGCTGGAAGTAAAGAGGAACTAAAGAGCCTCTTGGTGAGCTGAAGGAGTAGTGTTAAAGAGTCAGCTTGAGACTAAATATTAAATAAACTGAGACCATGGCATCCAGCCCCATTACTTTGGTAACGGTCTTCCCAGCGGTCACATAGAGTTGGGAGGGCTGGACCATAAAGAAGGAAGAATGCCAAAGAACTGATGCCTTGGAACTGTGGTGCTGGAGAAGACTCCTGAGAGTCCCTTGGGCAGAAAGGAGATCAAACCAGTTACTCTTAAGGGAAGTCAAACCTGAATACTATCTGAGAGGACCAATGTTAAAGCTAAAGTGATAATATTTTAGTCATATGATATGAGCAACTAACTTATTGGAAGAGTCCCTGATGCTGGGAAAGATTGAGAGCAGAAGGAGAAGAGGGCATCAGAGGATAAAATGGCTGGAAGACATCACCAATGAAATGGACTTGAACTTGGGCAAACTTTGAGAGATGGTGAGGGACAGGAAGGCCTGG
The DNA here is from genome assembly GCA_006410635.1 of Cephalophus harveyi. Taxonomy (NCBI): domain Eukaryota; kingdom Metazoa; phylum Chordata; class Mammalia; order Artiodactyla; family Bovidae; genus Cephalophus; species Cephalophus harveyi. The sequence continues at coordinate 16,016 of SJYT01029250.1, read as the reverse complement.
CATGCTGCAATGCATGGGGTTGCAAAGAGTTGGACATGACTGGATGACTAAACAAAAACAACAATAAATTATGATGAATTACTTTTATAATTATTATTATGAATCAAACTATATTTAGATGATAAAAATAATTATAATACTAGGAAAATAATAACTCCTTTAAAGTATCTGTAACATTTTTAAAGGAGGAAAATGTTATTCTCTTAAAGGTTTAGTAATTATGTAAACAGTTAACCTAAGCAAATTTGTAGAAAAATATATTAACAAACACAATGTTTTTATAAAAACAAACAACAAAAAGCACATGATAGGGTTTTAGTTTGTTGGAACTTTATGTTAGTCTTCTTGAAATTGTTCACTGACCCCTTGTTACATTTCCAACTACTTTCATTTCTATTTCCCCTCATTACAAATTAAATTATTACTTTGAACTTCTTTCTATTCCATTGATAGATCATTCTCACCTGCATCAGTGTATGGGAATGTTCTGGGTTCCTATCTTTAACACATTCTCCAGGAAGCTTTTCTTGATCTCTGGAGCTTGGGTTATTTGCTTTCCATAACCATTCTCATAGAACAAACATTCAGGACTTCCTTAACCAAAAATTTAGGATACTGTAATTGCTTATTTAGTAAGCAATTACTTACTAATCAATTACTTTATGAAGCAATTACTTACTCTTTACATCCTCAAAGACAACAAACTCTAGAAGGCAAAGGACCAAAGCTGTACTATTCACAGGTAAAACACTTGCATCTGACTCAACAAATATGAACTTGAGTATGTGTGTGCTCAGGCTTATCTGACTCTTTGTATCCCTGTGGACTGTAGTCTGCCAGGCTCCTTACCCATGGAAATTTCCAGGCAAGAGTACTGGAGTGGGTTGCCATTTCCTACTGTTCTGGATCCCGACCCAGGGATAGAACTTGTGTATCTTGTGTCTCCTGCATTGGCAGCAAGATTCTTTATCACCAGTGCCACCTGGAAAGTCTTGAACTGGGGATAAAAGGGAAATAGACATATAAGTTTATAGGGTGACAAATTCTAATATATACACACATATGTTTACAAATTTGGAAAAATGTTTTTGATAATGTGGTAAAATTGTTTTATCATTTCAGCTTGAATTTTCATCAAGCTTCAGGAAGTTTTTCTTAGGATAATATATACAACTGTTGTTTCCAGTACAATTATATCATCATGAAAGCATAATCTTTCTTCTTTTCACAAGTACATCTTATTAGTTCATAGGGGAAGCACAGTTCTTGCTTATGTAACAAAAGTGATGAAACTTGAAATGAGTTATCAGGACAAATAGCAACTGAACACAGCAAATACATGTCCAGACTCATTTGTATACACACATTTATGCTGCCAAGTAGAATGAAATGTATTTTTCAAGAAACAGCTAAATGGCCTTATGAATTCAGAGAATAGGATGATCAGTTCTTGCTGGAAATAGCAGAATAGATGTATCTTCATGGAATGTGTGGCATTTAACTTTAGCCTAAAATAGGAGTGATGACAGAACAATAGGTCTGTGAAAAATATAGCTAAAATAGAGATTATGATGGTGGGAAAAGGGGGAAGGTTAAAGATGTATTTGGGAATTTTGAAAAGTGTAGAGGTCATGCAGAAATATGACAAATAAACCATAAATACAGGTTTCATTTGAAAGAGAGACAGTTCTGTCGAGTAAGGATTTTGCATCCCATAAGACTATTTGAGGGCTTCCCTAGTGGTTCAATGGTAAAGAATCTGCCTGCCAAAGCAAGAGGCACAAGCTTAATAACTAGGCAAGGAAGATGCTCTAGAGAAGGAAATGCTAACCCACTCCAGTATTCTTGCCTGGGAAATCCCATACAGAGGAGCCTGGAAGGCTACAGTCCATGGTGTTGCAAAAGAGTCAGGCACAACTTAGTGACAACAAAAGACCATTTGAACAGAGAAGGGATGTGATTTGAAATTTCTTAGTGTGAGTTTTTCTTTGGAGAAATTTTGTTTTTAAGGCAGAAAAAGAATTAGAAACGGCAAGATGTTTAAACTAGCGCTTCTGATAAATACCCACAGCTTGCTGTAAGAAAAAAAAAAAAAAAACATGGCAAGGGGGTTAAAATCTCAATGAGAACAATATCAGATTCAAACCCATCATTATATAAACCACATTAGGGATGGATCATGCACCATGTAAATGGAAAAACAGGGTTTTACTCTAATCTTAGAGAAATGTTCTCATCTTTGATTTTCTTCTCTGACTCTCACCATCCATATCAATTTATTTACTTGTTCAATTCCCATTTACATGTAAAACAGTTATTGAATTGTTAACATGTACTACCATTAGAAACAAGTTTCTCAGTTTAAGTACAGTGTTTATGTACAGTTCCTTTAATCTTTAGCTTGACATTTTCCAATTGATTCACCATTTTTCAAAGTTATGAGTACATTTTAATGGCTACAAAGAATGCTAGAATTAACATCTGTCTTCAGGTTTTGGTATGAACATGTATATTCAAAGGAAATGAGACACTTGTAGAAATGGTAAAGGCTTAACTATCCTGGGATGAGATATGAAGAAACAAGTTAATTTATTGGTTTGGATTAGGTTTTGGTTGCAAGAGAATAGATCTGTAAATCAAATACAAATTATTATTATTTTTTTCTCATGGCAGATCCTGGAGATGTTGGTCCCAGGGCTGGTGTGCTCTGTGGAACCAAGCATCTTCTTTCTTACTAATCACACATTAAGGCCTCATTTGTTAAGTGACCATAGATGCCCCAAAAGCTGTTTCATCTCTAACTTTCATGATGTCATTCTAACTAGCAAGAAGAAGGAAAGAAAATTAGAAGAAAGATAATTTTAGGAAAATCCCCAGAATCTGCACATGTCATCTTCATGGATATCTCAGAGGCCAAAACCTAGTCATATGGACCCACTCAGCTCCAAGGTACCTCGGAATATTACTCTACTCTTGTCATCCATACATCTGCTTAAAGTTTAACGAGTATAACACTGCTAAAGGGGAAAGAACAATTTTCTTTTTTTTTTTTTTTTGATGTCTACAACATAAATAGAGCTAGCTCAAGTGTATCAATAAATTTGTCCATAAAGAGAATTTAGGAAAAGAAACTTCTACGATGGTTTTTATGAGTCACAGGATGCAACAATGAGATATCAGTTGTCAGTCATGATTGAGCTCTTCCAGGGTGTTTCTTGAGACAATAATTACTTTCCATCTCTTGTATGCTATTGTTATTTTTTCTGACAAAGGCAAAAATAGTCCTACATGATATATAGAGAAAAAAATCACCTGTTTCTTTCACAATACCATCATTCAAATTGCTGCCACAATAGAGAGACTTGTTTTGAAAGTTTTCAAAAGTAAAACTAGGACTAATTGATGAATTCACAAAACAAACAGATTTCAATTCATAGATTGCTTACCGAATTTCTGTGTACCAGACAGTGTGCTAAGACAACAAGAGTGCAGTTTGAGCTGATCTTAAGAAGGCCTAGTCTTCCTGAAATTTTCTGTCTACTTAAGGGTACATATTTTAATAAGATAATTAAAAAAAAGTATATGTATAATTTTGGAAAATGATACCAAAGGAAGGAAGAGAAAGAACTTTTAGACGAACTTGCTCATATGATGAAAGCATCACTACTTATTGTTACTTTCTTTTTTTCTTTAGGCATGAGGTAGATAACAGCTTTGGAATGCAGTGGCAAAAATTTGTGTGTGGAAAACAGACCTTGTGAAGTTAAAGGCCCCACACAAATCATGCATAGATACTATGATATGAAATCTTACAGAAATTATGCTATAAATCCTAAGGCTGTTTTAAAAATATACTCTAAATTTCTAAAAGCTCTGTTTCACATACTATCTTATATACCACATGAAATGAGCCTTTGATAGATTTCATGGTGTTAAAAGGATCATATTTAATTCCAAATGCATCCTTCAGCCTCCTCAGGAATTAAGATGTCATTTTTTATCTTCTTCCATGAGGTTTGACGAAGTTGTAGTGTATATTAACTGTGTGACAATTACATGTTGCTGAGTAACTCATTTGGTCTCAAGCTGATGCTCAATTAAACCTCTAGGAAGGTTTTAATTTTATTTGTCTCTAGGAAGACAAATAATTAAAAAAAAAGGTATTAGTTCCTGGTTTGTGATGTAAATGCTTTGTGGAATTTAAATAATTTTAAGAAAGCAATATAACAATCTGATAAAGTAACTGCCTTATTAATTCTGGAAGAGTCCTCATTTTACTGAAAATAGCACAGATTCACAAACTTCTAATGTAAATTTTTAAAAAACATTCTTCTGCAACAGTATAATGGAGACATCTACTGATGTCTTCTTATTAATTCTGAAGTTACTGTTTGTTCTCCTTAAGTAATCTAATTATTCCACATTGTGAAGCTATTTGAAATTTAAGTTGGCAGTCAAAAGTAGCATAAAAGTGATCTCTAGTTTTATTTTCAGAAGCAATGTTTATCTTCAAATGCCTTTCTGTAGCATTTCATCACTCTCTCCAAGTAAAACTGTTTCCTATTTTCATTAACTACTAAATTAAAAATGGTGACAATATCATTAGTTGACTTATGAAAGATGTTCTAATGTTTAAAAAATTAAATGACAAAATTATATTAAAGTTTGAGAGCATCTGATAGTACACATACTTCTGAAAGCAAAGCACAATCCACATTAAAAATATCCCAGTCTTGNACTACTAAATTAAAAATGGTGACAATATCATTAGTTGACTTATGAAAGATGTTCTAATGTTTAAAAAATTAAATGACAAAATTATATTAAAGTTTGAGAGCATCTGATAGTACACATACTTCTGAAAGCAAAGCACAATCCACATTAAAAATATCCCAGTCTTGAGAGTTCAAGATGGCAGTGTTGAAGCTGAACTCACCTCCTCTCACAGATGCAACAAATCTGCAATGACATATGGAATAATTCACACAGAAAGGAACCTGAAAACTGAATGAACAAAGAGTCCACAACAAAAGGGGGAAAGTATAGCATTAAGATGGGTAGAAGAGGCAGAGAGACAGTCTTGCCAAGAAAAATACAACAGTCCAACCAGTGAACCACAACTGAGTGGGATCACAAAGGGTTAGATCTTTCTCCTAACCAGCAAAGGATGAAGGCTCCACATCAGGAATCCCAACCCATAATGCTGTATGGGAATGACAAGCCCCCAAAACACCAGAGCCAAAACTGCTTTTGAGTATTTGTCTCCTGCAGAGGCATGGGTTATCAGTGGCCTGCTGCACAGACAGGGGCTTTGGCTGAAGCAGACCTGGGTCATGCAGCATTACCCAATATACAGCCACAAAACAGACAACCCACAAACTACAGAACAATTATACTAAAGAAATCTCACACTGTTAAGAAAGTTCTAGGACACACAACAGATTTCCCAACCTGGGGATCTGGTAAAGGGACTGAGAACCCTCAGGAAATTTGACTTAGGGCACCAGTGGGATTTGACTGCAGAACTTTCACAGGACTGGGGAAACAGACTTGGTGAGTACAAACAAAACCTTGCTGGTACCAGGAGCCAGGAGAAAGGAGCAGTGTTCCCACAAGAGACTGAGACAGATTTGCCTCTGAGTGTCCAGGAATCTCCTGTGGAGGCATGGGTCAACAGTTCTCCCTCAGGCCAAACAAGAGGGAGGGAACACAGACCCACCCATCAATAAAAAATTGGATTAAAGATTTACTGAGCATGGCTCCCCCATCAGAATAAGACCCATTTCCCCCCACAGTCAGTCTCTCCCATCAGGAAGTTTCCAGAAGCCTCTTATCCTTATTCATCAGAGGGCAGACAGAATGAAAACCAAAAGAGTTTGAAATGCAGTGCTTGGGTGCAATCTCAAAAATGAGCAAATAACTTTTGTTAATTTCCAAGGCAAATCATTCAATATCACAGTAATCCAAGTCTATGCCCCAAAGAGTAATCCTGAAGAACTGAAGTTGAATGGTTCTATGATGACCTATATGACCGCCTAGAACTAACACCAAAAGAAGATGTCATTTTCATGATAGGAGGCTGGAATGCAAAAGTAGGAAGTCAAGAGATACCCAGAGTAACAGGCATAATTGGTCTTGGAGTGCAAAATGAAACAGAGTTTAACAAAGTTCTAACATGAAAATTCACCAGTCATAACAAACACCCTCTTCCAACAACACAAGAGACAACTCTACACATAGACATCACCAGATGGTCAATACTGAAATTAATTGATTATATTTTTTGCAGCTGAAGATGCAGCTCTATATGGTCAGCAAAATCAAGACTAGGAGCTGACTGTGACTCATATCATGAACTCCTTATTGAAAAATTCAGACTTAAATTGAAGAAAGTAGGGAAAAACACTAAACTCTTCAGGTGTGACCTAAATCAAACCCCTTACGATTATACAATGTAGTAACAAATAGATTCAAGGGATTAGATCTGATAGACAGAGTGCCTGAAGAACTATGGACAGAACTCAGTTTCATTGTACAGGAGGAGGCAGTGATCAAGACCAGCCCAAGAGAAATAAGTGCAAAAAGGCAAAATGGTTGTCTGAGGAGGCCTTACAAATAGCTGTGAAAAGAAGAGAAGTGAGAGACAAGGGAGGAAAAGAAGAATATATCCAACTGAATGCAGAATTCCAAAGAATAGCAAGGAGAGATAAGAAAGCCATCCTCAGTCATCAATGCCAAGAAATAGAGGAAAACAATATTGGAAAGACTAGAGATCTCTTCAAAAAAACTAACCAAGGAAACATTTCATGAAAAGATGGGCACAATAAAGGACAGAAATTGTATGGACCTAACAGAATGAGAAGATAGTAAGAAGAGGGGGCAAGAATATGCAGAGCTATTTAAAAAATGCTTAATGATCCAGATAACCATGATTCTATTATCACTCACCTAAAGCCAGACATTCTGGAATGTGAAGTCAAGGGAGCCTTAGAAAGAATCACTACCAACAAATGTAGTGGAGGTGATGGAGTTATAACTGAGCTATTTCAAATCCTAAAAGATGATGCTATTAGGTGCTGCACTCAAAGTGCCAGCAAATATGGGGAACTCAGCAGTGGCCACAGGACTGGAAAAGGCCAGTTTTCATTACAATCCCAAAGAAAGGCAATGCCAGAGAATGCTCAAACTACCACACAATTGAACTCATCTATCATGCTATCAACGTAATGCTCAAATTTCTTCAAGCCAGGCTTTAACTGTACATGAATCGTGAGCTTCCAAATGTTCAAACTGGTTTAGAAAAGACAGAAAAAGCAAAGATCAAATGGCCAATATCTGTTGGATCATTAAAAAAGCAAGAGAGGTCCAGAAAAACATCTACTTCTGCTTTAGTGACTATGCTAAAACATTTGACTGGGTGGATCACAGAAAACTGTGGAAAATTTTTAAAGAGATGAGTATACCAGACCATCTGACCAGCCTCCAGAGAAATCTGTGTGCAGGTCAAGAAGCATTAATTAGAACTGGACATGAAACAACAGACTGTTTCCAAATCAGGAAAGTAGTACGTCAAGGTTGTATACTGTCACCCTTCTTATTTAACTTACATGCAGAGTACATAATTCAAAATACTGGGCTGGATGAAGCACAAGTGGGAATCAAGATTTCTGGGAGAAATATCAATAATCTCACATATGAAGATGACACCACCCTTATGGAAGAAAGCAAAGAAGAACTATAGAGCATCTTTATGAAAGTAAAAGTGGAGAGTGAAAAAATTGGCTTAAAACTCAACATTCAGAACAGTAAGATCATAGCATCTGGTCCCCTCACTTCATGGCAAATAGATGCAGGAAACAATGGAAACAGTGACAGACTTTATTTTGGAGGGCTCCAAACTTACTGCAGATATTGACTGTAGTCATGAAATTAAAGACGTTTGCTCCTTGGAAGAAAAGTTTTGACTAACCTAGACATCATATTAAAAAGCAGAGACATTTCTTTGCCAACAAAGATCCATCTAGTCAAGCTATGGTTTTTCCAGTAGTCATGTATGGATGTGAGAGTTGGACTATAATGAAAATTGTGCATGGAAGAATTGATGCTTTTGAACTGTGGTGTTGGAGAAGACTTGAGAGTCCCTTGGACTGCAAGAAGATCCATCTATTCCATCCTAAAGGATATCAGTCCTGAATATTTATTGGAAGAACTGATGGTGAATATGAGACTCCAGTATTTTGACAACCTGATGAGAAGAGCTAACCCATTGAAAAGACCCTGATGCTGGGAAAGATTGAAGGCAGGAGGAGAAGGGGATGGCAGTGGATGAGATGGTTGTTTGGCATCACCGAGTCTATGGACATGAGTTTGAGTAAGCTCTGGGGGTTGGTGCTGGACAGGGAAGCATATCGTGCTACAGTACATGGAGTCAAAGAATCAGACACTACTGAATGACTGAACTGAACTGAAGGAGCCTACACAACATGCTACTGAATAACCAACAGATTATGGAAGAATTAAGAAAAGAAATCAAAATATGCATAGAATCAAATGAAAACATAAATATCACAACCCAAATTTATGGGAATCAGTTAAAGCAGTGCTAAGATGATGGTTCATAGGAATACAAGCTTATCTCAAAAAGCAAGAGAGAAATCAAATAAATAGCCTAACTTTACATCTATGTCAACTAGAAAAAGTAGAAATGAAGAACCCCAAAGTTAGCAGAAGGAAAGACATCATGAAAATCAGAGTGAAATAAGTGAAAAAGAAACAAAGGGAACTATAGCAAATATCAGCAAAACTAAAAGCTAGTTCTTTGAGAAGATAAACAAAATTGACAAACCATTAGCCAGACTCATCAAGAAAAAGAGGGAGAAGAATCCAACCAGCAAACTTAGAAATTAAAATGGAGAAATCACAACAAACAGCACAGAAATACAAAGGATCATAAGAGAGTAGTATCAGCAGCTATATGCTAATAAAATGAGCACTTTGGAAGAAATGGATGAATTCTTAGAAAAGTAAAACTTTCCAAAACTGATCCAGGAAAACAGTAGAAAAAAAATTTTTTTTTTGTATTTTATTTTATTTTTTAAATTTTATTTTTACTTTATTTTACTTTACAATACCATATTGGTTTTGCCATACATTGAGATGAATCCTCCACGGGTGTATACAAGCTCCCAATCCTGAATCCCCCTCCCACCTCTCACCCCATATCCTCTCTCTGGATCATCCCCATGCACCAGCCCCAAGCATTCTGTATCCTGTATTGAACATAGGCTGGCACTTCATTTCTTACATGATAGTATACATGTTTCAATGCCATTCTCCCAAATTATCCCACCTTCTCCCTCTCCCTCAGAGTCCAAAAGTCCATTCTATACATCTGTGTCTCTTTTGCTGTCTCACATACAGGGTTATCATTACCATCTTTCTAAATTCCATATATATGTATCAGTATAAACAGTAGAAAATCTTAACAGACCCATCACGGAGATGAAAATAGAAATTGTAATAAAAAATCTTCCAGCAAACAAAAGTCAAGGACCAGATGACTTCATAGGTGAAATCTACCAAAAATTTAGAGAACAGCTAAGATCTATCCTACTAAAACTCTGCCATAAAATTGCAGAGGAATGTAAACTCCCAAACCCTTTCTATGAGGCCACCGTCACCCTAATACCAGTACAATACAAAGATGCCACAATAAAAGAAAACTACAGGCTGATATCACTGATGAATATAGATGCAGAAATCCTCAACAAAATTCCAGCAAACAGAATCCAACAACATATTGAAAAGATCATACATCATGACCAAGTGGGTTTTGTGCCAGAGACGCAAGGATTCTGCAATTTTCGCAAGTCAATCAATGTGATACACCACATTAACAAATTGAAAGGTAAAAACCATAAGATTATCTCAGTAGATGCAGAGAAAGCCTTTGAAAAAATTCAACAACCATTTATGATAAAAACTGTCTAGAAAGCAGGCAAAGAAGGAACATACCTCAACATAATAAAAGTCATATATGATAAACTCACAGCACACATTAGCCTCAATGGCAAAAAATTGAAAGCATTTCCTCTAAAGTCAGGAACAAGACAAGGTTGCCCACTCTTACCACTACTATTAAACATAGTTTTGGAATTTTTAGCCACAGCAATCAAAAAAGAAGTAAAACTTTCACTGTTTGCAAATGACATGATCCTCTATATAGAAAACCTTAAATTACTAGAGCTAATCAATGAATATGGTGAAGTTGCAGGATATAAAATTAATACACAGAAATCCCCTGCATTTCTATATGCTAGCAATGAGAAAACAGAAAGATAAATTAAGGAACAATCCTATTCACCTTTTCAATGAAAAGAACAAAATACTTAGGAATAAATTTACATAAAGAAGCAAAAGACCTATATATAGAAAACTACAAAATACTGATGAAACAAATCAATGACAAAAGTAGATGGAGAAATATGCTATGTTCATGGAAGAATCAATATAGTGAAAATGATTATACTACCCAAAGCAATCTATAGATTCAATGCAATCCTTATCAAGCTACCCATGGTATTTTTCACAGAACTAGGACAAATAATTTCACGATTTGTATGGAAACACAAAAAATCTCAAATAGCCAAAGCAATCTTGAGAAAGAAGAATGGAACTGGAGGACTCAACCTGCCTGACTTCAGGCTTTACTACAAAGCTACAGTCATCAAGACAGTATGGTACTGGAACAAAGACAAAAATATAGATCAGTGGAACAAAATAGAAACCCCAGAGATAAATTCATGCACCAATGGACACCCTATTTTGACAAAAGAGACAAAAATATACAATAGAGAAAAAGCAATCTCTTTAACAAGCAGTGCAGGGAAAACTGGTCAACCACCTGTAAAAGACTGAAACTAGAACACTTTAGAACACCGTACACAAAAATAAACTCAAAATGGATTAAAGATCTACATGTAAGACAAGAAACTATAAAACTCCTAGAGGAAAACATAGGCAAAACACTCTTTGCCATAAATCACAGTAAGGTCCTCTATCTCTCACCTCCCAGAATAATGTAAATAAAAGCAAAAATAAACAAATGGACCTAAATAAACTTACAAGCTTTTGCACAATGAAGGAAACTCCAAGCAAGGTAAGAAGGCAGCCTTCAGAATGGGAGAAAATAGTAGCAAACTAAACAACTTACAAAGAATTAATCTCCAGCTACAAGCAGCTCATGGAAGCAACTCAATACTAGAAAAATAAACAACATAATCAAAAAATAGTCCAAAGAACTAAACAGATATTTCTCTATAGAAGAAATACAGGCGGCTAACAAACACATGAAAAGATGTGTTTGTTTCCAACCTCACTCATTATCAGAGAAATACGAATGGAAACCATAATGAGGTACCATCTCATGCTGGTCAGAATGGCTGCCATCAAAAAGTCTACAAACAATAAATGCTAGAGATTCTTTAAAAAAACTGGAAATAGAACTGCCATACCACCCAGCAATCCCACTGCTGGGCATACACGCCAAGGAAACCAGAATTTGAAAAAGATACGTGTACCCCATTGTTCATGATAGCACAGTTTACAATAGCTAGGACATGGAAGCAACCTAGATATCCATTGGCAGATGAATGGATAAGAACGCTGTGGTACATATACACAATGGAATATTACTCAACTATAAAAAGGATTGCATTTGAATCAGTTCTAATGAGGTGGATGAAGTTCAATTCAGTTCAGCCACTCAGTCATGTCCGACTCTTTGCAACCCCATGAATCGCAGCACGCCAGGCCTCCCTGTCCATCACCAACTAACAGAGTTCACTCAGACTCATGTCCATCAAGTCAATGATGCCATCCAACCATCTCATCCTCTGTCGTCCCCTTATCTTCCTGCCCCCAATCCCTCCCAGCATCAAAGTCTTTTCCAATGAGTCAACTCTTCGCATGAGGTGGTCAAAGTACTGGAGTTTCAGCTTTAGCATCATTCCTTCCAAAGAAATCCCAGGGTTGATATCCTTCAGAATGGACTGGTTGGATCTCCTTGCAGTCCAAGGGACTCTCAAGAATCTTCTCCAACACCACAGTTCAAAAGCATCAATTCTTCGGTGCTCAGCCTTCTCCACAGCCCAACTCTCACATCCATACATGACCACAGGAAAAACCATAGCCTTGACTAGACGGACCTTAGTTGGCAAAGTAATGTCTCTGCTTTTGAATATACTATCTAGGTTGGACATAACTTTTCTTCCAAGGAGTAAGCGTCTCCTAATTTTATGGCTGCAGTCACCATCAGCAGTGATTTTGG